>VXBA01005352.1:836814-1018605 GCA_013399895.1 Serilophus lunatus
TTGTATCCTTTTTTTCCTCTTTCCCCCCCCCCCCCCCCCTTTTTTTTTTTTTTGTGTTATAATTATAGTGGTTTAGATTTTTTTGGAAAGGATACAGGGTTTAATCATGTCATTACATGTGCTGAGTGCTGTGAAAATCCTTTGTTCCAAGTCAAATGGAACACCATTATAATACTCTTATCATCTACTAAGAAAGTAATAAATTGGGTCAAATTGATCCTGGACATAATTTTGCTGATATTGGCGGTGTTACATCAGGAAGAAATTTGTCTCAGCCTGTTAATACAATGATAAGATAATCATGTGGCCACAGAAAGGCAAAAAAGTCTTGGAAAAAGAAATACCACTCTCACTGCTCTTGCCCTGTTTCTGCAATTTTTTTGAACCTACAAAGCTTTGCAATAGTGCTAAATATTGTTATTATTCTTACTGTCATTTTCTGAATGGACTTTGCATGGTGAGGGAAATGGTGAGGATTCTGTTCCATTCTCCTTTCAGTTTTTGGCAGTTCACTGATTACAGCAGAACTGCCCCTGAGCCTGTGGTAGGTGCAGATGGGACTGTTATTTTTTGCCTCTTCGTTTATTTTGTTTTAGCAAATGGTTTAATTTTGTCTCTTGCCTCGTTCCTCTCTGTTCAGGGACAGCTCAGCCCCTCTGCAAGTGTTCCAACATGTTCAAAGACAGGGGTGATGTGAGCTTGCAATCTCCCAGCTACCTTTGTGTTCCACCCAGAAGTCTTTAGGTGAAGCTAAAATCAAATGGAGAAAACATAGGCTGGGATCTGGTGTCCTTATTCTGATTTAATTCAGGCACCTCACTGGAAAGCACAAAGAAATTTTGCATTCAGTAGGTCAGATTTTGGATTGGGAGAGGACCTTCTTCCTTATTCTTCTGAAAGTTCAGCAATATGTAATCCAGAATGGAAATGTGGATATAGAAGCAAACCAGATGAGAATCTTGCTCAGGGAAAAGCAGAGGTACCAGGTTTGGATTCCCACAGTGAGTCTAGCATGAAACTGCTCCAAAAAAACCCTGGGCGTAAACCATGAGAAAGAATTCCAGGACCTTGTCCTTCCTTCTCTCCTTCTTCTGCCTGCCCAGATTGCCCTGATCAGTAGAAGAAAACAAGATTCCCACCTGCCTTATGGTGTCCAGAGAAGGGAATGGAGCTGGAAAAGGGGCTGGAGCACCAGGAGTGGCTGAGGGAGCTGGGGGGGCTCAGCCTGGAGAAAAGGAGGCTGAGGGAGGACCTGGAATTCTCTCCAACTCCCTGACAGGAGGGGGGAGCTGGGTGGGGGCTCAGGCTCGGCTCCCAGGGAACAAGGGACAGGAGGAGAGGGAACAGCCTCAAACTGTGCCAGGGGAGGTTCAAGTTGGACATTGAAGAAAATTTCTTCCTGGATAGGGCTGTCCAGCCCTGGCACAGGCTATCCAGGGAGGTGGTGGAATCCCCATCCCTGGAGGGATTTAAAGCCATGTGGGTGTGGCACCTGGGGACATGGGTCAGTGGTGGCCTTGGCAGTGCTGGGGGAATGGTTGAATTTGGTGATCTTGGAGGGCTTTTCCAACCTTAAGGATTTTATGATTCTCTCATCTTACATTTGTGGCTCAGCAGTGGCTTTGCTTCATCAGGACAAGTAATGAATGTGTTTCCTGAGCCTCTCCTCCAGCCTGGAGTCAGGATGCTTTCAGTAGATGTGTGTCTTATTTTGGGAGTCATTTGGGATCCAAACTCCAAACCTCCTGAGGAGGTGTTTGAACCAAGGGCTGTCACACCAACATTGTGCAAAAATTTTTGACCAGCTCCCATTGTTTCAGTTCTAATTAACTAGGAAGAGCAAAATACTCCTCCTGGTCTTTTCCAAAGAGTCACATATTCCAAACAAGTCTTTAATGATTAGCATTTGGGATTTATGGAACTTTGCATCATAAAGAGAATAATTTCTAAGACCTGTTTGAAGGATGACTGTGGAAATAAAATAATTAATTAAAAAGTGAAGAGTTGTGCAGAAAAACTGCATTTGTTGCCTCTGCTCTTGTAACAGGCAGTTCTGATGTACTGAAAGTGCAGAAATAACTCGTGTCACAGCAGATATGGAAGGCAAATTCTGCAGATCAACTGAGCATAAAGCCAAGTGTCTCACTGCATATTCATCTATTTATCGCCTCCAATTCTCCTCTAATTCCTTTATTTTCAATATGATAATGGACTTTTCTCCATGCAGACTCATTGTTACCATGAAATAGAATTTGTCTGCACATGATAAGTTCATATAACGTGTGAGGGCAGAATTCATCAAAACAATTGAGCTGTGAGCAGGGATCTCACTGAGTTGCTTTTTGCCTCCTTTATTCTCATCTTCCTGCATTTGAATTGTTAAGCAGGAGCTCTGCTGCAGTGTCAAAGAGTGGCTTACAAAAGCTGTTGCCATAGTGTTACACCTAGAAACGAATCCTTTTTCTATCACCGGCACGACAAGTGGTTATTTATTTGTACTTAGGCCTATTTAATAGCTCTTCATTACAAGAATGGCCCAGAGTTTGAGGAACAACTCATCTATTAGAGCTCCTGCCCCCATTGTATTTCATGAAGAGCAGATTCAACTTTTCAAATATTTCTCAAAGAGTTCACAGAAAAGAGCTCCTTCTTTTCTCACCTCTTCCAAGAATCCCTATACTACCACTGTGCTTCTTGCACCAGCAACACAAGCTCTTTTAAGTCATGGAATCACAGAATGGTTTGGGTTGGAAGGGACCTTAAAGATTGTCTCCTCCCAAACCCCTGCCATGAACAGGGAGGTTTTCCACTATCCCAGGTTGTGGATCCCCATCCAATCTGGCCTTGGACACTTCCAGGGATGGGGCAGCCACAGCTTCTCTGGGCAACCTGTGCCAGGGCATCACCACCCTCCCAGCCAAGAATTCCTTCCCAATATCCCACCCGACCCCTGCCCTCTGCTAGTGGGAAGCCATTCCCTGGGTCCTGTCCCTCCATCCCTTATCCCAAGTCCCTCTCCCTGTTTTTCCTGGAGCCCCTTCAGGCTCTGGAAGGGGCTCCAAGCTCTCCCTGGATCCTTCCCTTCTCCAGCTGAACACCTCCAGCTCTCCCAGCCTGTCTCCAGAGCAGAGAGGCTCCAGCCCCTGGAGCATGGGGTCCAGATTCACTCTGGCAGCTCTGCATCCTCTTTATGTTGAGGACCCCTGATCTGGAGGCAGCTCTGCAGGTGGGGTCTCACCTGAGGAGACAGAATCCTCCCATCTGTGCTGTTCACATAAAACCTCTTGAAAACCTTCCTAGAAATAGATCTTCCCAAATTCGGTGAGGGAAGACCTTCCCGTTTCATTCCCCTCATACTCCAGAGGGGTAACAGAGTCTCTCCTGCAGCCCCACAGGCTGGGCTGGGATCTGTTTTCCTCCCCTTTTGTGCTCTTGACTTTCATATTCCTCAGCCGTGGTTTTCATGCTGGAATTTGCCTGGCAGCCCTTGGGAGCAGGATGGATTGCAGAAAGGAGGAGAAGCACCACAGCTGGGCTGTTACCTTGAGACTCAGCTGATTCCCTTTTATTCCTGGCTCCAAGGCTGACTTGGATAACCTTCAGCTCTTCCTGCCTATTTTCCTCACCTATCCGAAAGGAGATAGCTTATCTTATCTTCTAAAGCACTTTGAAATGGATATATGGATTTTTCTGGGACTGAGTATTGGAGAAAAGCATTGGCATCAAGGGGAAATCTAAAGTTGCCTTTTATCTCTTGTAGTCATAGAGAATTTTAAGTGATATATTTTGGTATTTATATGTCTGAGTTGTTTTATTCAGCTGAAAAGGAACTACATGTCTGAATATATTGCATTAAACATAGTTTTTAATTTCTGTTTTAAAGTTCTGATTCCACTCTGGTCCTGAAGGAAGTAGATGCTGTGGTGTATCTTACAAAACCCTCTTTGGGCGCTTAATAATTGTCAAAGTTTATAATATTAATCATACAAACTAAATGCAATGTCTTGCCCCCCAAACCTGCTCTGCATATTTAATTAAAACATTAATTTTAATTGAAATAAGATTTCAGACAGAGGTTTTTACAGCTCTGCAGAAAGTGACTTGGTTTCATTCAGTACTTACAGATGTAGTGAAATTTCACTAAACTCATTGGAGTTACTTTTCATTGGAGTTACTGACAAAAAGATCTGCCCCTAAACCTCAAACATATCAAATATAATAGAAATGTAATAGAAAAGGTAATATTGGTTTTTCCCAGTGGATGGACTGTACCATGTTGTCTCTTTCACTGGTCTCTTCCATGAATATTGGGTTTTAAAAATCTTTCTCCTACAGAAATGTTCTAAAAAAATTCTAAACTAATTCCCCTATGAAGGTTTTTATTCCCCTTAGACATATTTAAAACACTTTTCCTGTACCTCCTTAATTGAACACAGCAGCATTTCAGTACTGCAGGCCAAAGTAAATCTGATTTCATTGTAAAATTACTACATTAACAGAACCAAAATAACAATAATAATAATAAAAAAATACGCTCAATGGGGAAAAAAAATCCCAAAGCCAGAAATTTGTGCTTTGCAAGGATAGTGATGGTGGTGGTGCCATTCCCTTTGAAATAATTCCTCCCTAATTGGTATCCCAATGTAATGGGTAAGTGAACATATTTCACAGCAGCAGCTGTTGGATGTTCAATGACTGGAAAATACGGCTCTGGATAAGTGTGGGGAGCACTCATCCCATCAGGAAGAGTAAGTTAATCATACACAATTCACTGAACAGCCCAGTTGCATTTGCAGAGCAGGGGCTGCCTTTTAATTGTCAGAGGCCTTTTTCAGTATCTTGCAGGATCTTTTGTCTCAGCTGTAGCAGTTTTGGTTGCATCCCTAAAACTGTCAGTCTTCCTTCTTTTTGCACGGGCCTGACAATTCCTCCCTCACAATGCAGCTCAAATTGGACCAGATGCTGCATCAATAGAGCAGTCTGCCCATCTCAGAGGCATTAAGCCCAAAATTATTTAGAAAATTGAAGCCTTTAACATACTCTGGATTAATGTGATTAAGTAGGGCTTGCTTTAATTCATAGCCATCTAGTCCTTTATTAATAGCCATTTCATCAACAGGAGCAGCACATATGGGTACAAGATGACTGAAAGTTAAATTGATTGCTGTAAGCCTGTAAGAAAAGCATTTAATGTTTCAATAATAACTGATGTAAGACTTCACTGCGGGGCATTTTAGATAGATTTAGACCAGCTTATAGACATAGTATTTATTAGCAGCTTTTAATTTTTATTATAGGCTTGCTAAATGAAAGTTGCTTTTTTTTAATTCTTATTTTTAATCCCTTCTTTAAGTCTGCATTTGATACGAGATCAGTGTGTTTGAAGAAGAGAGTCTCTCATGTGAATGATAACAGCTGGTCCAGGGCATGGTGGAGCTGAAACTTCTGGCAGGATTAGGAAAAGATAAAATACAATGGAGTTTAAACATGGAACCAGGATCATTAAAATCAAGGAATAGAATCATAGAATCACAGAATAGTTTGGGCTGGAAGGGATCTTAATACTCATCTCATTCCAATCCTTGCCATGGGCAGGGGCACCTTCCACTATCCCAGGCTGCCCCAAGCCCTGGCCTACAAAACATTTGTAGGGACATGGGAGAGACATTTACAGTGGGACCCAGTGCCATGGAGAGACCATTCCAATGATTTGCAGTTGAAGAGATCTAATCCCAGTACCTGGAATTGTTGAACAGATCTAATCCCAGTACCTGGGAATAGTGAACAGATCTAATCCCAATATTTAGGAATGTTCCCAGTACTGTTTATGATCAGGTAAAGTCATCATCTTGAATTCTGCTGAAGGAAACAAATATGCAAAAGCTTCTCTTTTCTGGTCTGACTCAACCAGGATAAATCTGTAATTTAACATGGAGAATGATAACAACCATAATTGGTTAGAAGGTGTAGAATCATAGAAGTGTTCATTGGAAGTCATTACTCCAGACTCTCATCTCAGGCAGGATCACCCTCAGATCTCAGTCAACCCAGCAGTGGCTTTGTGAAGCCAAATTTGGAAAAGCTCCCAGACTGGAGGTTGCAGAAGGGCTGCACTGTCCTCCTGGGGACAGAGGTTCTCCAAATGTCCACTTTGAGCTTTCCATGCTGTGGAATATGGTAATGACCATATTCCACACTTGTACTGTCTATCACTGCTAAAAAAGGAAAATGTGGAGCTTCTGGAGAGAGTCCAGAGGAGCCACGGAGATGTTCCAAGGGCTGGAGCCCCTCTGCTCTGGAGCCAGGCTGGGAGAGCTGGGGGTGTTCAGGTGGAGAAGGGAAGGATCCAGGGAGAGCTTGGAGCCCCTTCCTGAGCCTAAAGGGGCTCCAGGAAAAACAGGGAGAGGGACTTGGGATAAGGGATGGAGGGACAGGACACAGGGAATGGCTTCCCACTGGCAGAGGGCAGGGAGAGATGGAATATTGGGAAAGAATCCTTCCCTGTGAGGGTGGGGAGGTTCTGGCACAGGTTTCCCAGAGAAGCTGTGGCTGCTCCACCCTTGGAAGTGTCCAAGGCCATGTTGGAGCAACCTGGGATAGTAGAAGGTGTTTCTTCCCATGGCTGGGCGTGGAACTGAATGATCTTTGAGGTCACTTAAGGTATTTTTAAAAAATAGATTAAGAATTGCATTTTTTTCCTCATATTTCAGGTATCTTTCAGGTACTTCTGGACTTCCAAATTAGGCATTCCTTTTTAGATAAATTAATGTCTATGGATACTGGTTTCATTTGAATTTTAATACCTTCTTTGCTTTTCTTAAATGATCCCATTTAAATTGGAGTATAAAGAAGAATACAAGTGACCTGTAGTTTAAAAGTCTTGATTTGGGACTGAGTGAATAGAAATAATGGATAGTCAGTGAATGATCATTAGCTTTAAATAGGAGTTAAATGGTTTCACTGGTCTAATGGGAATTATGACATTTACATTTTAGCAAAAAAAAAAATTATTTTTTTTGTTTTGTGTAAGTAGCAGTACATTGTTTACTGGAAGTAATTTTAATTAATTTTAATGATGTCTGAAATAAAAGTTGCTCTCATTGGCCTGTTCCAGCATAATTAATCATCAGTAATAATTCATTTTATGTGACTTCTCGAGGTTAAGCACTGGCACAGCCACTCATTAAAATTGGGGTGAGAATTAATAATGTCTAAAAGGTTGGCCACAAAAAAAAAAAAAAAAGAAAGAAAGAGCTGTAAAGATTTATTAAAGGCTAATGATTGGCCTGCTTGCCTTTATTTTTTCAGCCTGGTCTCCAATGTGGGTCGTGCAGTTTGAGCTGCTCCCAGTGGTTAATGGACTTTGGGAAACCTCTGACACTGCGGAGCAGATTTTTCCTGGTATCCTTAAGAAGATGCTTGTCCTCACTAAGTGAGGGTGAGATTCCAGGGATGAAGAATCCCATGTGCCATAATCACAAGGGAAATATCCTAAAGTGCAGCTTCAGCTGATTCCAGGTGCAGAACAAACCAAATCTTTCCACTGGAGAGACCTTTGTGGGAATGGTTGGGAAAAATAAAGCTGCAGCCAAAGGACTGAAGTGAAAATGATCTCCCAGGTCCATTTTCTGCCTTCAAACTCATTTAATTATCATAGTTTCAGGTTTTAAAGTATAATTTTATCAACCAGCTAAGTGAGTTTTTCACCTTTTCTGATTTGAACTCTCCTTTCTTGCCATTCACAGACACTTTTTCCACCCACCAAAGACTGTGACATTTCTGATTTACCAGTCCCTGACCTTCCTGCAATTTTTAACACCTATATTGGGAAAACTTTTACTCCCCCTCCCTCAATAATCTTTCAGGACTATCACTTGAACAGGGGCAATGCTGTAATTTATATTTAAAAGACACAGTAGGATTTATAAAGCTCTTCAAGGGAAGGTACAGTTTTGCCAGGGCACTGTGAATGGAATGATTAAATATAATTTTAATTAATTATACGTCTCATAGCTGTTCTAGATACATAAATTATCAAAACTTGATCTTTCTTAGCTCTTACCCACTTTATTTCTGGTAGAGATTCTTGCAGAAAACAGGTTGCTTGGGCATTTTTAGAACTTTTTAGAATTCTATTATTAATTTTGGTGGACTCAAAAGAGTTTGTTAGGTATAAATTAATTCAGAATGTTCATCCCAACTCCCTTTTTGCCAGAAGGCCTTGGAATGTCTGTCTATCACCAGGAACTTCTCTCTATTCCCTTCTCTTTGCAGTTTGATGGCAGTTCCAGGTCTCTGATGATCCCAGGTTGCCTGTGCTGCTTTTTACATATTTTTTGGGGGAATCAACTGGGTAATAATGATCCCAATCATATTTATGTCCATAATACACAAATTATGAATCATATTGTTCATTATGTTCATAATGTCAGAGGAGTTTCATAAAAGTTAGATATGAAAGAGAAGCTTTCAGAGTACTAATACAGAAATTTATCCTTTTTTTTTCATTCTTGTCTACAGTTCTCAGGTATTTTTTAAGTTCTTTGTTGGTATCCAGCTTCAGAAAGAGTGAAAATTGGCATCTTTTATTAATGTAGCCTTGTATTCAGACATTTTCTCAGAGCAGTAGCCTCTTACTGAATTCTCTCCAGATTGAAAAGGATAAAGCTACAATTTTTGTTATTCTAATGGAAAATATTAGATATTAGAATATTTTATACTCATTTCTTCTTTCTTAAACTCCAGATTATTTAATATTTTCCATCTCTATAGCTTGCTATTAAGAGAAGTCCCTAGGTATTACATTTACCTCCATTTATCCCTTTCAGAGCTGTTCTCAAAGCACAACATATTCTCCACATTTCTATTATTCTTTGCTTGCCATTATGCCCATTTCTTTAAGGAAATGCTCAGTGTTGCATAACAGTTGTACAGAGGCTTTGCAGCTAAAAGCTGTAAACTTTAAAGCAAAAAATCAATCATATTTTCTGCTAAATTAACATTAAAAAAATTCCCTTTATAGATTGGAGGTGGATTACTGAGTCAAGGCATTTAATTTATGTATATTTTTTTCACTTTCTCATCTAAGTTTTTTCTGGCTGGAGCAGCTCCCCCAGTACTGCTTTGGTTTGGGACATTGCAGCCATTTCTGTCAATAAATCATCTCTTAAAATGCTTTTTTTTTGGAGATTTGGGTCTTTACTTCTAACCTCCTTGCACTTCTGGAATATCCCTCCCTTTCCAACCTGTAGGGAATTCTTCTTTTCCATTTGCCCTTTTCAGAACAAGTCACATTTGAAGCAAATGAATAAAGCTCAATACTCAGGATATTGAAGCAGGGACAGATTTGATATTGGGAAGGAGAATCAGTTTAGATGAGGAAGAAATTCTTGGTTGTGAGGGTGGGGAGGCCCTGGCACAGGTTGCCCAGGGAAGCTGTGGCTGCCCCATCCCTGGAAGTGTCCAAGGCCAGGTTGGAGCCACCTGGGATAGTGGGAGGTGTCCCTGCCCATGGCAGGGAATGGGATGAGATGGTCTTTAAGGTCTCTTCCAACCCAAACTATTCCATATTTCCACACATCATGTCAGAACTGAAGTTTTTATTATCTAATATATAGTATTATTTCCCTCAGCCCCACACACAGTATTTGTTTTAAGTGAACTTTTTTTGCATTTATATTTATAAAGATCAAAAGTTATGTCAGCCCAGGGCTTGTAGTATTTAGAAAAATTAGGTTGCATCTATGGAAATTAATTATGAAAATGACAATGTAATGATGAGTTATAGTCAGAAAAATGGGGATAATGGGATGCAAATGTAGAAAGTCCTCTGAAGTTTTTAGGACCAAGGCATGGTACAGTTGTGAGATAGGATTATTCTTTTAGCCTCAGAGGTTTTTCATTCCCATGGATAACAGGATGTATTTCCTGGGTAGATCTTTATTTATTACATCTATCTCTTGTGATAAAAGATGTCAACATTACTTCAATAATTTAATTTTTCAAAGGAGCTTTGCAATGAAACAGTCTCCTGAGCTCTGAAAATTCCAACTGTGTGAGGGCAGAAATCCATGATCCAGGAGCAAACTAAAGTCCTAACCCAAAGCTTGTGCCTCTCCCTTGCACAACCACTTATTTTATTCCATATTCACCTGTTTTAGTGGTCAGATCCACATGGGATAGATGATACAAGCCTGGAATTGCATTTCCTTGGCATCAAGGATAATTAGTTTCTCAGGAAACATAATTTCTTGTCATTTAAAGGCCCCATTCACCTGATGTGTAAATTTAGGGTTAAATGGAGCTTTTAAATGAGAACTTTTAAAATGTGGGGATATGGTGTCTTTTCATACCCAACCCTGCAGCTGAAATATTTGGAACTGAACTACATAAAGATAATACAGAACTTGTAGGCAGGTGAGAGTCTTCCTCATCAACTTTGATGAAAAGGAGATAACAAAAAAGGCCCAACTCTTTGTGCAGGTAAGAGTGTTTGGGATAGAAAAGCTTAATTAAAGCCAAGTGAACAAAGGAAAAGGAACCAATTTAGTCAGATATTCCCAGCATTCGAGGCTGGTAAGGGCTTCCTGCATTATTTAATTTGACATTTTCTGTATCACAAGATGATACAGGATGTTTCATCCAGTTGCTGTTTTATCAAGATCTATCACTTTTTGCTTTAAATTTAGCAGATATTTGACTGAAGTGTCTCTCCCAGAAGAAAATCTGATTTGAAAACCTCAGGAAATGAAGAATTTGTTTGCAGGACACAGGTTTAGAGGAGCACTGAGTGATCCAGTGGCGTAATTGAGCAATAACCATCTTCCATATCTAAAATAAGTTTTCCAGTTGAATTTCCTTGGTTTCCATCCCTACTGTGAGCTCTTGATCTGCCTTTCATTGCTTTCTCAAAAACCCCTTTAGCACTCAGTCATCCTCTTCCTGAGGACGTGCTTGAAACCAAAACCTTGAGAATTTCTTCTGGAAAGGATAAATATAACAATTTTTATCAATGTATCAATATAGAAGCACTTTGTGGCTGGCACTGAATGTGCTTCTGATGATCTGCTTAGTGCCAGGGTTGATCCCACCAGTGCTATTCCTACACCCTTTGTTCACTTGGACATCCCAGCTCAGTCACTTTTCCCTTTTATTGCAACACTGCAATGAAATTCCATGTTTGTTTGCCTGTCTGCTGCCACTTCCCTCAAAGATTGCTCCCATTGCAGGCATCTCTTTTCCCCTTTCATAGAGATTTTTCCTATGCTCTTTTTAATACATTTTTATTGAATAGCCCAGCACAGCAGGGAATGGCTTTATCAGCCCATCCCATCATCTTCCACACCCGAGTTATCCCTGCATTTTATGGGCTGAGACTTTATATTTCTTTAAGATTACTCATGAAGGACTTGAGCAGCAACAAGTCCCTGCAGAGGACAGATAAAAACGCTGCCATTCAAACCTTGTTCCCTTGAGACAAGTTTTTTTTTTAGAACTGTCATTTAGACAATTCTTAATCCCTTTAACACGTGCACTGTCGATACTGGATAGTGTTAATTTTTTAATCAGTCATGAGGTAATAAGGCCAGTGCATTAATGAAGTCCAAATCTGTTACATCCCTGCTATTACATCCTACATTTATTACACTTAGACTTGTAATTTCATGGGAGAATGAAATCCAGTTTGGCCGACGAGGTCTAAATTCCACACGACACCAGTGGCTGGGGTTAATTATGAGCATCCCTCCAACATTTTTAATTCACTTGAATGAAATTAAATCAGAACATACTTTGTAGGAGCACATTTGATTCACTCCAAGTGTGAAGAGCATTGGACAAGACCAGAGTGAGTCTAAAATAATCCCATGTCACGAGGTTGTAGTGTGGACATTCAGTCTATAAAAACATAATCTAAGTACAATGAACAAGACAATAAGGTTTTGCCATCTCCTTTTTTTCCTATAGGCTTATATAATTTATTTATTCCCCTTTTGTTTGGCTCTTCAATGTACAGGTGTTTTAAAAATAAGAATAAAATTTGTCAGTAGTTGTGGTCTTGCTTCCAGATATTTAGTTCAGCAGAACCAATCAATATTCTGTTTATCAAACCCATCTTGTTGCTAAAGAACACGCAGGATTTTATTAAACTAATTAAGAATTTGCATAGCTCTGCCATGTAAATTTTAAATACTTGCAAATAAGAAACAAGTTCATTTAGTGCTTTTGTTTTGCAGATTTTTTAGAAAAAAAAGCAATATTCTTTGTGCAAGCTGCCAATCTTCTTTAGTTTTACTTCATTCCACTAGTTTTCCTGAAAAATATGAGAATTTCAGTGAAAAAAATTAATATTAGCAGCATGTTGTGCTCCATTTACTGTCATCTTTATTCTCTCAGTTTTCTTTTAACAGGGTAAAAAATAAGTGGTTCTAACAGGCACCAGAAATGCATTTTAGAGAAGTTAACTGTTTTATCAGCAAATTTTGTCAATAGATTTTCATTTACTGTGTGATTCATCTGTCCTTTACTAAACCAAAAAATAACATTTAATAGCATTTTGTCTTTAGATACATCACACCACACTCCAGCTGCTGGATGTGCTACTTTCTGTAGGCTCCAGAAGAGACCTGATTTCCTGTGGTCCAGGCAGAAGTTTTGAGAAGTTTCCAGAATTTATGGACAATTTTATTGTGATTAAGAACTGCAGGATTGGCCAACCTATAGGGATAAATTGGCTTCTTGCTGTAGAAGATGGACATATTTTGCTAAAACTGTATAAAAGAGTGTGTGGATCACACTGAGAAGATAAAGAAGGATATTTTGTAAAGCACAAATCCACACTGGATAACAAACAAAACATCACCTCCTTGTTCAGTGCTGGCAAAGTCATTAAAGTTATATAAAATATAAAGAAGAAAGTAAAAGAATAGTAGGCACATGGTAGTGCCAGTGCTTCTCTCATGTATTTGATTTCCAAACAGTAGTCACCTGGAAAAGTGGTCAGGAAAGCAGGAGTTTCAGGAGGAGAACGTGTGGGATGGGCTGCTCAGTGAACAGGGACATTCTTGTGCCTGCTGGAAGTTTAAAGAACCCTCAAGTCCAACATTAATTAGAAAAGTCGATTCAGTCAAATAGTCAGGAAAAAAAAGCAGGTAAGGGATGAATTCCTTGTGGGTTTTGTACAGAAAGATTTTTAAACTCAGGCAATGGGAAAAAAAAATCTGTGGTTTTTGGTTGTTTTGAAAATGGGAGGTTGAGGGGCTGGAGAATGTCCAGGGAAGAGAACAGAGCTGGGGAAGGGGCTGGAGCACCAGGAGCCGCTGGGGGGGCTCAGCCTGGAGAAAAGGAGGCTCAGGGGGGACCTGGAATTCTCTGCAACTCCCTGCCAGGAGGGGGGAGCCAGGTGGGCTCTGCTCCCAGGGAACAAGGGACAGGAGGAGAGGGAACAGCCTCAAACTGTGCCAGGGATGTACAGGTTGGATATTGGGGGAAATATCTTCCTGGAAAGGGTGGCCCATCCCTGGCACAGCTGCCCAGGGCAGGGGTGGAGTCCTCATGGGTTTAAAGCCATGTGGATGTGGCACTTGGGGACATGGGTGAGTGGTGGCCTTGGCACTGCTGGGAATGGTTGGACTTGATGATCTTGGAAGGCTTTTCCAACCATAATGATTCTGTGATCTTATGAATAAATTCCTGATGAAATTGTTTTGACTTTTGGTGGATTTTCTGTCCATTGGGTTTTCTAAATCAGGAGCTGTTACTTTTTACAGGTATAAAATATGGGCCTGTTCCAGCAAAATTCTCTGAGCTGTGTTAAGCAGGAAGGCAAATAAAATTATTGTAATGAAACCTTCCTAAAAAAATCTTTTGATCTGTGATTCTTTCCATTCTCTTCATCCTCATTAGTAATTTGAATTCTAATTAGTAATTAGTAATTTGAAGATAAAAAAGTGAAAATTAAGTAGATCCCCAAAGTGTGGACTCTCATTATTCTACTGTTGAACTCTTTGTTTGTTTATTTAACACATAGGAAGATGCTGGAAGTTTTGTTAGTGATATCTGTGACATAATAAATATTCCCAGGCTGGTTTGGAGAAACAGATGCTCAAAAAGCCTACCTATGGCTTTTGCTTGGTAAAGCATATTCCCTAAGGGCTAGGCTTTAGTTGGTTTAGCTCCAAAATTGGTAAATTCTGAAGGTTGGCCACTTACCTCTTTACATTACACAGAGACATTGTGACACTGGCACAGGTTGCCCAGAGAAGCTGTGGCTGCCCAGTCCCTGGAAATATCCAAGGCCAGGTTGGATGGGCCTTGGAACAACTTGAGATAGTGGAAGGTGTCAAGGCTTGGAACTGGGTGGTCTTTAAGGTCCCTTCCAAGCTAAACCATTCTTTCCTTCTGTGATTTACTGGATTCAGCACCTTTATTTCTGGTAAAGGGAGCCAAGTCCTTTTTTATTGAAGACATGAGGCAGCAGGGAATAGTTTTGGTGTTGCTTGAACTGTGTAATTTAATTGACCCTGGGCAGGCCCAGGCGGGGATGGGGCTCTTGTGCCTCAGCGCTCACAGGTGAGGAGCTCTGCAGCCCTTTGAAGTCGTTCCACTTTGCTGGAAATAATTAAACTCTCACTGGATACAGCCAGTTAAAAAGAATGAGTTCCCTTCTCTAATCCCTCAGCCTGGGCACTCACCTGGGAGGTGATTAAGAAGGTGAGAATCTAAACAGCCTTAGGAGCAGAAGGGATGGGAAAGGAGCACCGAGGTGTCACTCAGATGTCTTTTTCTGTTGCTCTTTCCAGGGACATTCTCGCCAGGGTTTGAATCCCCACTGAACGAGCTCACTGTCATTAATCCTCTGAGAGCCGGGATGTTTTCTAAGTGGGAAATGGATACAGGATAAACAGACAATCTGCTCTTGGCACACAGCCCTCTCTGCCTCGGTGTAATAAAGTCTTACCATCTGCAACGAGGTTCTTCGATGGCTGAACCCCTTCTGGGGCTGAAGGAGAACCAGAACTGGCAATCTGATAATGGCTCCTATAAATAAAGGGTTTCTATTTGCACAGTTAACAGCAAGTGAGATTATATTTGGGGCTTGGATGAATTATTTAAATAACGTGATTCAAACACTGAGGATTTTTGAGGAGAAGGCTTCTAGAAATGTTCATACTTGGTAAAAACTTTGGCTGTGGAATATTAAAAGATCAGCTAATTAAAAGCAGTAGGTGAATTGAGGACACTGTGACTCTCTGACTTAATAGAAATGGATGTTTCCTGAGAAGTTCTGAAGGAGGCACTGAGATGAAGAGCTGAATGTTGCTGAGAGAATTGCATCTCTCACTGATCAGTTTAAATCCTTTCAGCTCTTCGGTGTCAGCCTGTTCAATTTCTTGTTAAAGACATGCTGCTTCTCGAGTTATTTTTTCTCTGATTATTTTCTCTCCAGTTTATGGACTCTTATATAAAAGGTTTGATTAGAAATATTTCTTTTTTCTTTTGACAACACAGAGGAGTGGTGAGCAGGTTTGATGCCGTGTTCTTTTGGTGCTGTAGTGTAACAAATGTATGAAACCCAGACTGAAATGGGATTATTCTGTTTTCATAGTCAAACTCAAGTCTAAAAACTGAAATGAGAAGACAACAGAACACAATTTAAGTTCCCTTTTCTGCTTCAGCTGCAGATGAATCATATTCAGCACTAACCATAGAATTATAAAATGGATTGCAAGGGACCTTAAAATCATCTCATTCCAACTCATTGCTCATGTGTACCCAGTTAATTGGTTTAGTTCCCACTAAAATTGTTGGGAAGGGGAAGTTCTTACCAGCAGTGACTAAGATTGTTCTTGGTACAAATAACCACAGAGGATTCTGAAAGAAAACCACCAGATTGTGGAAAGGCTTTGAGGAAAATGAGAGGTGAATCTGGTAGGACCAGCAGCATTATTTCCTTTCTTTTCCTCTAAGGGTGGATATTGATTTTAAATATGTTCTAACAGTCTCTTAGCCACACATCTGAGGGTATTTTTCTAGAGGTCAGGCTGGAGTTTTCAGAGCAGCACCATTATTTCCTTATTCTGAGGGGATAAAGTACAAGGATTCTTTGAACTTCTGGATTAGCAGGAGCAGCCAGTGTTGGCAAAGTGTAATTGCTGCTTCAGATGGGAGAAAAGGTAATGCCTCTGTTGTTTTGAACTTCTTTAAGAAACTTTCCTGTGATCTAAAGCCAATCATCTTAGAAAATTGCTCCTAAGTGATAAGAACCTTTCATAAGCTTCACATTGACTTACAAAAAATAAAAATACTGAAGTCAGAAGCCACTTCTTAATCTGTTTTTAATTGTACAATGTTGGCTTGTGAGAGCTGCATGAACCACTGGCCATTTGCTCTCCTTCTTATCTCCAGCAACAAGAAAAGTCCCAGCTTGGGCTTCAACTATGGCAAAATTCATTATTTTCACTGATAGTCCATATTAAACCAAGAAATTTGGAATAAATCCCATCCCTGACCTAAACTGGCCATCAGTTCTTGCTGTGATACAGAAAAACCATTTCACTTTATTGTTAAGCCAATTACCTCTGACTTGCATTTTTATTCCCCTAAATGTATGATCCTTCCAGCTTCCTGCCATCAGAGTGGGCCTTCAAATAATGAGCTGCTTCCCTGGACTGAAAAAGGCAGGAATTGGGTCACCATGTGCCTGGAGGGTGGAATGAGATGGCTTTACCCCCAGTTCACATGAAATTTGATGTTTTCCTTGAGTCTCAGATCTTTGTTGCAATGCGAAACACCTGAGATAGGACCCAATTTGAATTTATCAAAATCCAGATTACAGATATCCCAGATGTGTCCTCTTTGACTCCTCTGCATTCCAGACTAAACTGAATCCCAGTTTCAAATTGTTTTTATAAGAAAGTCCAGCCCTCTCTGCCTCATTTAGGTTTTCTGTGTTTCATGTGCCTCATTAACTGGTAAAATACTGTCACATTTTCCACATCATCTTTAATATATCCAAGCATCCTTTTTTATTTCTTTCTCATTTTTCTTTTTCTTTTTTATTTTTTTTTTTAATTCAAATTTATCTGGTTTTGACTGAACCCTCCCCAGTTACTCACAGACTCTGATTTTTCCTGGTTGGTGACAATTCCAGATTCACGTGGTTGTTGCCCTGAATGAAATTCAACAATTCTGCTGAAGTCAGTTGAGTAAATCTGTTTCTGTTGGAATGAATGAAATAAAACCCTCCCTGGTGTGATCAAAGAGCTTTTTATATCCCCACCAAAAGGCAGAGCTACCTGTCCAGTTTATTTCATTTAGGATTTACTTGTTATGATTTAACTGAAGAACAAGAGTTTTTCCCCATTCATGAATATATAATGACAACAGATATGCCTAATAGTTTTAATTATAATATATTTAATATGTAGCAAGTATAAATATCCTGTGTAAAAATGGACTTTAACCCTGACAGGTCTGAACACTCATCAATTTAACTATTAATTAAAATTGAGGTGAATTGTGTGGCCAGATCCTTCACATATTCTGAAGTTGGATCTTTCAATAAAATTGGGAGTCATGGACACATGAAAAATAAAAATATTTTTTCAGTATAACTGCAAAAATAATAATATTTTTATGTGCTCTAATATCTGCTAATCTTCCTTTTACTTCTGCTGTCATAAAGTTTGAAGTTCAGACTCTGACTCTTTGAGCCTGTTGACATCAGTGGTTTGGATATTGGGAAATAACTTGAAATTATTTGTGTGCTCTTGTGTAAACACACCTGTGAAAGTTGCTCTTATAATCAATATTATTGCTATTGTATAGTAATTTAAATTATTTTATAATCAACTATTTTATCCATATAGAAACAAGCCCCAATTTTATGGTTTCAAGACAACTCAGAAATATATATTTTCATATGCTTTATTTAAATATTTAAAATGCTTTATTAGCATATTATTTTTATTTAAATATTTAGGATATTTAAATACTTTATTAGTTCTCAGTTACAAATATGTTAGAACTACTCATTTCCTTCTCCTTCAAGCTGCAATAACATCACAGTCTTCCCTTATTGCCTCTCTGGGTGGTTTATTTCATGATGTCCTTGTCCAAATATTAGACAAATTGTATTAAACCCCTTAAGTCTAAATGGTGGTACATCGAAATACTTTTAGGAAGTTACAAAAGGAAACCAAAGGGTTGTGCTTTGAACCTCTGACAGAGGGACCTGAGTGTGCAGTGGGCAATTGTGAGGAATAACCCCTGATTTTGTGCTGTCTTTGAAGGCAGGACTGGGCACACAGAGGCCGTTCGAGTGGTTTATCAGCCAGAAAACATCAGCTTCGAGCAACTGCTCAAGGTCTTCTGGGAGAATCATGACCCCACACAAGGTAGAGTGATGAGTGAGCCAGTATTTAATTATCTTACTAATTACAGCTGGGATAATTAGTGTTTGAGCTGCATGGAAGAGATGAACCTTGAAATCACACTGGAGCTGGAGAATATGATTGCAGACATTTATTGACAGAGGAAGAGAGGGAGAGGGAGGATGGGAGCCCAGAACCTCACAATGCCCCTCCTCCATTACAGCTGTCTGGGCTGGGAAAATTCCCACAGAGTGGCCCAGGAGACAATGGAAAATTCTTTTCAACTTTGATTATGACAATTTATTCTGTAATATCTTTTGTCTCTTAACACACATTTCTTTCCAGCTTCAAAACTTCTATTATTTTATTTTATTTTATTTTATTATTTTATTTTATTTTATTTTATTTTATTTTATTTTATTTTATTTTATTTTATTTATTTTATTTTATTATTTTATTTTATTTTTTATTAATTTGTTAATTTTATTTTTATTTCTTATTTTATTTATTTTTATTTTTGATTTGATTTTATTTTGCTTTTAAATTTAATTTAATTTATTTTATTTTAATTGCATATATTTAATTTAATTGAATTTATTTTTATTTTATAGATTTAATTTTATTTCTTTACTTTTTAACTTCATTTTGTGTTATTTCTACCAATCACTAAAATTTTAGGGTTTGTATTTTTCAGTGGTACTGGATATATTTTATGATTAGAAAAATGGAACAAAAAGAGGTAAGAGATGGTGTGTAGAGGCATCAGTGGATCATTCTATCTGTTTGTCTTATTCAAACCTTTTAATTTAATTTATCTTTCTTGGAAAGGGCTTCGTGATGACATTTCCCACATCTGTGCAAAGAGAAATGGGTAACTGTGGAGAGAAAACATTTTGCATGTTTATGCTGTTCCAACAAACATCATCCTTTCAAGCATTTCCCAGAAATACTGCCCACAGTAACTCAGTGCAGTGTTTTAACAGCTCTCATAATTATGCCACTTGTTCCTACATCTGGGAACAAATAAATGCAGATGATACCTTTCCAAATGTGGTGCCATTCCTGGAGGGATCCAAGGATTGTTGTGGAGAAATGTCTTCCAGTGAGCCCAGAGCACAATACAGAGACAAAAGTGGTTGTTGCAATTCTTTTTTACATGCAAAAGGCCTTGGTCAGGAATGTGAAAGCTCTTTTCTATGTGAAGGGTCAGTAAAATCAGAACATTTTGTGCAGTTCCTGTGATGCCAAAAGAGGGATCATATGGAAATATTGCTGGGGATTCAAAGAGGGATAGAAAAAGGATACAAGAGCCCAGAAAACTGGCCTGGTGCTGGGAATAAGCATGTTCCTCTAGCTGAGGAGACATAACACTGTGCCAGGGGAGATTGGGGTTGGATCTCAGGAAAAAGTTCTTCTTCCACAGAGTGAGTGGGCACTGACCAGCCTCCCCAGGGAATGGTCACTTCCCAAGGCTGTCAGAGCTCAAGGGATACTTGGACAACACTCTCAGGGACAGTTTGGGATTGTTGAGGTGTCCTGGGCAAGACCAGGAGCTGGACTGGATGGTCCTTGTGGATCCCTTCCAGCTCAGGATATTCCATGATTCTATGGATCAAGCAATCCTTGCAGGTGCCTCACAGCTGACAGCCTGGCCCCTGAGAAACCAGAACAAGCTCCAGTAGCTCAGAGCTGAAGTTTGAAAAGTTCCACCTTGGAATGAAATAGCTTCACATCTCTCAGTGTAATTAAACATTGGAGTCTTTTTCCATCACCAACCTTTCAAGTCTTTAAGATAAGATAATTTATCATTTTAAAAGAGGTACTTGATTTGAGTCAGGAGAAGAAATTCTGTGTCTGTCAAGTGTGATGGCCCACGCTGCTGATTTATGAGCCCCCCTTTCCAAGCTCTTCCTGTGTTCAAGGTAATTTGTCTGCACCATCCCTGGAATACTTGCAGCTCTGTATTAAGGCAGAGCCCTCACTGCAGGAGGTTGGAACTGGTCTTTCAGGTCTCTTCCAAACCATCCTAGGATTCTCTGATTCACAGCCATTAACCATCCTCACTTCATGCTCTTGGGCCTTCCTGGTTTGCTCATAGGGGTCAGGAAGGAGGTTTTCTCTCTTGTTTTTAGGTCTTTTTCTTTTGTTCTTTTTAATTTGGATTGTCAGAAATTAACCATCACCAGATGGTGGCTTCTTTCTTTTAGGCTGTAAAAGAGGAGGCTTTGGAGTGACCTGATCAAGGCCTTCCAGTACCTGCAGGGAGCCTGCAAGAAACATGGAGAGAGACTATTTACAAGAGCCTGGGCTGGCAGGACAATCCCAACCATTCCATGATTCCACAATCCTAATGCACTGGTTTTTTTTCATACAGCAGAGAATCCTATTTCAGGATAATTGGTCCTTGTGTCTCACTCACATGTTTGAATTCATCCTGATTGCCAGAGCTAGGAACTGGTGGGCAGGAGTATGGGATTCTTCTCCTTCCAGAGCAGTATGAGGAACAGATTTCTGCTGAATTAATTTGGACAAATACCACCTAATCACTCACCTACCTATGGCCCACACAGAATAGGTTAGACTCTAAAGGCCTTGAGGGCTTTGGGCTGAATGAAATTTGTTACCTGGACACAATGTGGTGTGGATGAAATGTAGTCATTGTGATAACAGGTCAGATCCATTCACCAGATGAATTTATGACTCTTTGCAGCTTTAAAGCAAAGTAAAATGGTGACATTGCATCTGTATTCACCCTCCGTTCTCAATAACTGAGCTTCACGATAGTTCTGTGCTGTCAGAAGAAAGTTGGGTGCTGGTGGATGTGTGATCCACTTGGATTTCTGGCAGCTGGGAAAACGTCACCTAATTATCCCAGGCATGGGGCCATATTCCTTCTGGGATGTGAGCTCCTATCTTCACTTGACACCAAGCTGTGGAGATACCCAAGTCATTCACAATTGTCTCAGGCATCTTTGTGGCACTGCACTGCTTGGTGTAAACATTCCTAAACCTTTATCTAACCTTGGATCAACAGACTTTCCAAGAGGTGCTTCTGTAATAATTTGCCAAAAGTGAGAACGTCACTTTACCCCTGGAGAAGGTGGAAGTGTTCTCTGAAGACTTTGCACAATCCAACCTTGGACATTGTGTATTTTTATGTTCCTTTTATGTTGTGCCATGGGAGGTTCAGATTGGACATCAGGAAGAATTTCCTCCTGGAAAGAGTTGTCAACTATTGGAATGGGCTGCCCAGGGAGGTTTGGAGTCCCCATTCCTGGAGGTGTCCAAGGAATGACTGGACGTGGCACTCAGTGCTCTGGGCTGGGGGACAAGGTGGGGATCAGTCACAGGTTGGACTTTATGATCTTGGAGGTATTTTCCAACCTAAAGGATTCTGCGACTCTGATCTCAGTTCAAGTACTTTGCACAGCTCATCCCATCTCCACCACCTTTCTTGATTTGAGAAAAACCTGAACCACAAGGTCCCATTGTCAAACTTCTTAGCTTTTTAAGATAGGGATGGGATGTTTTTTTACCCTTCCAACTTCAAGGTGTCAGAAGCAGCAGATCTTTGAGGTGGGATTGTTTCTTTGCCTTGATTTGCCAACATTCCCCTATTTTGAGCTGGCTGTAGGAAATGTGGTTTTATGTAAAGACACTGAAAGTGAGAGTTAACTCTCTGACCTACAATATTTTTCTCCTTCCCTGAGGTTCAGCTGTGGGCACATAGGGAGTTTTATTTAGGGAGCTTTATGGGAATGCAGGACTCAGTCTGTCGAAAAAATTTTTTTACTGAGCAGATAAATTAGAAAGACTTCTTATTCATGAAATTCAGCACAGTCTTTGGATGAGACCAGTGTCTCATACAGCCAGAGAATGCAGGACTTCTGGAGTACAGCTCTCACTCAAAAGTATAAAAGCTTTGTCTGTTTTATCTTTTTCCAGAAGATGAGATAACACCATTTCATCCCTCCTACCCCCAGCAGAGATAATGGACTGGTCTGATTGTTGTGATGTCATTAAACATCAAATATGTACATTCTGTTTCAGATAAAGACCTTTCAGATATCAGCCTAGTTGGTACCAAGTTGCTAAAGAGCACAGACTGGCAGTCCCATAATTCATTTTTGTGTGAGGGTATTAATATTCAAAAGTTCCTGCTTTCCAAGCAGTTGGCCTTTAAGATGAGACTGACATCTCCCTGGGATTTGAATTGTCTCTGGGAAGCAGCCTGGGTCTTGTTTTGTGAAACTCTTGAGTCTGAGGATTGTACAGAAGTCAATTGAAAAGCAAGAACCTTTGATCAAGTCAAACAGTCTGTGAGTTGAAGGATTCTCCCAGATGAGCATCTCCTAAGCGTGGAGCCCTGATAAAGTCCTCTTGACTATTAATTTAGGCTCTATTTTATAATTCATTAGAATTGGGATACTGAAAAAAGCAACAAACAACCCCCTGACTTCTGCCAAGTGGCATATGGCTGTCATCCCTGCTCAGCCTCTTGTGCTCTGAGCAGCATTCCTTCCCTCCCAGGAATGACCTTATCTATGAGAGGATTGCTCTGTGTAGCTCCAGAAGGGCTTGAGGTGGTTGTTTCTTTGCCATTGGTACAGAAAGGGAAAATGAACGTGACATGCTGAAAATGCTGCAAAAGAATCTTGTGACTAATCACATTGGGGATAATTTTATTTTTCTAAAATGTGTAAGGTCTGTATCATCTGTTTTTTTGCACTAATGGGGCCAGTCCTCAGAGCTTTCTAGATTTTTAAAGATACAAAACCAACTATCTCCTTAAAATTGTGCCCTGACAATGGTTCTCCTGGCACCTCCTTGCTGGTTTTCTGGAGGGATGTGGACTTTCATACCATCAGTTTGGCTGTGTTGTGCCTCAGCCCATGTTTCACAATTGCTGCAAACTAATCTTTGATTTCCCCATTAGGGAAAAGGGCAATTTTCTCCTCTCTCCCTGACCTTTCCACAGGATGCAACTCCTTTGTTTGTGTTGACAGGAGCAATCACAGAGTCCTCTGCTCAAGCTGAAAATTAACCCTGCAGGAATGGAAGTGAAACGGGATTTTCAGCCAGGATTTCAATCGCCAGGAGCAGGACTGCTGGTGGGACCACCCTGCTGGCATCAGTCCTGTCCTATGGTGCATGAGCCAATTCCAAAACCCCCTGTGCTAATGTTCAGAGAGGAATGTGTCATATTTGATCTGATCAGAAAGTCTGGCCACTCTTTGTGGGGTGTCGGAAGCTATTTCTCCGAACCTTTGGAAAAATCAATCTGATACCACAGGAGTGTGTTTGTCATGGTGCAAATGTGACTCCTGCAAAGCATCTCAGGGTTCATGATTCCCCTGGCTCTGTGTGTGCTTGAAGTTCTTTGGGTGTCAAAAATTTCAGCCCAGTTCAAGGTGACTTTAAAGAGAGTTGCTTTCCTTGGCTGTGCAGAAGTCAAGCAGATGGCAAAACTTAATTCTCTTTAGAGCAAACTGGTGTAGTGGAAGGTGTCCCTGCCCATGGCAGGGGGTGGAATGAGATCTTTAAGGTTTCTTCCAACACAAACCATTCTGTGATTCTATGAAAACATGTTTGGCAGAAATAAAAAATCTGTTGCATCTTTTAGCTCTTTTCCTTCTTGACTACAAACCCAAGCAGGTGGTTTTTTTGGTAGTTCTGTTCCCTATGTTTATCAAAAGCACCCAATCCTTCCAAGCTCACAAGAAACAACTTGAGTGCCACCACAATCCCCTGGGGTGAGCATGTTTTCTACACAAATCCCATTCTTTTTCATTCCTTTTCTGGAGATTTTTGAATTGGAGAGGAAGCCAGTTTTGGTTCTCCTCTGACAACAGGGTGAAGGACAAAGCCACCCATGGTCACCCCTGCCCAGGAAATTTTCTTGTAGCCTTCTTGATTCTTTGTCAATGTAGAGAGAACCAAAGTGACTGTAAGTAATCTCACTCCCCATTCCTGTCATGGAGAAGTCCTTATCTTCCCTGTGTTTGTACAGGAAATGTAAGCAGCACTGATATTTTTCCAGCAGTTGAGGACCATCTGTCCTCCAACAAACTCATCACCTGCCAGATTCTTTCAGAGCATCTCCTGTTCCATATGTCTTGTGCATCCATGATAGAGAAGAGATGTATGAGGCATTTCTCCTCCCTGTGACCTTCCAAACACACTGGCATTTAGTGCTGATACAGGAATTCTCCAGATTAATATCTGGTTTGTGTTGTGCTGACCCACTTTAGTTGCAAAGGGTATATTTATTTCTCACCACTTTTGAAGGACTGTACTTTTTTTAGGCATTGCAGGAGGAATCTATCATCTGCAAATAATTAAAATTAGACACTAGAAATGACATTGTATTGCTAATGAGCAGATGTGTCTACTTATACCAGTGGAAGAACAGCTGTACACATAAAAAACACTCTACAGCGACCCTAAAGCAGCATTATGTATTCTGCTACAGGCCTGGATCTTCGTTTAGAGATTAAAGGGGGAAAAAAAGGAATGTCTCCCTGTAAAATATAACCATTTTTTATCTTTTTCCTTTACATTTCTGTAACTCTTCCCCTTTGTAATTTGAATGAAATTTGCAAGTGTCACATTAAAGCACCTTTGTCATGTATTTCAAATGTTATTAAGAGCCTTGATGGTTTCAGCATTATTACAAGATGTAACAAAAAAACAGCAGAAATACAAAATCTATTGTCAACAGGCATATTAAATATATTTAAAATAGAATTACCAACCCCTCAGGGAGCAGTTCTTGGTCCAATACTCTTCAATATTTTCATTAATGACTTGGAGGATATAGTGGAGGGGATGCAAATTAAATCAGTGCTAAAGACATTGCTGGGAGGCTCTTGAAGGAAGCGACTCAAACACAGTTCTGTGCTGATAAATTAACAAAAGCCATGGAAATCGATATGATAAGACATAATAAAGATAAATAAATGTTGATTCCTGTAGAATTGAGTGTTCAACAGTAGAACTGTGCCCTGAATTGTTCAGTAGGAGTCAGTGTCTTCTGTTGCCTTCAGATTCTTCTAATTCCTGCTCTTTCCCACAAAATATCAGTGGTGGGACAGTTGATTAATGTCAACCCATCCCACCAGCAAACAGTTTAGTCCCTTGCCCACAATCACCTCCAAAATACCTGTACTCTGTACTTTTTTTCCAAGTACCAAAAGTCTTTGGCAGTGATGCTGACCCAGTATTGCATTTTGAAGATGCAACCTCATTTCTTTCAAGGACCAAAAATGTTTCGTGTTCTGTTGTTCCCATTCTTTGTGTTTCTCTAGAACTAAATAAGCATTAAAAATAAACAGGTATTATGAGGCTGCTTCTCATCCCCAGGAATTTTAGCTGTCATGACCTAATTTGCACATTAGTCTCTTCTTATCCATGTAAATTAGAATAGACTTTTTCTGACCTATATTTCCAGTTTGGGAGCTGTTGTTTTCTCTGCATCTTTTTTAATGAAGGGGATTATTAGGGTGGTTTTGCACCATGAAGTAAATGCTGCTGAGTCAATTCTGCCTCGAGGGCAAAAGTCTTTCTGGGCTCTGAATTCTTCTTACCTTTAGACTACTTTTGGGCTTTTTGGCTTTTATCTCACAAGAATGTGGTAACCAGTTCCCCAGAATTACTAAAAATTATCTTTCAGTATTGCTAAGGTCAGTAATCAAAAGATTCCTTGAGGATAAGAAAATGTTCCTTAAAGATGAGATGGGGCTTCGAGCAACCTGGTCTAGTGGAAGTTGTCCCTGCTCATGGCAGGAGGTTGGAAACAAGATGGTCTTTAGAGGTCCTTTCAACCCAAACCATTCTGTGATTTGATGGGTCTGTGGTGGGAATAACAGGATCTAGATTTTATTGTATGTTTATAGAATTAGAAAACAGCAACCTGCAAAGTCTTTTTTGATGGGCTGTTCCTGATCTTTAGGCAAGGAGAGCAATAGACAAAGTCAAAACAAAGTGATGCTAAACATTCTTTTCTTCTTCAAAAAACCCATCAGTGAATTTACTGTATTTGGGTCTAGAAATCTGAGGCACTGGAGCATGGCTTCATTAATCATAGTTTATGGTGATTATTAGTAGGCTTTTAATCTTTGTTTTCGTGTGTAATTAGGTACAAGAGGTCAAAGCTGACTCTCTTCTGAACAACAATATTTTCAGTGAATGGCTGTTTTTCTCTGCCTGCAATTTTCTCCTGCATATTTATAAGAGCTCACTTGTCTGTGTTGTGAGAGAGCAGTGTCCCCTGAGCTTATCTGCTGATAAAAGCAAATGACAACACTGTTATTTTTGTTATCACTAATTATTTTTATTACTATTGCAACAGCACCTGGTTGATTGTAGTAGCTTTAGATTCATAGTGCTAACACATGTCTAAACTGAGGCAAGACATGAGTGAACAAAGATAAAGGAAAAGGAGAAGGCACATAAAGAAAGCAGCACAAATGTGTGTGATTCCACAGCCAAGCCCTATGTGATACCTCACCTGAATTGCTGTATTTCTTAATTATATTTTTCACATGATCAGTTATCCAGCTTTAGTAACATCACAGCAGAGCTAAGCCATGAAGAAAAGAGGCAATGAGGGCCCAATTCAGATGCCCAATCAGAAATATCTTTTTCCTTACAGAACTTGTGCATTACACCTGTTTTCCATCTGTGCTTAAGGAAATGTGGAGCTCCATTATGCCCTGTGTCATGTGCTCCAGTCTCTTCCAGAAATCTCTGCTCTGTGCACTTCCTTGGCTTTCAAGACTATCAAGGTCTTCAATCAGATATGTCTGGCTAGCACAGACACTTCAGGTGGGATAAAGGCTGAACTAAATCCACCCAAATTTAGATGTTTTCATAGGTGTGGAGAGTCTCAGCTCCTCCGGTTGTCGGTAGAGATCAAGTCAACATGACTCGCCCCAAATGGGGCATCTGTGTTTAGGCAGCTCTTGGTTACCTAAACCTGGAAGCTCAGATAAATACTGATGAAAGTTTCAGCCCCTTTCCATGTTCACAGGATCATGTAATGGTCTGAGTTGAAAGGGACCGTAAACTCATCCCATTCCACCCCCTGCCATGGGCAGGGACAGCTTCCACTATCCCAGGTTGCTCCAAGCCCCATCCAACCTGGCCCTGGACACTTCCAGGGATAGGGCAGCCACAGCTTCTCTGGGCAACCTGTGCCAGGGCCTCCCCACCCTCCCAGCCAAAAATTGCTTCCCAATATCTCACCTAACCCTGCCCTCTGGCAGTGGGAAGCCATTCCCCCCTTGTCTTGTGCCTCCAGGCCCTTGTCCAAAGTCTCCCTCCAGCTTTCTTGGAGCCCCTTCAGGCTCTGGAAGGGGCTCTAAGTTCTCCCTGGATCCTCCTCTTCTCCAGCTGAACACTCCCAGCTCTCCCAGCCTGGCTCTAGAGCAGAGGGGCTCCAGCCCCTGGTGCATCTCCGTGGCCTCCTCTGGAATAGCTCCAGCAGAATGAGATTCATCCAGTCCTGAGAAAGATTTTCAAGAGAAGACACCTCTGAAAGAGTCTAAATATCTGTTTATGACACAAAAATTCTTAAAGCCTGTGTAAAACTAATCATTTAACTTTTGTTTTAAGTGAAGTTTGAAGTTAGGAATCCCCTACAATAATAATACAATAGATATGATTTATGTTTATAATTCATTATTCTATTCATCTGTTCTGTGCACTGCTAGTAAATATGTATTTTCAATTAATAATTAGAGATGGATTTGAATGCTTGCCTGTCAGTGACATTTAATACTTGAGCTTTGTGACACTCGTCAAAAATTAACCTGTGGGTTTTTTTGTGGGCTCATGAATTTCCTTCAGAGGTCCAAGAGAATTCCAAGTGCATTTAAGGAATATTATATGAAGAAATTAATAAGTAGTGAACCATACAGGGAACTCTTCTCCCAAATCTTCCTTGAGATTTTCTAATTTTGTAAAATATTTGAGCTGTTAGAGAAGCAATATTGCATATGGAACATGGATCATGGAATCTTTTGGGTTGGAAAGGACCTTAAAGCTCATCTAGTTCCAAAAGAAGGCCAAAATTATAATTTCCTTCACCCTGAAAACTGTGCATATTGAAAACTTTCTGAACCTTTTGCTTTGTTGACAGTACAAAAGTTTCCTTTAATATGTACAAGTTCATTAATGTATTTTAACCTTCTGAAGAAACTCTTTTCTATTTCATTTCTCCTTCCTGCACCACAGCACCTTGAAAATCATCCAGAACTCTCAATCCACAGCACTGTAACTAACTTCTCTCCTATTAACATTTTTCTCCTTTAATCATGTGCTATAAAGAGTTATACTTTCCCCTGGCAACTTTTAAGCTGTATAGATGGAATCATTAGAGTGAGTGATGACATCAAGCCAGGGTGACATGGTGCAATTGATTTTTACTAAATAATTCTATGATGAGCTGGAAGAAGGAGTTTTATTAGTCTTAACTCAGCAAGGATTGATTGGGGAAAAGAAAATGACCAATCAGTGTCTCAGGTTTTTGTGGGGATAAGAAAATAAGTGACAGCTGCAGAAAAGTCTATAAATCACAGGAAAAATTATGATAAAAATAAGAGCTATGAACTGCCCTTTAAAATTTCACTGGATGGCAGAGAAGAGTCTCACAGACCTCAGTCATTTATCTCCATTATGCCTGGGGTCCTCTGGGAATAGCAAAGTTGACGGATGATGCCATTACAATTTTTTTATTATTTTTAAATGGAGAGAAGATAAGGAGTGGTGTATAAGTATTACTTTCAAGTCATTAGAGGGTTGAGTCTTCCAAAGAATTCCTTGATTTAGCCAATAAAATAAAGAAAGTGTCCTTTGCTTTAGTTTTCTGTAGGTAATACATTAAATGTTCACCATTTTGAAGCAAATTTGCTGGTTTGCAACTTCTTAAGGAAAAAAGTACTGGGAAATATGTTTTTTCATTAATCACTGAATCCCAGAACAGTTTGGGTAGGAAGAGACCTAAAAAATCATATCCTTCCACTCCCCTGCCATGGGCAGGGTCACCTCCCACTATCCTAGGTTGTTCCAAGCCCCATCCAACCTGACCTGGGACACTTCCAGGGATGAGAATTCCATATTCCAGTCCATATTCTGGTCATTCAAACCAAAGGAAAGATGGTAATTGTTGCTTAGATGCCAAAGAATATAGAAGAGACCAAAACGAAGTCGTTCCTCCCCAGATGCTTCAGAAGATACCAAAGGGCCATTTCTTTGCCTGTTATCTACATTTTGGGCAAATAATAGCTTTTCCAGTGGCAGTGTGTTTATATTCCATGGCAATCTCAACCTGGGAATCATTCCTTTTACAGGATCTGGGAGAGCATCACAGCTCACTATCCTTTCTATCTACCATCCTCTGACCACAAATTTCTGCTTCATGTAAAACAAGTGCTGAGCTCTTGAGGGAATTTAGTGATTAATTGGAGTTCTGGTCTCTGCTGACACAGTGAGGACATTTTATGTTCTCCAGAGTGGTCCAGGCTGAGGGGCTTTGGTCAACCCAAGTGAAATTTTTCAATATGCTCCGTGCCCAACATCTAAACACCCAGTGCCCTCATCCTTCCTGGTTCTCCAGAGACAGGAGCTTACAAGGACTGGCCAGTGCTCACACAGAGTTTGGGCTCATTCACTTTGGCACTGTGTAACCACATTAGAAAACACATGTTTTTGTCACTTGCCAGAGGTGGAAATTCTCTGCTTTTCTAAAATGAGTCTGTCTATCAAAACATCTTTTTGATCAGAGATTTTATGGCTGTTCACAGCACAGCAGTTGATTTTCTTTGTCTCTGAAATCAACAGCAAGTGCCAGTCCTACATTTCCAGGGTCTATTTGTTCCTGTTACTGTTGGATGTGTCCCTGATTACCTGGTGAGGGAGACAGGAATTTGTCCAGGGCAGTGATGGGGTCCCCATTCCTGGAAAGATTTACAATCCCTGTGGATGTTGCACTTGGGGACATGGATCGATGGTGGCCTTGGCAGTGCTGGGGAATGGTTGGACTTCAGGATCTCTGAGGGCTTGTCCAACCTTAATGATTCCCCGATTCCTCAGGATTGATGCATTTTCTTAACAACCTTGAGAAGTTTATGAACTCAGCCATGATTTAAAAGGAAATTCAAGCCCAATGGACAGATTTCCCTGTGCATTACATCCTTGAGGAAAAGATTTATCTCCCAGAGCTACCCTGAAAGCTATCCCTAAACTGGCAGGTTTTGCACAGAGGATGACTTTGAGACATCTCACAGAAGAGTGGTAGGAAACCAGCATTTCCCTGGAAGATCACCTGCTCTGCAGTTGTTCAGCTGGTGGCCTGTAGGAATTATTCTTTCTTCCAGTTAAGAAGTTAAGCACAGACACCTTGAGGAATTTTTAAAAAGCCAAGCACAGGTCGTTTTTTATTCAGTAAATGTTTTTTTAAAAAAAGCTAAGATTGTTAAGCTCAATCATCCTACCACAGTTGTTTAGTAAATTGAATTTCTTACCTTGTTCGCTACTCATTTAGTGAATCTCAGCAAGAAAGACTTGCCAGAGGGTTTTAAAAAATCAGTGATGGACCCTTGAGATGTGAGTTTGTCCATATGAAGTACATTACAAATAACAACAGCAGCAGTGGCACTTGGTTATGTCTGTACACATGGAATTTATTTTGTTTTCCTAAAGTCTTAGTGGCTTAGATAATGTATTAGCTACTTATGTGAGAGACTTAGGTACAAATTAATTTAAGTAACAAGTGCAAATAAATGACATTTTAGCTTAAATATTTGATCACATTGAAGCTACACTTCGGGGTAATAGTTAAAATATGTGTGGAAGAGTGGAAGGTGTCCCTGCAGGGGGGACAGAACAAGATGATCTTTAAGGTCCCTTCTAACCCAAAATATTTTGTGATTCTCTGATTCTTTGAGAATGTAAATCCACAATGTGAAACCCTCAGGAATGGTGTGTGGCTTGAAGTTCATTGTTCCAAGGAGACACACTCTTTCCTCCTTGAATATTGCATTATTTCCCATCTGGATTTTGTGTACTTTGGCTTTCATTTGGCCTATCTCATTAAGCAACTTCGGTAAGACTAAAGAGCCTTATTTCTCAATTTTTTTCCTCTCTAAATGTATTTTTAAATCAGAGTCAGTTCTCCTCTTAACCTTCTGTTCAAAAAAATTAATTAATCTGACTGCTTCACTATTACTGTGTCCTGGTGGCACATGCATATATTAAATAATCTTCTCACTGAAAGCACCCTGCTCACGAGCTCGTGCTAAACTCATGCTCTTAAATTCCTGCTAGAGACCAGCCCACTGCAGTGATTCTCCAGTCAGGGAGATTTTTGTCATCTACTCCCTAGTTGGTTGTTAAGGAGTTTGTTAAGCTGTAAATAGATTTGTAGAATGTCAATGCTTAAGCTCAGGCATCAATCAGCAGTAACATACCCTGGCAAAACTGGTGTTTTCCTGGCCTGTATTTATTTTATTCCTCATTCTTCAGACTCACTGGCTTTACCAGAGCTGAAGGAACTTGCAAAGGAATGAGCAAAACACTCTCTGCCTGGCAGTCAACACTATTAAGTATTGATGAAGAACATAGTTGTTGTTTTTCTGTGTAATAATACAGTTTACCAGTTAAAAAGTAACTCTGATCGTAAGAAAACTCCATAACATGTTTTGGTATCAGATTCTTTCATCTCTTCTGCTGGTCATCAAAAGGAATTTTGGTGTTAATACATATTTTAAAATGTTTCTATGTGTCTTTCTTCATGAATATTTCAACCAGTTTTCATTCGTTTATTGTCCTATCCTTTAAATAATTTTTTCTGTTGCCTTGGTAAGTACAAGAGGGATAAAACTTCCCAGGATTTAATGAGCAGTAGTATGTGAATGGCATCTTTTCCCTCAGTATCACAGCATCTTTTTCTACCCTCTGCCCTTTGCAAGGCACGTATCAGGATGTGCATTTTCTTTTCCATTTCATCTCCGTAGTCCTGAGAGTTGATGGGAATCTTCAAAGGGGCTTCTGTAGTCTGGTAGCTGTCCAAAGACAAATCCTGATGATTTCCAGTTTGTCTTGGTTTGTAGGCATTTGGGAAGATTGTGCTTAAGAAAATCCAGCTTTTTCACTCACCCAAGTTCATCAACACCCCCAGACAAACACAAAATTAACACGTTTCATTACAGCAAAGCAAAAAGCTGTGGTTTTGAAAGCAAAATTGGGAGCAAGGTGTGAAAGAGGGGAGTAACAAAGCTGCCATTGCAGTTGCAAAAGTGCACATCCAGCTCATTCTCAATGCTAAAGCTCCTCTATGAGGCTGTTGTTTGACTTTATGGAATCCACAGCTAATGGAATAGGGATGGGGATGGATAACAATGAGAGGCATGACTACTGTGTGATGTAACAAAATGTAAAATGCTCTTGTTTCATTTGCATGTCAGTTAAATAGAGATACCAGTATTGAATCTCTTCAGGACTATTTAACCAAAGAAGAGACTTGGATTTACTGAGTATCCATGGGAGAGACTGTGCTAATCCAGCTGTATGGAACATCCTAAATTCAGTGGAACCTTCCCTTCCCATGGCAGAGGGTTGGAACAGGATGATCTTCAAGGTCCCTTCCAACCCAAACCATTTGTGATTCCCCGGAATTTCGGTGTATTGACCTTGTCCCAGCAGCCCAGTGAGGGAGGGAGGCTGATCCTCATGCTGTGCTGTGTTTTCTCTCTGCCCAGGGATGAGACAAGGCAATGACTTTGGAACACAGTATCGCTCGGCCATCTACACGTTCTCCCAGGAACAGATGGAAGCAGCCTTGAGATCTAAGGAAGAATATCAAAAGGTAACACTGGGCAGGGTGTGGAATTGCTTTACTTATGAGCAGAGGTCAAAGGTGTCACCAGTGAGCACAAAATCTCTCCCTGTGCTCTGCACTTTCCCTGTTGCTGTTGGAGCTCCCCATTCCAATACTGGACTTGCATCCGAGTTGCTTTAAATTCCAACATTTACGAATTTTTTGTTGTTTGTGTGAGTCATTTTATAAATATGCAGAAAGAAAAATAGTTCCTTGTGCAGAGATATTTTAAATCTCTTCTACAGATTTTTTTTTAATGCACCAGAGCAGGAATTTGTAATCATAGAGCTATTCAAGCATCTCTGGACCCCATACTTTAAAATATCTCAGACCCAAGAGCTCCTGAACGTTGAGGGGAGGTCCTGATCAATATTTGAGCTGCATAACTCAGGATCACCCACCTGCTGCTTATAAGATGCTTCTATCAAGCCATTCCATAAATGTCTTGGATGGGATGTGACAGCCCGTGACTTACTAAGAGTATTTGTTTTGACACAAGGATTTGTGTGAGAGAAGAGCAACCAATTCCCTTTCTGTTCACATCCCTGTTTTTCAAGGAAGATGGATTCTATCTCTTCCCTGCCACATAAGCTGTTATTTAACTAAAGGCAGAGGGATTAGTCCTGCAGTGTCTCTGCATTGTGGTCGCTGTCTGATCTGCCCTGTGCTTTTGTCAATGCAACATCCAGATTGTACAGTAGAGAAATATAAATTCTTCTAATTTATATGAAAAAACCCACTCCCCTGGAACATTAGAGCAGTGAACTCGAGTAGTACTAAAAGAACCTCAGTGTTCATGTGTTTAATTGTACCATGATGATGTTAAAGAACCAGGAGTTTTGGGTGAATATTTAATGTTAAAAGTAAACAACTGTTTTTTGGAGGGTGGGGATACGTCAGCCAGAAGGTCCAAAAAGGAGGTTCATGTGCTGAATTCCTGAGCAGTAGTTTGGTGTTCCCCAGTGTGTGTAGGACTGGTGGGCTGAGCTCTGGGTGAGCTCACAGGGCTGTTTCCTACATGCAGTTGGAATTATTTTGGTGCAAAGAGATGCTCTGAACTGCAAGGAAATAAATTGAAAGTCTTTCTTAGCAGTGTGATAACTGTGCACGTAAATGAGGTGTTCAATAACATCTAAATTTTCTCATGAGTAGCTGAACACGTGGGGTTAAGTCAGTTTTGCAGGTGTTTTTGTGATTTAACAGAGGAGATTCGGAAGGTTCAGTGTTCACATTTATCATTCAGAACTTCTTTTTTCTCATTATTTACCTCAGATCCATTCCTTTTCCCAATTCCTTTTATTCCTTTCTGTTAGCATCTGCTGACCAATATCACCCTGTAAATCTTAGAGCTTTAATTTGCTTTCCCATCTCTTTTATTCTCTGCTGTTATTTGTCATTAAATAAATACTGACATGAAAGCGAAATTGCGAGGTAGGAGATTGCAATATGATGTTACAGAAATTTCCATCATCAAATAGATTTCCTTAATGGCACCATTTAAAATTTACCTACTTTGAAGTCTATCACCATTTGAAAAGTGTGTATAATTAGTACATTTATATAATTAGGCACAACTGTAAGTGAGCACATGTAGAGTTTGTTTTTGCACTGAAGTGGGGAAGGAAGGGACGGTGTTGCCAACTAAGGAAAGACAGCAAATATGTACTGAAATTCCTTAGGGATCTGTGGTTCCTATGTATTATTAACAACAATATCTACAATATTATCTACTGAGGAATTGCAGGAGCAGTGGAATGGTTGTATGGGAAACACACTGAGCAAACAATTTGTTCAGGAATCCCTTTTCATATTAAATGTTTTGCATTACATTAATGTAAATGTAATACAACCACTTTCCTTATTATTGCAGCCATTTAAAATAAATATCAAGCTCCTGTGACACATGCCAGAAAATCATGGATAAAAGCACGTGGGAATGGCACAATGCTTGATTTTTCCATGATTAAGCAGGGGTGGATGCATCAAAGGGGGCAAGGTCCAACAAATATTAGGAGTACAATAAGTGCAGTATGAATGGATGACTCTAAAGTTTTTTGGCACTGTAAAGGCATAAAAACAAAATGTCCTTTATTTGTTTGTTCACTGAATGATTGTTCATGTGCTCTTAGAAGTGTTTTTGAGCTGAGAACCTGGAAGAGAGCTAAGAATGGCCTTCAACTAGAAAATGCTGTGTTTGTTAGATGAGTTTTTTCAGAAAGACAGGGAGGGCTGATAAATTAAAGGAAACATTTTTCTTTCCTTTACTGAGGATGGAAACCATTCTTCCTGGAACTCAGAGAGTGTGTTCAGCTCTTGGTTCACCAAACAGTGTGGCCTGGAAGGAGGAGAGCAAACATTTTGGACCAAAGACCAGAACGTGTTTCAGGAGCTGTAGTTTGGTCTCAACCATGTGCCAGTGGTAGGTGGAAGACACTGGTGGGGCCTCACCTCGAGTCCTGTGTCCTGTTTTGAGCCCCTCACTCCAAGAGAGACATTGAGGTGCTGGAGTGTGTCCAGGGAAGGGAATGGATCTGGGGAAGGGGCTGAAGGAGCTCAGCCTGGAGAAAAGGAGGCTCAGGGGGCACCTGGAATTCTCTGCAGGTCCCTGACAAGAGGGGGAAGCCAGAGGTGGGTCAAGCTCTGCTCCCACGAAAAAAGGGACAGGGTGAGAGGAAACAGGAGAGCTTTACACTGGATATTAGGGAAAATTTCTTCACAGGAAGGGTGGTCCAAGCCCTGCACAGCTCCTTAGGGGACGGTGGAATGCCCATCCCTGGAGAGAGACTAAAAAGCCCTGTGGATGTGGCATGTGGGGACATGGGTCAGTGGTGGTCCTGGCAGTGCTGAGGGATGGTTGGACTCCATCTTTGAGGGCTTTTCCAACCTAAACAAGTCTGCAATTCTATATGAAGTGACAATGATCAGGAGATTTATTGCCAGTCTGTGAGTAAGAACCGTGATGTGCCGTAAGCCCAAGCATCCTGCAAGGTTGCATTTATTTCAAGTTGTGAAACTTGTTGCTGATTCATGCAGCTGCTTTAACAGCTGAGAAATGGCATAATAGCCATGAATATGCATCGAGCTGTGTGTCTTTAGCTGTTGATGAAGCTGAGAACATGCACTCAGAGTCAGCTGGTCGTGATATATATTGTAATACAATAGTGCTGCTGGTAAATGGTAACACAATGTAAGTGTAATCAGAAAAACATAAAATGAGGGCCAGGGCTTGGTGAGATCCATGTGAATGAGCTCTTCCATCAGTTTTGCCTGAAGCTGAAGTTTTTTAATACAGTTGAACCTGAGGTTACTCAATTTTCAAGACAGTCGTCAGGATTTGGTTTTCAAATGAATTATCAAGGCAATTGTAAACCAAAGAGCAAAATAGGATAGAAAGAAGTTTGCTTTTTTGTTTTGTTTGGTTTGTTTTTTTTCTCTCAGAATCAGAGCCTGCTTTTGTTTTCTGAAGCAAAAACACTGGGTTTTAAGGCTCCAAGAATGTACTGAGTCCCTCCCCTCCATAGAATGACAGAGTGGGTAGGGTTGGAAGTGACCTGAAAGCTCATCTCATCTCAACCTCTGTAAGGGGCAGGGACACCTTCCACTATCCCAAGTTGCTCCAACCTGGCCTTGGACACTTCCAGGGATGAGGCAGCTGCTGCTTCTCTGGGAAACCTGTGCCAAGGCCTCACCACCTTCACAACCAAGAATTCCTTTATAATATCCCAGCTCTCCCTGCCCTCTGGCAGTGGGAAGCCATTCCCTGGGTCCTGTCCCTTTATCCCTTGTCCCAAGTCCCTCTCCCTGTTTTTCCTGGAGCCCCTTCAGGCTCTGGAAGGGGCTCCAAGCTCTCCCAGGATCCTTCCCTTCTCCAGGTGAATGCTCCCAGCTCTCCCAGCCTGGCTCCAGAGCAGAGGTGATGGATGGATGTGTTCTGCAGGATGAGGGAAACAGTGAATTAGTCTGGGCAGCAGAAGATGTAACAGCCTCTACAGCTCAGCAGTTGAACAGATCTTGTGAAACTTCCATAAGCTTGGAGGATGATGTGGGCACAAACCAGTAAAACACTCAAGTGTAAAAACAAGTGTTTAATATTCAGTATTAGAGAAAAAAAAATTGAGAAGCTGGAGTTTTCTGGCCACTGCAATGAGCTTTGGAGCAACAACATGCAATGAGATGAAGAGATTGAGATTTTATTTGTCAAAGTTGGAGGAAAGGCTGTTTACAGACCTCTGGAATCTACAGTTCTGAGTGGTTAATTCCATGAAGGAATGCCCTGTGGAGTGAATTTACAACATTCATCTAATGTTCTGTGTGAGTTTAGAAAAGGGTTTGCCTGGGAGATGGTTTATCATGTGATTTTTGGCTGGGAAAAGTGAAATAGCTCTTTCAAAATGAGATTGTTTTTATTAAAGCAATACGATAGTCAATAAAAAAATAACACCTGCTTACTCCCCTTCAAATTATGTCTAATTCAGAGCTTTATGTATCAAATTATCTCTGCTTCACTCTGGTGTGAATGATAGGGACTTGATTCCTGATTGATGGTTGGTAGCTCTTGTGAAAGAAAACAAGCAAAGCTGATCTGATCAGCTGAGCCACTCTTTGCTTTGTCATCACTTCTCTGTGCTCCAGAGATCCCCTTTGGGTGCTCATGCCTCTCTGAGAAAGCTGCATTTGGTGATGGATGAGGAGGTTTTTTGTGAACAGTTGTTAACTCTTTTCATGTTACTGCACATGACAGAAAATTTGAGTTGTTTGTCACTCCAAGAAAATTTTGTCACCTCACAGCAGAAAGATCACTCAAAACTGACACCAATACATTTCTTGGTGACAGTGTCAACAAGATAAAGCATGAAATTAGGAAGAACTTGTGGATGTGTCTACCTGGACTTCAGCAAAGCCTTTGACAGCATCTTCCATGAGATGATTCTGGAAAAGCTGGCAGTCAATGGCTTGGACAGGTGCACTCTGTGCTGGACTAAGAACTGGCTGATGGTTAGGCCCAGAGAGTGGAGAGGAATGATGATGCATCCAGTTAGTGTCCAGTCACTAGTGGTGTCCCCCAAGGATGAGGGTTTAATATTTAATATCTTTATTGATGATCTGGATGAGGGGATTGAGTCCACCATGATCAAATTCATGGATGACAACACACTGGGTGGGATGTGGATCTCTTGGAGGGCAGGAAGGCTCTGCAGAGGGATCTGGCAGACTGGGTCCGTGGGCTGAGCCCAATGTGGCAGGATCAACAAGGCCAAGTGCCAACTTCTTCACTTTGGCCACAACAACCCCCTGCATCTCCAGGCTGGGAAAGAGTGCATAGAATGCTGGAAAAGGGTCTGGGGGTGGTGGTGACTGTGGCTGAACAAGAGCCAGATGTGCCCAGGTGGGCAAGGAGGCCAAGGGAAGGGATTCTTCCCCCGTACTTGGCACTGGTGAGGCCACAGCTCAAATCCCGTGTCCAGTTCTGGGCCTCTCAATTCAGGAAAGACATTGAGGGGCTGGAGTATGTCCAGGGAAGGGAACAGAGCTGGGGAAGGAGATGAAGCACCAGGAGAGGCTGAGGGAGCTGGGGAGGCTCATCCTGGAGAAAAGGAGGCTCAGGGGGCACCTGGAATTCTCTCCAACTCCCTGACAGGAGGGGGGAGCCAGGTGGAGGTGGGAGTCAGGCTCTGCTCCCAGGGAACCAGGGACAGGATGAGAGGACACAGTCTTAAGGGGAGGTTTAGGTTGGACATTGGGAAGAATTTCTTCACAGAAAGGCTGATTAGACATTGGAAGGGGCTGCCCAGGCAGGAGGTGGCGTCTCCACCCCTGGAGGTGTTCAAGGAGCGACTGGATGTGGCACTCAGTGCCCTGGGCTGAAGTCACAAGGTGGGGATCGGGCACAGGTTGGAAGATCTCAGAGGTCTTTTCCAACCTAAATGATTCTGTGATTTTGCACTTGGTTTGTTTGAGTTTCTTAGAGTAAATTTGTCTGTGAGATGACCCGTCCTATTGTCAACACTGATTTACAATCCACGTGTGCTTCCTTTGTTGAATTTATCACAGAATCCCAGAACAGTTTGGATTGGAAGAGACCTTAAAACTCATCTCATTCCACCGTCCTGCCATGGGCAGGGGCACCTTCCACTATTCCAGGTTGCTCCAAATCCCCCTCTAACGTGGCCTTGGACACTTCCAGGGATGGTTATTCCCCAATGCAGAGGAGAGATGCTGAGTTCAGCCCGTTACTACCAACTGCATTTTATTTCTGTTCCCTGGAAGCAGCAACAGCTCCTGTTATTGTGATTTTATCAGTGCTGAGGAAGGCAAGACTTTTTTATAGCTTTCAATTCTGCAGATCTCGTGTTCACTTGATAAAGGCCAGGAGTTTCACTTGGCCCTTTGGCTGATGCAAATACAGCTAATCCTGCATTTGAAATTACAACTATGAACAACATGATGAAACCATATTTTCTATTTTGCAATCATTTTTTTCATCTGGTAGGTCATGGAGGTCAGTGAAGAAGCCATTTGCTTTATTGCACTGTGAATGTGAAGCTTATATTGGACATTTAAACTAATGTTAGAAATTGCCCTACAATAAACTAATGCAAATATCAAATGGATTTGACTCCAGGAGTGGGTTGTAAATAAAACATTTCCTGCTTTGTGTGGCTTGCTCTGTTCAGCTTCCCAGTAATGTAAAAACATGCTCAATTTGTGTAGACATCAAATTTTCATATACTTAGGCAGATGAATTCTCAATCTTCCAGGCAGATCTCCACGTTGCTTCGGGAAATGAAGATTTAAAGGGCTGAGTTGTCTTGCCTGCAGGAGACTAGTGATGTTGGAGGTGTCCTACCCATGTGAGCTGACCTCCAGCCTCCATTCCAGCAGGGCACAGACCTCCTGTGGCTCCTGGGTCATACCAGTGCTAAGGAAACAGTGAATTCTGCAGTGGTGCCAGCACACTGAGGATAAATGCATTTACATCAGCATGTCAGTGTGTTCTCACGTGGCTCAGTGGCTTCTGGGATCATTCTGAAGGGCTCCTAGTTTAGGCTTTTGAATTTCTTACCCTTGATTATGCATCTGTTACAGCACTCTAAAAGTTTCACAAGCATATTAAATGTCAGGTGCATAAATTTGATAATGATATTAATAAGGATGGTTTGAGTGTATACAGTGAATTACAGGGAACAGGATAGAGTTCCTTCTCTTCAGGAAGCTCTCAAGGAGCTTAGTTTAACTCTTATAGGGAGGAGATGTTAAAATAGTCTGGAAGAAGGTCAAGGCAAAAGAAAGATAATGATCATTAGCTGTTGCTGTTCTGTGTCAGATCTTGTTCACTTTGGCTTCAGTGTAGCCCTTAAAACTGGTTTAATCAAAAATTTCCAGGAATTAAAACTGAGAAATAATCTCCAGATGTGTTCAGTCTCTAGATGTGTGAAAATGTTGTGTCTTTATTCTGCTCTGGCCTTTGGATCCAACCACGTCCAGGGGAAGGATAAGGCTTGTAGTGACACTCTGTGTATTGATCTGGAGATAGGGAGAGGGGTTGGTCCAATTTGTAGCCTCTGTACAAATTAAAAAATGGGACAAAAAAGTGCTTTTTAAGTGGCACAGACTTTTTTAATGAGCACGGGAGCATTATTTCTGCTATCCAACAGTTTGCTTATCCTTAATGCAAAGCTGTGCCATCCAAAGAACTACTCAGACCTCAAGTTTTCTCACTGGTGAGAGTGTCTAAGCCAGGATTCAAGTACTCATGGAACACTTTTCCTACTGCTTATCCAACTCTAAAACACAAACCCAAAGATGTATCTGAACATAATGACACTTCAGAAAGTTCTGAGCTCCACCAAGCTCATTATAAAAATTATAAACATTTATGAAATATGCTGCTCAGGTCTCTAAATATGGATATAGGAGTGTCCACTTAAACACTCAGGTTCAGATAATTTGATAACCAGCATATATTTACAATTGTCATCCCCTGCTGAAGTTGTTTTCTAGCTGATGTCAACATTTGCTTAAGAAACTCTCAAGATTCTCTCATAGAACTCAAAGCAGATCAGCCTTACAGCTGCAAATCCAGGGCAACACCAACAGAATTCATGGAATTACTTTGGATTTCCAGTAATGCAATAGAGATAAAAACCTGTCCCCCGAGTTTCTTTTGTTTCAGCCTTTTTGTTCCCCACTGGACTGTCAGAGAATTCTGTGCATTATTTTCTGTTTGAAGTGTGTCAATCCATCAAATAGAGCTCTCAGCTTTTGGGAAAACAAGTCAATACTTCCCGGAAAGAAAAATCAGAGAATGCAAAGTTTAGAAAGCAATGTTGTTCTGCCTGTTTTCATTTTGTCATCTTCTGTCATCAAGTTTTTTTTCTTCTTTATTGACTTCCACAACTTTCTTGTAGACTGATCTTTTTATTTTGTTGTTTTATCATGGAATTGTAGAATCCCAGAATGGTTTGGGTTGGAAGAGACCTTGAAGATCATCTAGTTCAACCCCTCTGCCTTGGGCAGGGACACTTCATTTTCCCAAATTACTCCAAGCCCTGTCCAACTTGGCCTTTGACACTTCCAGGGATGGGGCAGCCACAGCTTCTCTGGGCAACCTGTGCCAGAACCTCACCACTCTCACAGTCAAGAATGTCTTCCCAATATTCCATTTAAATTCACCCTTTTTGAGCTTCAATCCACTCCCCACTTGGATCCCCTGGATCCAGGATGTCCACTGATTTCAGGAAGAGCCAGACTGCAGAATGAGGTTGGAACGTGCTGTTTGAATGATGAGCAATGCCATCACCTGTGTGTGCTTGAGTTTTATAGGATTGCAGGCACTGAAACCAGGGACGATTTGCCTGATTTCAGTCCTTTTTTACAAAAATCTCAGCTCAGGAATCTCTGCTGCTACGACTGTGATTTTATTCAGCTGCTCTCTAGGGAGTTATTTTGTCATCTGCTGCTGCAGGGCCAGGCTGGTGAGGTACCAGTCAGAGTGAGATGAATATCTGCTCTTACACCACGCTGAGCTGACAAGGAAGGTCAAACAAAGCCCTTGTTACACCTTTCTACTGAGCTGATACAGAAAAATTCAGTTCTGTCTTTCTCTCTTCACTCCTCACTCCCAGTTTATTTCCCAGTTTATTCAGCCGTTTCTTTCCTGACTCTTTTACTTTCAAAGATCTTCTATCTTTTGACCTTGCCCCACATCCCTTTCTTCCTAGTTCCACATTTTCCCCAGTCTTCAAATTTTCCACTTTCTCCCTCAGGCCTTTGTTTCTGAAAAATCTTCCCTTCTTTTTATCTTTTCAGATAAACTGATATTTTTTTCTAGCTGACCTTTCTTATGTGCCATTGACTCACAGGGTCAAAAAGTAAGTCAAACTACCAAAAATATCAAGTTGGACAAAATCTCTTCCCTCTTCCTGCTGCCTCAAGCATCCTGAGATCCCTCCTGTGCAGTCCCATGTTGGTATGTGCTCTGCTGGGCCACAGCCACTGCAGGAAGTGTCATCTAAGACTTAGAAATCCTTCCTTCAGTGAATCCATGCTCCCAACCCCCAGGACTCCTTCTCTGTAGTATTTAATCCTGACCTTTCCCTGAACAACCAGCTTCCTATGGCTTACTGACCTTAATGCATTTCTGCTCCTTTCTCCTTTGCTTTGGTTATTTTTAGGTGTCTCAGTTAAACCCATGTCTTTTTTGAGTTTTAAAGGAGCTGTATTTAAGGTGTTCAAAAAAGAAAAACAGTTTTGCACATAAATGCACTTTGAAAGCTGGTGGGAAAAGGCAGAATGAAAACCCAGAGCCAGAAAATGGGGAGAGGTGGATATTTGTAACAGCAGATGACTGACAGGAAAGCCATGGAGGCTCCATTTCTTTTGGGGAATCATGGAGTGTTTGGGATTGGAGAGGACCTTAAAGCTCATCTCATTCCACACCCTGCCATGGGCAGGGACACCTTCCACTATCCCAGGTTGCTCCAGCCTGGCCTTGGACACTTCCAGGGATGGGGCAGCCACAGCTTCTCTGGGAATTCCATTCCAGGGCCTCCCCACCCTCACAGGGAAGAATTCCTTCCCAAGATCCCATCTCTCCCTGTCCACAGTTTAAAGCCGTTCCTTGTGTCCTATCCCTCCATCCCTTATCCCAGGTCCCTCTCCAGCTCTCCTGGAGCTCCTTTAGGCACTGAAGTGCCGGTGGCCAACACCACAAAGATTTTTTCAATTTAATTTTTTAATTTTGAGCTTTCTTGATGTTTTTCTGGATGCAATTTCCTAGAATGAGCTTAATTAATGACATAAATAAAGTCAATTCCCCCTGTGCTGGTTCTACATCTGTTTTTGTAGATTTGCCTTTTTTCTTTGTTCCTATGTGTAAAATTTTTAGGTTTTCCCTTCCTAGATGTTGAATTTGGTGTTTAAGGGCGATCTAACGAGCTCAAAGATGCAATTTGAGTGCCCTGCTCTTCTCAGTGTTTGCTGTAACTCTGACCTTCATTTGATCTTTCAATTGCACCAGCACTAATTTTACAATTATTTATAAGCCTTGATCACTGCACTTCATAATTCTGGTAAAAATCCATCTCAATCCACTTATCATTCCCTATATTAATACACTATTGCACTTCTTTTTTATTAAAATAATTATATTTAATGAAACACAAATTGTTCATTGCATTGTATTTACAAGGTTTCTTATGTCAGCTGAACTTGGAATGACATCAGAGACAGATGTTGGGTTTATATTTGACCTGGTTTCTACAAAAACACGTTGATTGGCACTAATTATATTCCTTTCCATTTGAATCTCATTTGGGTTTTTCGCTTGTTTGTTTTTGTTTTTAACCACGTACAAATTCACAGTGGTGTGTGTATTGCCTTTCTTGTCCCTTTTGAAGTGCTACAGGGACCTGGTGCTCATTCCCTCTTCTGGAATATTCAGTATTAACCATCTTCTGATTATGTGAAGCCCACACTTTCTAAAAAAAATGTTGGAAAATTAGATAACTTTTGGTTTATTACCCAGTTCTTCACACTGAAGGACTCCCAGCTCCAAAGTTCAAAGCTCAGTTTTTGCCTTCCTTAAGAAGGAATCCCAGATTATTTTTTTTAAATATATAAAATTCCCCTCATATATTTGAAATGGCTGAACAGTTATCCCAGAAAATCTGGAAAATTAATTTCCTCCAGCAAATACAACTTTCAGTCCAAACCATAAAGTTTTGTGGAGCTTAAAACACCTAAAGAAGAATTCTGAATAAAAAGAGGAGTTAGAAACTCACATATTTCCACATATAAGTGTGCACTTTTAATATCAGCATTTTACTTTCTGTAATAATTTTTATTTTTGTCTCAGTCAGTTAATTATGTCCTGAGTGGTTATTTTCCATCCAGCTCTTCTTGCTGTTATATATATATATGTGTGTGGTTGCTATTTTATGTGCCAACAACGATAGGAAATATATTCCCCCATTATCCCATGATATATTATTGTAGGGAAAACCTTCAGTGGGAAATGAGGGGATTTTCCAGGGCTGGAAGAAAACCTGATTTCTTTCATTGCCCTCTAGTGGGCTCGAAGCTCTTCTGCAAGGGCAGGGAATGAGGAGCTTCTCCCTTCTCTTTGTGCAACACAAACTATCAGATTTCTTTTAATTTGAGTTATTTGTCCATATTTGTGTAATTCATAGAACCCTGTTTCATATATCAGCTAAAGCAGAATTATCCTGCTGGGGTTTATAAATTGTGGCAAAAGGGGTTTTGGTATTTTTTGTTTTGCTGCAGAAAGCAAAAGATGAAGATTTCCTGGATGAACATTCTTTACCAAGTGAGTTTTGGGAGAGACATTTAAATCTATACAGTCTAGAGAAGCATATATTGTGTTTTAAGCATAATTTTCTGCTGCTGTTGTGTGTTTGATTGTGAATTCATCATACAGTCTTGCAGAAGGAGGGCTTGGTAAATGCTTTGTCCCATTTATTTGTGATTTATCCTGGAATCACAGAATGCTTTGGGTGGGAAGGGACTTTTAAGGATCATTTAATTCCACGCCCCTGCCACAATCAGGGACATCTTCCACTAGACTAGGATGCTCCAATGGTCCTGTTATGAATAGAAAGAACATGACTTCACACTCACAGTTTCATCGTGTGATAATGTTAGAACAAATATATCAGTAAAGTGCATTAGGTAGTGAATTAAATACATACAAGACATATCAAGGAAAGGAAGAAAGGGAGAATGACGTTTGTGTTGGGAAAAGATCATCAGATTAAGAATGGCCTTTTGTGAATTAAAAAGCAAAGCAAAACAAAACTTGAGGCAAAGATATTAATTTTGAACAATAAGATCAGAGGAAATCAAACACTGCTCCAGACTGGTTGTTACTAATTTTTACTCGGAATAAACATTCAGTGCACGAATTATTGGGGCTTGTTATCTTACAAATGGAGAGGCTTTTTGCTGTAAAATGCCTGTCTAGTGTATGTTGACTACATACAGTGTCATGTTTCTGCACTGTCCTGGAAAGAGAGGAAGGGAAAGAGCACTAAAGGGCACTTTTGAAATGACAGCATAATCCTGTCTTGGGTGGTTGTTGTAGGTCAGACATTGGTTCATATCATGAGAAAATTGCAGAGCACGAGGCACTCGAGCACTTGTGCCAAAGAGATGGAACCATATTTCTTTAGAATCTTGGAATTATGGGATTGTTTAGGTTGCAAAAACCCTCTAAGATCATTGAGTCCAACCATTCCCCAGCACTGCCAAGGCCACCACTGCCCCGTGTCCCCAAGTGCCACATCCACGAGGCTTTTCAGTCTCTCCAGGGAGGGGGACTCCACCACTGCCCTGGGCAGCTGTGCCATTGCCTGACCAGTCCTTCAGTGAACAAATTGTTCCTGATATCCAATCCAAACCTCTCCTGGTACAACTGAGGCCATTTCCTCTTGTCCTGTTTGCTGGACTCACCATCCCCAGGTGTTGGTTCTCTATCCACTAGTGATGGGTGTCACTTTTGCTGTCTTCCAGTGGACTGGGACCTGCCTGATGAGCCAGGATGTTGAGAAATGTTGAAAAGAGGCTCGGTGAACACTTCCACCAGCTTGCTCAGCACCTTTGGGTAGATCCCATCTGGCCCCATGCACTTGTGTGTCAAAGTGCTGTAGCAGGTCACTGACCATTTCCCCTTACTCCTTCTTCTCCCTGTTTCTGTCTCCCAGTTCAGAGGGTTGGACACCTGGAGAACAACTGGTCTGATTATTAAAGGCTGAGGCAAAAAAGGCATTGAGTAGCTCCACCTGTTCCTCACCCTTTGTCACTTTATTTCCCCCTGCATCCAGCACAGGATGGAGATTTGTATGTCCGTGTTTGCGGATGTGCATTGAGAGCGTAGGGAAAAAATATTGCAGCTTTGCACTTTACTTCAGAAATGACTCACTCCCTCTGGTGGGAACATTGAATTCTGAACGTGTGATGCAGCTTTCCCTCCTCCTCCTCCTCCTCCTCTTCTTGCATCCACCCCCCTCAGCACATTCCCATTCATCTTGCTGTGTGTGACATCTGCTCCTGCTGCAGCAGCACTTTGGTTTCTATGGTAGCTGGTGTAGCCAGTGGACCCATGGACTGGGAGGGAGAAGAGGAAGAAAATGTCCAGTATGGGCAGATTCAGGTGCATGGTGGCCATTCACCCTTGGCCAGAGGGTTGGGGTGAGTTTGGAGAGGGTGGCCCAAGGAGTGGCCACTCCCAAGTCCACGGCATCCTTGGTCCAGGGTCATTTCCTTTCTTCTCCTGTGACAAGAAGGACAACAGTGAAGTGGAGGGTGTGAAGAGCAGCAGGTTGTGGGTTTGGTTGGACTTCATGTTTCCTTTTGCTTTGTTTAGTTCTCCAGTTCTGCAGTGGGTGCTCCTCAGCTTCTGTCTTTCAGAGGGTGAAAATGCAGATGCCAGACCCAAGATATTATCATCGAGTGTCTATTTATAACAGAGTTTGTCATTAGAATTACCATGCCATTTTCTAAACAAGAGAGGGTAATACCAGTTCACAATCTACACCTGTAGCTGTGGGTTGTGGTTGGGTTTTTTTTAAATTATTATTATTTTAAGCACAGTTCTTTTTTATTTGTTCTGGCTCTGAATTCATTAAAATGTGGCCTGAATTTGCATCCTGCCACATCAGCTGTGGCTTCCTCACTCCCCCGTCCCTCCAGGTGTAAACACCAGGATTCTGAGCTGCCTCACTTCAGCTACAGGCAGTTGCATAAAATACAGAGCCCACTTCTTCATATTTAAACATCTTTTATGGGATGGAATCAGAATGTGATTTGTATTTCTCAGAATGCGGTTTGGATGTCTTGTGTGCCGCCACTTGCCATGGAACATCCTGTATTCAGGATCAATCCATCATTTATCAGCAATCCTGGCTAAAAGGGGAGAGCCCACTGGAGGTGGAGTTGGCAAATGTGATGCCCATTTACTGCTTTTTTTCCCTGCAAAGGGTTGTCCAGCTCTGGCACATCTTCCCAGGGCAGTGGTGGAATCACCACTCCTGGAGGGATTGAAAAGGTGGTTGGATGTGGCATTTGGGGACACTGGTCTGCGGTGGCCTTGGCAGTGCTGGGGAATGGTTGGACTCAGTGATCTTAGAGGGCTTTTCCAACCTAAGTGGTTCTGTTATATTAAACCATTACAAAATATATTTAATTTAAAGCAGTTTGTATATGGGAGACGAAACCAGCAGCAGCTGGGATTCACTGGTGAAACATGAACTTGATAAATCATGGAGTCCCAGAATGGTTTGGGTTGGGAGGGACTTTAAAGATCCTTTCATTCCAACCCCCTGCCATGGGCAGGGACACTTGTGAGAGGAAAGAATAACCCTCCTGTTTCCCATAGTTGGTATCAGGAAGGAGCATCACATGCCAGGATGTGAGTACGTGGATGATCCCAAGCTTTGACGTGTTTTCAGAGATCCAGGTACTGCCTTGGTGAGGGGAATTTAGTGTTGGATGTACTTCAGAAGAGTTCTTTTTATAGCAGATGAACAAATCTTTTTCAGGCCAGTGCTTCTTTTATTTCTTTTCTTTGAAAAAAACTTTTTCTGTTCCACTGTCTGTAACCCTCGGAATTTCAGGACGCTGAAGCCAAGTGTTTCATCTTGTTTTGCGTCTTCAGGCATGTCTGCTATGCTTTGAGTGATTCTATTATCAAGCTGTGTTTGTACCTTGCATCTTTGGTTTTTTTCATTTTCCATTTTGTCAGTTATTCCCGTTTACTCCCATGTCATCTTTCCTGGAGCCTTTATTACAAACCAGACCTCAGATCCCCCTCAGCCTGTTTTAAGTAGTTGGCAATGACATGATGAATCCTCTAAAACTCAGTTGTGTGTGTGGCGTTGTGATGCTGCTCTAAAATAGCATAAATTAGACTTTCTTAGGAAAAAGAAAATTATGGCAAAAGTAGGGCTCTTATCAGGATGCTGAGGACTTATGATTTTCCCTCATTTTTGAAGAGCTGCTTGTCTGCCTGTTCTACTTTTAATCTTGCTCTTTTAATCTGTTGTATGGACCCTCTTCCAGTTGTATGGAAATTTCACCCTCCAAATGTCTTTAAGGACATTTCATTTTGGTTTATTAGTAGTAGTCCTAATAAACACCTTTTTTTCTTTTCATTTTAGTTTATGAGCAGTCAGGCTTTAAAGCCTTTAAACTGACTAAGCTCTGACCTGAATCCCTGAAGTGTCACATCCTACTCTGGCCTTCTAAAGGTACCTTGAAAAATAAAGTTAGATGTCTCTAAAAGATTATAAAGTTATTTACATTCCCCCTCACTTACAGAAGGCACAGTAGACTCCACTTGATTTATATTATCTCATAATTGTGCAGTTCATTGACATAACCTCAACTGTAAACTATTTTTTGGAGCTAAAGTCATCCCACATTTTCCATTATTTGGTCTTTTTTATACCAGTTGCTTGGGTTTTCTTTTTTAGGATCCATCAGTTTAGGACTTTTGTGTCTACATGTTGATCAATATCAGAAGATAATGTTAAAAAAGGGATTAGCATGTAGCAATGATCTATTAAGTAGTGAAACTCATCATTGTGCAGAGGCCATCATTAATTTAATGTGTTTAATTAAAATAGCCCATTAAAATGGATTTAGTTACTGGCATCAAACCACTCCTGGCTTTCCTTTCTGTTACTGGTACATAATATTACACGAGGTCTCAACAACTTCAACATTTTGCTAATTGAGTCAGTGTTTCAGTTTGAGATTAGTGCTGCTGGGAAGGAGAAACAAATCAAATAGAGAACCTCGTTAGCATTTAGGACTTAAAACTGGGAGTTTCCTTAGTTCTCTTTTGGTGGATGTGAGCAGGAGGTTGGGTTGTTATGTGAGCATTAAAAAAATGTCATCCCCCGACCTGCTGAATGTCTGACAGGGCTTCGTGTTTCCACTGACAGGAAGAAGCAAACAAAACCAAATGAAAAGGTAATGAGGTAAAACACAGAGGGGATGCGAAATCTTCCCCTCAGAAAGCTCTGCAATGTTTATTAATGCTGCTGCTTCCATAGGAAAATGCAACCTGCAAAAAAGTGCCACTGAGTATTTTTCCATTTCATCTTGTGCTTTTGGCATTTGCCCGCGGTAGGAAAGGCAAAAATGGAATAATTCCATCTCCGAGCACAAAGGTGCAAAATGTGATGGGGTGAGCAGGTTTAATTTCTAGTGGGGCTTTGAAACCTTGTGCATGAATTTGAGAAAATCCAGTGGTAACTACAGGTGAAGTCAGTATTGTTAACAATGATCTTAGAATCATGGAATGGTTTGGATTGGAAGGGACATTAAAGGCCCATCTAGTTCCAACCCCCTGCCATGAGCAGGGACACCTTCCACTATCCCAAGTTGTTCCAACCTGGCCTTGGACGCTTCCAGGGATGGAGCAGCAACAACTTCTCTGGGCAACCTGTGCAAGGGCCTCACTATCCTCCCAGCCAAGAATCCCTTCCCAATATCCCACCTCTCCCTGCCCTGTGGCAGTGGGAAGCCATTCCCTCCTTCTCTTGTGCCTCCAGGCTCTTGTCCCCGGTCCCTCTCCATCTCTCCTGGAGCCCCTTCAGGCTCTGGAAGGGGCTCCAAGCTCTCCCTGGATCCTCCTCTTCTCCAGGTGAACACCCCCAGCTCTCCCAGCCTGGCTCCAGAGCAGAGGGGCCCCAGCCCTTGGAGGTCAGAGCAAAGGATGTGAATGCAGATCCTACCTCCAGTTTACCAGCAGACACCTCTGCTGTTGTCAGGGGCTGGAGTGAACCAATGCTAAATAACTTGCTTTTTCTCCCTCTCTGGGCTCTTTTATCCTCTGTTGTGGATCCCAGTGAAAGCCAGGAGGATGATGGGGGGCTAAACACGGCTCTGGCCTGGGTCCAGGTGCTCCCAGGACTGTGCTCACTCCTCAGCTGTTTGTGTGGTCGCTGACTTGGTTTCAGCTTTGTGTCACTAATGAGCACCAAAGCCACCCCAGGAGAGATCCGGGGGTGACAAGGTGATGGTTCCCCAGGGGCAGTTTCAGTTTCACTGGACCTTTGGGAGCAGGAAAGTCTGGTTGCTTGGATGTGAGCCCAGCTCTGCCTGGTCTTGGACTGCACAGTGAATAATGAATGACTCAGCACACTCTTTTTTCCACTATGAATGAAGCCATTCCACTGCAAGGATCACTGCTGTGAATGAGAAGGACTTGTACTGCTTCCTTTGGCTTTGATAAAATCAAGGAATACTCTTCTCTGCTGTTGTTTTAAATAACCCACCTCACACAGAGAGTGCCTGTTGTGGAAATCCATGAAAATATTTAGCAAAAAACAATGCCATGACTTTCTCTGGTGGTTGGAGATTTTCAATGCTCCAAGCAGTGACAAGGGATAGGACCATTGGATGGGATTTGGAGCAACTCGGGATAGTGGAAGGTGTCCCTGCCCATGGCAGGGAGTTGGACTTGATGAGCTTTAAAAGTCATTCCAACCCAGACCATTCTGTAGTTTTATGACCTGGGGACACTTCTGTGTTTTTCTGGGGTTTGCCAGCCAAGTTATTTTCTGTAGAACTGGAGAATAGGATGATCAGAGAACATGGAAATATTGAACACAAAAAGGCTGTGATTTGTTATCCAGCAAACAAGCTGAGCAAGAAAAGATATTTTTGCCCTAGAAGTAGAAAAAAAGTAAATATCAGGGAGAGGGGCAAAAGCTGTTTAAGGTGAAGAACAACGTTAGCACAAATCCAGATGAGTATAAATTGCCCATCTTTGCATTTAGGTTTAGAAATTAGGTGTTTTATAACCATTAGAGCAGCTGGGTTCAGAAACAGCTGCCCAAACAGAACAGAAGAGGTAAGAAATCTGACAATTCATGCAACATGAATCGTACTTGGAAAGTGCATGAGAGGATGTAAGTGAGCTTCCAGTGGCAGGAAACCAATGTAGATAACATGGAGGGAGGCCTTCCAGACCTGTGACCTTATCAGGCCAAAGTGCTACTATTTCTCCTCTATTTTTCCCCATTTTAAAAGAGCTGGAACTGCATTAAGCCAACCCATGCATGGCCTTTATAAGTTGGACAGGAACCAAGAAGAAGTTGATAAAGAAATAGTGGAAAAACATTCTATACTGATAACCTAAACAGAAAGTCCTGGTTCTTAAGTTCAGGTGTTTGAGTGTCAACTAGAAGTGACACTGTGTCCTGACAGCCAATCAGTTTACCAGCAAATGGTAGATGTGGAATTTATTTCCACCCATGAATTTAGAGGGAAAACAGGTCACAAAACAGCTAAAGGACTGAAATCAGCCTTTTCAGATATTGAATAAATAGCATAAAAAAGGTTATATTCATGGAGTAACTTCCAAATAGCCTGTGAATGGATGCAAAAGGGTTTTAGGTGTTCTGAACAGATCCTCTTTTACACTTGCAGGCTCCATTTTGCCAAAAATATCAACACTTGAGATAAATCCTAGGTATTGGGGATCCAGGGTTGCTGCAAGACCAGAGCTTTCCTGTCAGGATTCATATTTAATTTGGATGATCAGCATATCTGAAAACACTACTGAATATTGCAGCACATCCCTGATGTGCAGAACTGGATTGCAAATACACTTTGATTTTTTTTTTTTTTAACCTACTAGGTTAATTATTGCTTTGATTATAGAGCTGGAATTGCCATCTGTCACAAGCTCTGTGGGATGACCAAGCTTATTTTGGCTCCGTGTTTTCCTACATATAATGTTTATTATTCCCAAAATAATATAATGTAGGACAGTTACTATCATCCTGGGACAGCTTGTCATGGGATGAGTCTCTCATCATCACACTGCACTGTTAATGCAATTCCATTTTCATGTGCCACTATTAGGCTGTGAACTACAGGATATTATACCGTGCATAGCTGAGAGATAGGGGAAAAGGCTGCACCTGACTGATATATCTGTTTAATTAATATTATTTCCATGTAACAAGCGTGTAGCAGTGAGCCAGGAGCTTTCAGGAAAGCTGAGAAAAGAGGATGTTTCTATCAGATTAAAATATCTTCATTTTATGGAGGATCCTCCTCAGATCTATCACAAAGCATCCCTCTTCTCACATTCGCTGGGAAGCTGGAAGATTAAATCTCTTGGTGCTGAAGGAGGTGTTGAAGGAGGGTGGTGAAGCACTGGGAGAGGTTCCCAGAGAAGCTGTAGCTGCTCCATCCCTGGAAGTGTCCAAGGAAAGGTTGGAGCAACCTGGGATAGTGGAAGGTGTCCCTGCCCAAGGCAGGGAGTGGAACTGGATGAGCTTTAATGTCTCTTCCAACCCAAACCATTCCATGATTCTGTGGCTGTATTCCAAGGGAAAAGGCATAAAACACATCCAGTTTTGTTGGAGGCTTTGTAGATAAAAGGGAATATTTAACTATCATCCCAAGATGACAATGCTTCCAGGTGAGAAAACAAAGTATGTGGGAAGTCACTAAATAAACAGGCAGCTGTATTATCCCCTGACTCAAGTGTTAATTAAGCTTGGGCTCTAATTCTGGGAGAATACATTCCCATTAGCAGCCTTGCTATGACAAGAATTGCAGTTAACAGAAGGAGTTTCAAGCTCCTCACCATGTAAAGTTTGAGAAGAACCTCATATTCTAGGCCAGAACTAAATTAAAGGTTCATTTTACAGGTTAATATAGTGACCCCACCAAAGCTTTGGGCAGGCATTTTTCCCTAAAAAATAGGTAGAGGAGATCTGTAGGTTGCACCACTTTTACCTGTTTGCTGCTAAAAAGATCCCTCCATATCCCCACATGCCATCCCACACTGTCACTCCTTCCTTCTTCAGGCTTTTCCTTGACATTTTTTGATCTAGAAACAATAAAGGATATTTGAACCTAAATGTGCGTATAGAACAACTTCAGAAGTCTCAGATTTTTTTCCCCTGATGTTTCATATTGAGCTGATCAACCCTAAAGGAGAGGACTGGGGTGTTGCTTCCTTTTTTTCAGTTTATTGAAGTGATGTTGATGTAAATCCTTCTGACCATTTCCAATCACACAAAAAGGAGGAAAATAAAAGATGAAAAATTAATTGCCTTCAGCTGAGCTTTCATGACAGGGTGTAACACAACATGTAGTGTCTGTCTGAAGTGAATGAATAAAGTTTTACAAACTCCAGGAGATGGGAGATTAGAAAACAATCTTTTTTTGTTTTGGGGTTTTTTTAACCCTTTTTTCATGGTTTTCCTGAGGAACGCTGCAAACAAGCTTCAAAACCACACTTTCCATTAAATTCCCATCAAAACCACAAACAGAGAAATCGAGTTCATCCAGCCTTTCCAAAGTTGCTCAAATGCAGCCTGAAAAAGAACAAGCTGACAGTGGGGGTTTTTTTCCCATCCCTTATGTTGTTAGTGATTTAAAAATCAGATATTTTAAAGCCTCACCTCCAAAACTTGAAATAAACTTGGAAGCTTGTTTTCCTCCCCCTCTCACATTCCCCAGTTGATGGTGCAGTTGGAAGGAGGTTTGGAAATAGATGTTCTTTAAGGCCCTTTCCACCCCAAACTGTTCTGTAAGTCTGTGATTAAATGTGACTTCTTAGAAGCCACCTGGTTATGCCTCTGTGTGTGTGTGTGTGTGTGTGTGTGTCTTTCCTAGCTGTGCTCCAGGATGACACCAATAAAAGCAAATCCTTCCTTGGACAGCAGCGCCGAGGACATTCCAAACCCACTGGAGCGCGTGGGGCCGTGTGTGCTCCACGGGCCCCTCCAGCCATGCCTGAGGCAGCACTTCCAAGTCCTGAGCTTTTTTTCTGAGGGGGAACCTCAGAGGATCCTTGGGAAGATTCGCAATTTCAGATGAGGTGGCAGGATCGGGTCCCTGGAGCATTGGAGATGTTTTTGCTGACCCGTCTTTGCCAGCGGGTGCAGCGGCAGAGGCGGATTGTGAACCCAGCTGCTGCATCAGCATCATTTTAATTAAATATATATTGCTTTATTTAGCTGTGGGGATGGCATGGGTTGTGTTATTGCTTTCAGGACTGGAATGCAAATGGAGAGCATTTAAATGGACGGCATTATAGTAGGAGAAAACATCCAAATGAAACACGAGGAGGAAGAGGCCGGGTGATGCTAGTGCTGATGGCAAACTTGGTTGAAATGTGAATCCGCCCATCATCTTAACTGCTCATGGGCACACAAACCACAGTCCCAGCTCCTCTGGATCCTGCAGAGTTAGCACAGGCACCAGGGTGTTTGGGCAGTGTTATTAAAGCAGCATTAGTATGCAGGGAGATGCTCCTCACTCTGCTAAATCACCCTGCGAGGGGGGTCTGCGAGCGCTCCCGTCTTGTTATGACAGCACTTCTGAGGCAAGACTAATAAGACTTAAAAGCTGAGCTAAATTAGGGAGATGGGAGATGAAGGCAGAGGTAGAGACTGAACTGGGCTGATGGAAAAGCGTGGGATGGTGGGAAAGGCAGAGAGAGAGGGAATGTAGACGGGGAGAGGCCCGAGGGAGTCAGGCTGCGTGAATAGGGCACAAGAGCCTGAGCAAGAGTTGAAGCTTATTCTGGGTCTGGCATAATGAAGATGTTTGAAGTGTGAGCATTGAAAGCTCAAAAATGAAAAAAAATAACACCCCAACCAAACATCAAAATTTGCAAAACAAGAGGATGCAGTGAAGTGATGCTCTCAGGCACATGGTGAGATTCCTGTGCAGAGCCAGGATTTGGCCTCGATGGTCCTTGTGGGTCCCTCCAGCTCAGGATATTCTGTGACTCTGTGAGACATGAGAAAGAGAAGAGAGTGAAGAATTCAGAGGATGTAATACACAAAGAGAGGTAACTGGCTGGAGAAGTAAAATACTTCTCTTAGAAGGAAAGAACATTCAAGTCATCCCTTTTTTCCTACGGACTTCAGATCAGGAATTCTTCTAACCAAACAGAATGCTGCAGCCCTGGTCCTACATGGCATTTTTTAACACTTGCCAAATGGTGTCTGTGAGCTTGTAACAGATGCAAAAGATTATTTCCCAAATCTGCAAGAATTGTCACTTTGCACTTGCAAAGTGAAGACGCCTTGACTGGAAATACAGGAAGAATGAATTATGCATGGAAAGGGCTGCATGGCTATTTTTAATGGTGCATGGGCATAGTCTGAAATAGGATTTGTTTCCTCAGCTTGTGTTTAAGAGGGGGGTGAGTGAGGAAAGAATGAGAAGGTGACCAGGGAAATCTGCCTTAAAAACATGTGCTGAGGTTTCCTGGTGACAGAGGCACCAGCCCAGCACTGCAGAGCAAGAGTGCTCTGTGGGGAGCTAAAATTAGTAATAAAATGCTAATAGTTTTATAGAATCACGGAATGGTTTGGGTTGGAATGGACCTTAAAGACCATGATGAAGATGAAGAAGTACTTGCTAAAGCCATTTTGGTCCTTAGAGGAGTCTGAATGAAAGAATTCCAAAGAGAGAACGTGTTCAGGTTGTAACTCCATAAGCAGGAATTATTAGAGTGGTTAAGTCACAATTAGTGTTTCACTCTAAATTGAATTTTGACACTCTCAGTTGAGTAAAGCAGATTTGTTTACAGTATTTCTATTATACTTTGTAGACTGTGTTATCCCCCGATGGGAGGTGATCCCCACCTTGGGAAGCTTTCATGGCAAACAACAAATATTTCATAGATTTTAGTGGAGAGCTGTAGACAAGAAGAAAGTTGACTGAGGCAGCACAAAGAGCAGGAAGCAAAGCTTGGCTTAGGATTTCCTCCAGCATCTGGTGATGAATGGAACATTGATGTGGGTTTCCCTTGATTAATTCTTCCACTGTTTAGGAGACAACAATGGCTTTTCAGCATCCTCTGGCTGTCCTCTCTATCAGCTCAACCATTGGGAATATCCTGCTTGACTCTGCTTTTTGCATGGTTTTGTACTGGTACTTTACACTTTAATAACTATATAAGTTTATCACCTTCACATTCTCTTCTTCCAGGTGACAAGGGACAGGACCAGAGTAAACAGCCTCAAGTTCCATCAGGGGAACTTCAGGTCAGATTTAAAGAATAATTTATTCACTGAGAGGGCTATCCAACCCTGGCACAGCTGCCCAGGGCAGTGATGGAGTCCCCATCCCCGGAGGGATATAAAAGCCGTGTGGAAGTGGAATTTGGGGACATAAGTTGGTGGTGGCCTTGGCAGTGCTGGGAGAACAGTTGGACTCAAAGATCTCAGAGGATTTTTCCAACCCAAACAGTTCTATGTAAAATCATGTGCTTGAGAGTAGTCAGGAAGTCACATTCCAGGCTAAAATTACATTAAAATGTTGGCATGGCCAACAGCTTTTTGAATGATAAGTGAAATCAAGATTCCTTTAATGTTGGGAACGAGGCTCCTGCCATGTGTTTGGAATCGTGACTTTGTGCCTGTTGACTCCAAGGGAAGCAATTAATCCATTTTTGGGTCAGAGATTGGGGAATCTGTTTTTTGTTTGTTCACAAACGTGTCTTGGTTCCTTGGAGAAAAACCTTTTCTACATCATGGCAGCAGAATGCTGTTTTTTGTGTGTTTTATATTCTCATACATCATTTGCACTACTGTGGAAATCTGGGATTGTGGAAGGTGCCCCTGCTCATGTCAGGGGAGTGGAAGAACATGATCTTTAATGTCCCTTCCAACCCAAACCATTCTGGGATTCCATGATCACAGTGACCCCATGCAGACAGATCATTAGCCAGTATAAATGATCTCAGCTCTGGTGTTTTCCAGGCATTCCCTTTGTTCTGGACTGAGATATGACCCATATCCTTTCAAACCTGCTGTGGTAAGAAACTCAGATCCCAATCCTGCTTTCAGCAAACTCAGGAGACTTTTTGCAAATGGCTTAATGGTGCCTGAAGAGGCCCAGATCTTACAGCTTTCCTTATGTGCTGCTTGCAGTTTTAAGGTTTAGGAATATGTTAACTTAGCTGGGATAAGAAGGGGAAAAGGCAGGAGTGCTGTTCTTCATCTGTGGAAGTACATTTGTTGGGTAGGCTGTGTTCTTTTACTGCTTTCCTCAAATGCCATTTTGTAACAGTAAAACGCTCACTAAAAATACTAAAATATTTTTAGTTGTCGAGTACAAATCAGATTGAGCTGCACATTTCCCTCGTGAGTAAAAGTGATGAGTTTGTGTTCATTAACTCGGGGCCATCTGGTGCAGACATGCTGCAGTCTGTGAATCAAACATGCATCAAACTCCAGGGATCAGGATAACCAGCAGACCCAGGGTTTGAGGGGTTGGAGGGAGGAGGAACAGGATGGTGGACTAGAGATTTTACTCTTTTTAAAAATTAACTCTGCCCTTAATGTTGCACTGTTTTAAAACTGTTCCAGGCTCCTCAGTGGCCATTCTAATAGCCTTCTGCTCTGTCATTCCAACTATTTTGTGTGCAAAGCTAACTGAATAGTTCTGTTTCTCTGAATTTTTAAATAATGCACCTTGGGGGTGCAACTACACAGAGGCAACTAAGAAAAAAATCTAAGCAGCCTTTCTCAGTTTTTCTGGGTCTGCACTGATGGAAATCAGTGGTATTTTTCACAGTGGAGTAACTGGATCAGATTTCAGAGCGTTTCATAGAAAACTTTGAAAAAGTAAGTTGTAGTAAGAGGCCCTTATGCCATTTTAAATGATTCCATCTTTTCCATCTTAAGTGATTTTTTTCTTCCCTGTGAGGGAGGTGAGGCCCTGGCACAGGTTGCCCAGAGAAGCTGTGGCTTCCCCATCCCTGGAAGTGTCCAAGGCCAGGTTGGAGCCACCTGGGATAGTGGGAGGTGTCCCTGCCCTTGGCAGGGGGTGGGATGAGATGAGCTTTAATGTCTCTTCCAACCCAAACCATTCTGGGATTCTATGAAATCTGCTTTGATTATCAACCCTGGCAGCCTTTATGTATTTCTCACCCAAATGTCTCCAGACTTTCCTCTTCTTTCCTCTCCTGTTTATGTATTTTCTGGGCTCTGCCTTTGTTTCTTCCAACCTCATGCCTGTCACGTGTTGTAGCGATAGCAGGGTGGTCCCAGCAAGTGGAGAAGAGCCTGTTTTAAACCTCCACATATTATGAGAGTATCCAGAGTCACTCCATTCCACTCACAAACCTGTATAGTTTGTGAGTTCATCATGGAATCATAGAGTCGCTGAGGTTGGGAAAGTTAAGTTGCCAAAACACATTGAGTGCTGTTCATGAGGGTTGAAGATATCCAGGATATCCATGTAAGACTGACAGAAATGTCTGGTACCCACAGGAGATTTGAGCCATGGGAAGGGTAGTCAGGGGCTTGACAAGATTCCCAGTGGCATCTCAAATAATGCCTATGGATGCCTATGTTTAGGCTGTGCCAGGAGAGGTTTAGGTTAGATTTTAGGAAAAGGTTCTTCCCCCAGGGCACTGACCAGGCTCCCCAGGGAATGGGCTGCCAGAGCTCAGGGAGTGTTTGGACAATACTCCCAGGGGCAGGGTGGGATTGCTGGGGTGTCCTGGGCAGGGCCAGGAGTTGGACTCAGTCCTTGTGGGTCCCTTCCAACTCAGGAGATTCTGTGATTCCATGAGCTATATCCCGAAGTAAGACTTAATTTTCTTTAAAGGGAGTTTAGAAACCTTCTTTTAAATGCCCAAATCAAATTTTCCGGAGGAGAATCCCATTTCATTTATTTTATTAGATGTCCTGAGGCATAAGTTTTATTCTTCATATCTGTCATGCATCCACTGGCTCTTAGTCTAAAATCTGTCCATCCTTGCAAAAGATGGGATGCTGTGTCTCCTTCCTGAACCAAGTGCAGTCCTTGGGTGGAGACTGGAGGTCAGTTTTTCCTGTAGGTCGTGACTGTGTTCATGGGCCACTACTGCAGTCAATCTGTGAATGAGGAATAAGCCAGCTGAAACCCAGGATGAAATCCATACAGGAGCCAGGAGAAGATTCAGGTCCATAGTCTGTCACTGACTTCATATAAAAAAACAAGTTTTAAAAAATCTATTATTAATATCTGAAGGAAGAGCAGGAGTTAGGGATCACTTCTGAACAAGGATCATGTTTCCATGACAATACCCCTCTCACTGGATAATCCATGTAGCATAAGCTTGTCTGTCCTGCTGGAATGTATCTTGGCATATTTAGAAAGAAAAATTCTGAAACTCGAACAAGTTACACCTTTGACAATGTTGTGCTTTATTTAAAGATCCCTATTCTTTTCATCACTCTCTTAAATGACTCGTATTAATGGGACCCAGTCAAAGGAGATAACAGTGCTGCACAGGCCCCTTGTTTCCTTCCTCTGTTCTCTTTGAGTCTCCTCATCAAAATGACTGTCCCTGCTCTGTTTCTTAATTTCCTGCCTGGATTCAGCCACTCTGCTCTCACATTAAGGGCAGTTCTGTGAATGACATCTTTGAAAGCTCATCAGCCCTTTCATTTACCTCCAAGGGAAATGCCTGCTTACTCATCCCCTTTGGGAAATCCAGTTTACCTTCCAAAGAAACCTCTTTTTCTGTACTTTGAACTGGAGTCTTTGCAAACTTCTCCCTTGGCTGCTACTTTGGGCCACCTCTAGGAGGGGAAACACATGTTCATGCTCAAAGTGACTTTCAGGCTCTAATGGCTCACTTTTCACATCACTTTTTCTGTAGGACAAGATGATATTTTGTCATCTTCTATTAAAAGATGTTTCTAAGTTGCACTGTTTTCTTTCTGTGTAGGTTTGCTTTCCCCCCTTCAGTCTCATGATGTTTCAATTTGAATCTTTGGCTTTTGGATGCTAATAAAACCCTGGATTCTGATTCTTTTTGTGCTACCTGCATGTTACTTAGGCTCCTGAGGACCCAAAGGAATGGATGGAACTGTGCCGGGGAGGTTTATGTTGGGTGTCAAGAAAAGGTTCTTCCCCCAGAGCACTGAACAGGCTCCCCAGGCAATGTTCACTTCCCAAGGCTGCCAGAGATCAAGGAATGAATGTTTGGATAATGCTCTCAGGGACAATGTGGGATTGCTCAGGTGTCCTGTGCAGGGCCAGGAGCTGGACTGGATGATTGCTGAGGGGCCCTTCCAGCTCAGGACATTCTATGACTCCATGGTTCTGTGAGCCTTTTATATTCATTTTGTGGCTTCTTTGCACAATGACTGCAGCAAGTTTACAACTAGCCTTAGCAAAGCTGATGAACTTGATGTTCATTACAGCACCTAATTTGCATTTCTTTCAGAAGGCAGAATCATGGAATTCTCAAGGTAGGAAAAGCCCTTCAAGATCATCGAGCTCAACCATTAATGCAGCACCCCTGTGTTCACCACTAAACCATGGCCCCAAGTGCCACAAAGACACAGAAACCCTTGACATGAGCCCAGAACACGCCAAAATCTGAACCAGCAGAACTCCCAACCTCAGAGCACGTGGTGGATCATCCTGCAGGAACCCTAGTTCCTGCAATTTGCTATCCACACTTTTCCTCAGTGCAATCCTCCAGGCAGTTATTTTCCATTTCATGGAAATTACGTGGTTGGGTGCAATGCTCAGTCAGACAGAAATACCTCAGCAAAGCAATTTCCAATTTGTTTTTCACTGGGCTGACTGAGAGAGGCTCACTTGTGCTTTCCAAGGGAGATTTTGGAGCTACTGATCTCTAGCAGTGGAGATCTCAGGGGGCCATAGCAGATACAAGGTTATCTTCACAGACCTGCACTCACCATGTTTCTGTTCCTATTTCTTTTCAGTAGCTACATCTTGTGTCAGAGAATAAAAAGAAGGGATTTTTTTATTGGTCTATTTTCCTTATTTTTAGTCTTATTCCATCCTTTCCTCTCTTCTCTCCATTAGTTCTGAGCTTACCTTTTGGAGTAGGAGGTGGCCTTTCCTACATCCCCTTGGTGACTGAATAGGCTCAGCTCCAGTGAACTCAGCAAAGCTCAGGCTCCTCAGTCAATTCAGGAAATTCAAACACATTCCTCTGGAAGCTCACAGGGACAATGACTGTCACATGCCATGCCAGTGTCATGGAGTGATGCCAATGTGCCATGTCGTGGAGTTATGGCACGATATTAAGTGACAGGGTAGAGCCAGCCTGTCCCCGTTTAAAGCCATGGCTGGGGGACAGCTGTGCTCTCACACTGGGCTATGTGGGAACAGTATTAATTTAAATGCTTTAATTCCATCTGGATCTTCTTGGCTCTATCCAGTGACTCCATAAGAGCTCTTCTTTGAGGCAGAGTAGCTGAACAACTCCATTTAATATGTTAAATAATCCAGTGCTGTGTGTTGGTCAGAAAAGAAGGATGAAGAAGTCCTAATTAATCAGATCTCTTCCTAATTGGCTGTGGCAAAGAGATTTCTCTTCATGCCAAGTGCATAGTGGCCGAGTTCCTGGCTTTGCCTAAATAACATAGAGGCTGTTTCTGCAAGTGCTGTCCTGAATTTGTCTGCATTTGCTTGGAGGAGTCAGCAGCAGAATGTCAGGTAGATTAATCTTGGCTTCTGCACATCCTGTCTTGGAGTGTCATCCCTCTGCCTCCCATCCACTTTGCCCGGGAGTTCGTCTGCAGCATTTTTAGCCTTGAATTTTGAATTGTTCTGATGAGGCTCCTGTGAAGCAAATACAATTTGACTGGCAGCTCTGGAGCCAGCAATGCTCCAGTGAGTGAGTGAGTGGAATTAAATTGTTGACCGTGTGTCATTAAAGGAAGGAGAGAGGGATTTATAGTTTTAGTCATTAGTTTCCTTCATTTTTGTTCAGAAAACCTTTTAAACAACCTGATTGGACAATATACAGAGGGAAGTTTTACAGCATTTCAAAGCAATAAAATGTGGTATTGACCATTTTTATTGGTAGTTCATCTGACCTCGGTACTTTTGGATCACCTCTCTGGCCTAAATCTTGATGGGGAAGAGTCCAAACCAAAGCTGCTGGGTTGCAATCAGTTGTCAGCTCTTTGTCGGGTGGATGGAAATCTCTGGGTGCTGTGACCGTGTGTCACTTAGAGAAAAACCTGACCCTTTGGTCCTCTGAGCTTCTGCATTTCCAGTGCCTGAAGGGGCACTGGGAGAGTTGGAGAGGGACTGTGGACAAGGGCTTGGAAGGACAGGGCAAGGGGGAATGGCCTCACACTGCCAGAGGGCAGGAGAGATGGGATATTGGGAAGGAATTCTTCCCTGTGAGAGTGGGGAGGCCCTGGCACAAGTTGCCCAGGGAAGCTGTGGCTGCCCCATCCCTGGAAGTGTCCAAGGCCAGGTTGGACTGGGCTTGGAGCAATGTGGGACAGTGGGAGGTGTCCCTGCCCATGGCAGGGGGTTGGACTGGATGGTCTATAAGGTCCTTTACAACTCCAACCATTCTGTGATTCTGTGATTTGAGAAATAACCCCAGGAAACACTTTGAGTTCTGCCCAGACGTTTGAGATGACCCTTTAGCTCAGGCACGAGCCCATTTCTGCCAAACACAACCTTTAGAGATGCCAGAGAGGAGGAGAGGGTTTGTCCCAGCCCAGCCCTGTGCCCAGAAGAAAACACCCCACAGTGCCTTTAGGTTTGCAGTGGTACATCCTTTTTCCCAGTCTCACAGAAAAAAAAAGCAGCAGCTTTTCTCCCCCCCACCAGCAGTGACACAAAAGACAAGATGGGGACAAGAGAGGAGGGTGAGATAGTGCTGGTGTAAGAATGGTTGCAATCAGGTTACAATGAGATTATATCAAATGGGTTGTGAAAGTTCTGATAATTAATTGTTTCTTAAACTGTGCAGCCTGTTTGTTTGATCTTCCTTCTGCATTTCTAAAGCAATGTATCATTTATTTTCCTTCATCCTTTTTTTTTTGCCTTGTGAACCATATTTCTATACTTCAGACTTGATTTAGTAACCATAGCAATGAAATAAATGCATTGTCTTCATTTACAATGGTGTCTAAATAGGTGCTCAGCTCCCTATAAGTCCTTTAACAAGGGATGGTTCTCAGCCACCACAATGAGGAGGCTCTGGGCGATGTTATTGAAATCATTTTCACTTTGATTTTGTGACATCGAGTCCAAGTCTCTGAAAATGCATTTGTGTCTACTTCATTTCTCAAGAGTATATACATAGAAATATAAACCCAGAACTTTCCAGAGGGGTTCTTTGTGGAGAGACAGAGCATGGTTGGCATTATATCTTTCCAGATACAAAGAGATGCATTAATACCTTTTCTTTTCCTCTCTGTCCTCACTTTTTCAATTACATACAAGTTTTTATAAACAAAGAACAGAAAGCATTCAGACTGATTTCTTCTCTAAGAAAGAGTATGTGCTTCTGTGCCTGGGCAGTCCTTATAGGAAGAGATGTAAACTGTTGCTGTTTCTTAAGGTTAAAAATAAAAGCTGCAAATGGAAAAAAAAAAAAAAGAAGAAGAACCTCTCCTTTTGTGTTCTTAACAGATTGGGTTTGTAGCTTGGTGGAAGAGATGTGGCCTTATTCACCTTTATGTATTAATTCTGTTTGTCAAAGTCTTTTGCAAACATAATTCAGGCATTTTGTAGAACACAGACATGGCTTTTTATACATTTATGCTGCAGTGATGCCGTGGCCTCACAGCACTTGTGGAGTTGGACATCAGGTTGGAGCAGCTGTTTGCAACTATTTTATTTTGTTCGGATCACGTGGCACAGCCGGAGAATCATGGAATGGTTTGAGTGAGAAAGGAATTTAAAGACCATCCAGTTCCAACCCCCTGCCATGGGCAAGGACACCTTCCACTATCCCAGGTTCCTCCAAGCACTGTCCAGCCTGGCCTTGGGCCCTTCCAGCTTCTCTGAGAATTCCAGCCCAGCCCCTCCCTACCCTCCCAACCAGGAATTCTTTCCCAATGTCCCATCTCTCCCTGCCCTCTGGGAGTGGGAGGCCATTCCCTGAGTCCTGTCCCTCTAACCCTCGTCCCAAGTCCTTCTCCAGCTCTCCTGAAGTCAGAAGTCTCCCTGGAGCCTTTTCTCCCTTCTCAATCATTGAGTGCTGTGGTGGATCCACACTGGAATTACAGCATTTCCTCTGTGCATCCCATTCTCTCCCTACCCCTGCCACAAGGGAAAATGCTGGACTGGTGTCAGCACTGGATCCTGCTGGGGTAAATGAAAACTGTGTGTTGCTCCATTCACCATGAGCAGCTCTTGGATGGAGCACTGTTACAGCTTCTCAGGTTTAAATTTAAAACTTTCAGCTCCGGGCATCTTCTTTAAAAGAAAAGGCTTATTATCCCTTTTACATATGGAGATTAGATTTCCAGGAAAAAGAAACTGTAAAGGATTTGAACCATCAGCAAATTAGAGCCCTAAATTAGACTTCCCTGAAAATTTTGCACAGAAATATTTCTTGCCCAAAAATGTGTTTTTTAACTAAGGGAAATTGTCTCATTAGGATAATTTTTTGTCTTTGGATAGTGATGCCTCTCAAAAAATCCATTTTAGACTGTTGATTGTATATCTATATGTTAACATATGGATCTGTGTATGTGCTGTATAAACAGCCATCATCTGGGTTTTTGGTTTTTTTCATGACAGTTAAAAAAATATCAGTGGGATAAGAATAGATTAAAATGTGATTCTTCTATTTTATTTTAATTTATTTTTCATGCAAGGAAGGAATTTTCCTACTAGCTCTACTTTTAAGAGTAATTTGTAGCTTCTGGCCATTGCTTGTGTGTTAGAAATGCCCAATTGCAAAAGCCAGATGCTGACTCTGGACTTTTAAACTCTGGATATCTCTAATAGACTAAATCAAGAAAAAATCTCTTGGAAGTGCATAGCAGGACTAGCAGCAGGAAAGGTAATTTATCCATTCCCTAGGGTTTGCAGGGAGTGTGAAAATTGAAATTGAAACTTATCCCTGTGTCCTGGGGCCTTCACTTCTGTATTACCTGCCCATATGGTATTTAAACAGTTCTCACTTGGTCTGGTGGGGTTTGAGTCTTTCCTAAGGCTGCAGCCCTTTCCTGAGGCTGCAGTAGAGTCAACTCTGCATTTTGGGCACAGGAAGGGGACTTGGAACACACAGGGGGCTGTGTTGGGTCTCTCCAAAGGATGGTGTATGCTTGAGTCAGAAGGAAATTCTTTTTATTTTATGAAAACCTTCTGAAATGCAATATTTCTTCTTTCTTCTGGCAGTGCTGGTTTAGGTGGCAGTGCAGATAATTCCTGCAAAAGGATAATGAACTGGGGGGGGGGATAATTTTTTAGGGGGTGATGTTAAAGGCAGAGGCTGATCCTCAAGACTGCAGTAAAATAGGAGTGAAGCCTATTAGTCTGCTCCTAAATTAGGAGTGGAGGTGGACAGACCTCTGCACCCTGACTAATGAGAACAGAAATAATGATATTCTGGTGATCATCAGCCTTTTCTTTTATGTCTATTTCGAAACAAAAGGGAGTAGAGAGGTTATATCATCCTGAATCACCAAAAAATTCATGGGACTCTGAGCAACCTGGGGTAGTAGAAGGTGTCCCTGCCCATAGCAGGGAGGTGGAACTGGATGAGCTTTAAGATCCCTTACAATCCAAACCATTCTGTGATCCTGTGGTTTCTTTCCCATAAATAGTCGTTCCTTTAATCCTGTTAAGTTAATCCTTTCCTGTGCCTCTTACTTCATCTCCTCCCTCGCTTCTTTGCCCCTTAGGAAGCAACTTTGCCAACTACCAAGGTCACAGGGTGTCACCCTGTCAGGATGGCTGCACTCTTCAAAGTCGGTGCTTGGTTGGTTTTCATGACTGGGATAAAAATCTAAACCTGTGGGTTTTCAGTTTCTCTTTAATTTTGAATTCAGGCATTAGAAGGAAACCTAATGGATATGATTTCTGTGTTAGAGGTGCCAGCATGAACAGGAGGAACCTGACTTCTGACAAATCATTTTAATTTAGATTTTTTAAGACAATTTTGAAACTCTGCAAGTCCCAGAAAGATAAGCAAATACTCTTGTTCTTATAAAACATTTTCTTTCTCATCTAATAAAACCTTATAGACAGATGTTCATGACAAAAGCCAGTGTTTTCTCAGCAATATATTCGGATTCCCCTTATTTATGAGTTTATTATGAATTATTGTAGCAATGGGCCAACAAAGAATATAGTTATTGTAGAATAACTCATGTCTTCAAAGTTCAGTCTTATGTTGTTGCAGACAATATCATTGGGTCCTTTTTCTAGAGATGGTCAGAATTTATTTAGCATTTCATCCTTTCCCCAATTTCTTTTCTACATGTGAGTCTCTTGACAGGGAGCTCTCTAATCTTAGGTTTTTCCAGGAGCAGAGGAAAAGTATTTCTGAGTGGCAGTTGGGAATTCTGGACCACGAATGACCAACACTACAAAAACAGGTGGATGTATTCAGATGTTTCCAGCTGCTCCAGGGAGGTATCAGGATGAATGTGTTACCACAGAACAGAGTGAAGCAGGCGCCAGTTCTTTGGTTTACATTTATTTCACATCTTATGTCCAGGATCCTTCAAAATCCTTGACCTGAGTGGGTTTTGTCACCTCCAACTTCCTTTGGTATGTGCTCCTACTCACTGTAGCTCTGGATTCCTTTTGATTCAATATCCTGGTGTTTTATTTATAGATTCTGGTTATACATCAGATTTTAAACTTCTACATTCTGAACTGGCATCCCAATGAAAAGAACTTTTATGTCTTTTCCAACCCAAACTATTCTGTGATTCTATGAAGACCCATATATGTAGACATATGTTGGTATGTCCATCTCAAACTCAATTCTTTCCTTAGAATGAAACTATCTGCCCTGGATGAAATGATCCAGTGTCACTGGGGATGTTCTGATACCTTCATCCTGGTGGAAGTCTGTCCAGGTTGGTGCAGGTCATCTGCAGGTTGTACATCACAGAATCACAGAATCACAATCTTTTTGTTCCAAACCCCCTGCCATGGGCAGGGACACCTTCCACCCTCACAAGAAAGGATTCTTCCCAATATTCCATCTACCCCTGTCCTCTGGCAGTGGGAAGCCATTCCCTCTTGTCCTGCCACTCCAGACTCTTGTAAAAAGTGTTTCTCCATCTTTCTTTATGTTTCCTTCAGGCACTGGAAGGCTGAAATTAGGTCTCCCTGGAGCCTTCTCTTCTTCAGTCTGAACAATCCCAATTCTCTCAGCCTTTCCTCATAGCAGTGGTGCTCCATCCCTCAGATCAACTTGGTCTCCTCTGGACTTGTTCCTACAGGTCTGTGTCTTTCTTTTGCTGTTGTTCCCCAGGGCTGGAGGCAGCTCTGCAGGTGGGGTCTCACCTGAGGGGGCAGAGGGGCAGAATCCTTCCCTCTCCTGCTGCCCACGCTGTGGGATGAGCCCTGGACATGGGGGGTTTCTGGGCTGGGAATGCCTGTGGCCAGGGCATGTCCATCTTCTCATCCACAAGCAGCCCCAGTCCTTCTCCCCAGGGCTCTCAATCTGTTCATTTCCAGCCTGGATTGATACCGGGGATAGCCCTGGTCCAGGTGCAGCACCAGCACTTGATCTTGTTAAACCTCATGACCTCTGCTTGAACTTGTCCAGATCCCTCTGGATGGTCCTGTCCTTCAACCTCTCGGCCCCATGCAGATGGTTTGGGTTCTCCAGGGCATCACAAATGGGCCCACATTGCGTGTAACTGAATCCAGTCTCTGCAGACACCTCAGTGCAGGTGTCTGAGCCTGATCCTGGGTGTCACTCGAGTTACATAGATAGAGATTCTCTGCTCTGCAAGGGAATAAAGGAATTCAGTCCACGGATGCAAAGCATATGTCAGTGGGGTAGATGACAATGTTCCCGACACTCTCTGCTTTCCTCGGGACATTTAAGGAATTCATTTCAGAGGCAGTTTCTTCTGATGAACATAATTGGATCCTAATCATCTTTATACACGTAACATTAAGTTTTTTATTTGCCTCATTAACTGTTGCTTTAAAATGTTGATGGTCAAATATTGATGAAGTACCAGGCTCTGGGACAGATCAAATCCTCATTCACTGAATTCAACAGTGTTGAGAGCTTTTTCCACCTTAGAAATTTTCATCAATTCCCCTGTATGCACAGGTCAATAATTTTTCTTTTTTTATCAAAGCTAGTGTTCCAGGCCAGGCTGGATGGGGCTTGGAGCAGCCTGGGATAGTGGGAGGTTCCCTGCCTGTGGCAGGGGGGCTGGAATGAGATGAGCTTTAAGGTCCCTTCCAACGCAAACCATTCTGTGATTCTCTGATAATTTGTGTTTCCTGGACATGCAGAATTTGAAGCCAGTCCCCTGGAAGCCAAAGACGTGCTCCCCAGTCCTGACATTCCTCCTGCAAATCTTTGTTATTGCAATTTTTCAACATCCTTTAAAAACATGGTTGGCAGGAGTGGATTTAATATCCCAGCATTAGTCTCGATGCTGCTGTAAATGAAAATCAAGTCACTCTCTCCTCCTACTCCTCCTCTGCTGTGCACATGTCCATGAATTGCATTAGTGCTTTTCATCACAGCATCCTAATGGGATCCTAGTGCTAAGCTTTTTGGCTACTGTGACCCCTAAATTACTTTCAGATGCTATTTTCCATTATGCAATCCTTTGTTCTCTCCATTCTTGCTTTCCTGCTTCCTAGCTGAACACAGCCTCATATGTCTATATTAAAATATGGCTTTGCTGATTGAGCTTAATGTACTAAGGAATCTGAGCTGACTTTATGGCCACCTCATGCTCCTTAATACTTATTATGATGTCAAACTTTGTACCATTCACAAGTGTTATCAGCAATGGGTTTATGTTTATTTCCAGATCCCATAAAGAAAATTTAATAGTGTTAGACCTTAAGGCAGGGCCTTTGAAGGGTGATGCAACACTTAGGGAAGGGCTCAAGGGGTTTATCTTATAGTCAGGGGATGTGTAGGAGGAATTCTCAGGTTCTCAGTGGTGCAGATGAACGGGGAGTAGTGATGCTTCTGAAATTTGTTGCTGGTCAATATGGTGCAGTAAATCCCTGCTTTGCCTCCAGCTTAAAAAAAAAAGGGTAAAAATGATGCAAATCTGGGTAGGTAACTCAGCCATCTGCTCTATCCCTGTTCCTGCTGGAGTTAATGGAGAGAGAAGGGCTCTGCATTGGTGCAGGCTGGGACTTGGACACGTGGAATTGACTCCTCTCTCTGCAGCCTGTTGAAGGATGTCAGCGATCTCCCATGCCTGAAGTTGGGGGATGTGAATTATTCCTTTCCCCCAGCTGTTAAACAATAATCTCCACTTTTTATGCTCTCTAATTTAAGGTGCCAAACACCTATGAAATTCCCTCAATAAATAATATCAAGAACCTGCATCAACAACTCAACATTCAGGAGCCATTTTAGGCATTAGAGCACTGATAGCTCTAATGCTTCCCCTGCCTGTGTTTGGTTTGCAGTGATCTTTAATTTCCTCATTGCAAAGGGATTTCCAAGTAATACAATGCCCTTTATACACATTTTGTACAATTCTTAGAAAAAATACAATGAGCAAATCAATTCACTATTCCTATATAATCTTCTGCCTGTACAATGTTGTAGAACCAATGTAAATCTGAAGAAATATGCAGCTCTCCTGTGTTTTTTCATATAAATTAACTCAGAATCTAATTGCCTCATCTGCCAGTCTACAATTTGTGTGTGTTCACAGGTATATTGCTTTTGTGCTTAACTGCTTCATTTCCATGAATTGTAGGCAGGAAGGGGTTGAGAGCTCTGTGGAGCACGATGCTGCTTGCTAAAATATTGAAATTCATACCTTAGAGGGAACAAAGAGCATTTCAAGTTGATTAAGGTGATTTTTAAGCAGGCCGAGTATGCCATGAAGGAATTCTGCTCCCCTTCCAAGCAACCCATAGTGTAGGGATGTCCATGAGATTACAGAGACCAGAAAAAAGCAGAATGACCTTAAAAACAGAACAAATTTGTGCAAAATTCTAGAACACAGAAGGGTTTGGATTGGAAGAGACTTTAAAGCTCATCCCATTCCATCCCCTGCCGTGGACAGGGACACATCCCACTATCCCAGGTCGCTCCAAGCCCTGTCCAACGTGGCCTTGAACATTTCCAGGGATGTTCTTACTCTTCATCTGATCCTGATGCAGTTTTGGCCCCGGTAAACTTTCCATCCCCTTCCCAAGGACACTTTGGGAGCTGGCACCTGCCAGAGACTGTTCCTGAAAGTCAGTTTGGATGCTCCTACTCAGTTCTGGAGAGTTCTGGAACAGGATGGGCATGGCTGGACTGTGCCAGATGGGCTTTAGTACCAGGGTAGCTGAGCTGGGGAGGACTAAAGTTTCACTCCACAGTTTGAACAAAGTTTTGGTTTAGAGCTCCCATCCTTTGTGTCGAGATCCAGTACTGCTACTTTTAGCCATCACAAAGTGAGACATCTCTAAGCTCCTAAACCTGCGGGAGTGCAGAAAAGCTGGTCTTCTCCAAAGGATTCATCCCACTTAGATACCAATTTGGGAAAGACCAACAGCGGGTGCCAAGCGCTCCCCTCTCATGGCAGGGCGGGTGTTGATATCGAGGGAGGAGCAGACACCTTCTGTGGGAAACTGATGGGAACAGAGACCACAGAATCATCACCAGGAAGGGATTCTGCCCCTCTGCTCTGCTCTAGTGAGACCCCACCTGCAGAGCTGCCTCCAGATCTGGGGAACAACAGCAGAAGGACATGGAGCGTCTGGAGAGGGTCCAGAGGAGGCCACGGAGATGATCCGAGGGCTGGAGCCCCTCTGCTCTGGAGCCAGGTTGGGAGAGTTGGGGATGTTCAACCTGGAGAAGAGAAGGATCCAGGGAGATCTTACAGCCCCTTCCAGAGCCTAAAGGGGCTCCAGGAGAGCTGGAGAAAGACTTGGGACAAGGGCCTGGACGGACAGGATTAGGGGGAATGGCTTCCCTCTGCCAGGGGGGCAGGGTTAGATGGAATATTGGGAATAAGTTCTTCCCTGTGTGGGTGGTTAGGCCCTGGCACAGGTTGCCCAGAGGAGTTGTGGCTTCCCCATCCCTGGAAGTGTCCAAGGCCAGGTTGGAAGGGTCTTGGAGCAACCTGGGATAGTGGAAGTTGTCCCTGCCCATGGCAGGATGGAACTGGATGGTCATTATGGTCTCTTCCAACCCAAATCATTCTATGATTCAATAGATAAGGTTGGAAAAGCCCTCCAATATCATTGAGTCCAACCCAGTGGATGCCCCAGCAGTGTGCAAGAACGGGATGAGCACCAGGCCAGCTTGGACAAGGATGACATCCATCCCTCTGTAAAGAGCAGTAAAGGCTTGTATGAGCTCACATCCCTCACGTGGGATGTGAGTGGTGCAGAAGCTTTAGAACCATCAGGGTACAGCTCAGAAACGAGCCCTCAGCCACCCTGCGACGCGTTCACGTGAATCGCGACGGGCTCGCTCTCATCTCTCATAACTCACATCCAAAAAGTGCTGATTGGGAGAAGAAAACTTTCAGCTAATTACTGTCATTTTTATTTTTTTTTAATTTTTTTTTTTTCCCCTGTGAGCTCTGACTACTGTTCTTAATTTCCTGACCAGCTTGCGCCCTTCCCCCGCGCCTCTCCGAGCATCTGTGGTCGTTTCAAATTGAGCTGTACTACCTGCTGCTCCGACTTTCTAACATACCCTACCAGTTGGTTTGCCAAACAGTGAACTGCCAGCCATCTGCCATCCGAATCAGAATTTACATTGTTTCATCTTAAAATAACGCCTTCGGAATATCAAGTAACTCTCTGCATCAGGTTCTGCGAACTGAAAATCGGCCAGGATTCAAAACAAATACCAAATGTGCCTCCAAAAGGAAGGAGCGGGGAGGGGAGTGAGGGGGGAAAGTTGGAGAGGTAAAGTTGTTAATTTGCTGCTTTACCTGATCTGGAGTGAGAACATAAGACTGATGGTTTTAACCTGGCAAAGGCAAACTCCTTTAGAATCATAGAAATCTGAGATGGTTTGGGTGGGAAGGGATCTTAAAGATCTTCTAGTCAAATCCCTTGCCATGGGCAGGGACACCTTCCACTATCCCAGATTGCTCCAAGGCCTGTCCAACCGGGGCTTGAACACTTGCAGGGATGGAGCAGCCACAGCTTCTCTGAGCAACCTGTTCCTTCCTTTAAACAGAGGCAATTCACAGTAACTGGTGGTTTGGAGCAGGGGGATCAGGGACTGCTTTTTATTCACAACCTGGTACTCTCTGACTTTTTCTCTAGTCAAACACTATTTGGGCCTCAGTTTCTCTGTCTTCAAATACTACAGATTAACTATTTACAAGTTCTTGGAGTACTCTGGCCCTTGGTTTGCAATTTGGGTTTATGGTTTTTGTGACTGCAGCAGCAAGCTGTGAATTAATGTCAATTTAGAGAAACTCAAAATATCCTGAGTTGAAAGGGACCCACAGGTATCATCCAGTCCAAATCCTGGCCCTGCCCAGGATGCCCCAGCAATCCCACTCTGTCCTTGAATTGTCCAAATACTCCTTGAGCTCTAGCAAGCTCTTCTCGGGAAGTGCCCATTCCCTGGAGAGCCTATTCAGTGCCCAACCACCCTCTGGGGGAAGAACTTTTTTCCTAATATTCAACCTAAACATCCCCAGCACAGCTCCAGCTGTTTCCTTGGGCCCTATCTCTGGTCACCAGAGAGAAGACATCAGCACCTGAAATTGTAGCAAAGTATTAACTTTATGGAGATCTGATTTTCCTGACATTAAGGAGAAAAATAATAAATTTACTAAAAATGTGAAAAACATTCTGCTGTTTGATATTAAACACTTCTGATCCTGAGGCTTTAGGATATATCCCTGCCCATGGCATGGGTTTGGAACTAGGGCATCTCTGAGGTCCCTTCCAACCCAAAGCATTGTTTGGATTAGTGACAGTGCACTGAAAGGTCTTTTGAACTAAAGCAATACCCACCACTCTAAACCTGTGGTGAAGTAGATGTGGTAGATGATGTTTGCTTGTAAAACTTTCTAAAGAAAAAGGAATCTGGTTGACTGATCATGGTCCTTCTGATGGTTTCTGTGATCTAAACCATAACACTGACCAGTACTTCTGCTTGGAAAATTCCATCAGCACATCCAACCTATGGCCTGTCATGAAAGGCAGTGGAAAGAAAAGGGGTTTAGAGGTCACCAACAGATCTTCACTTGGCTGTCTCTCTTCCTAAAAAACTTTCTATGTGGTTCTAAAATCTCTTGAGTCCTAAAAAATGCTGTAGTGTGATGGTTTCTTCTATACAATGTGTTGCAAATATCTCCATTGCTGGATATGGTTATTGAATATCCATATAGATGGTCATGGATAGTGTGTGTGCCCTCACAGTGACAAGTCCAGTTAGATCAGTTGGCTTTAGTAATGGCAGGTGCAGGAACAAAGACTGCATGGAAATATGTGGAATTGTCAGCCCTCAAAATAAGTTTTCAAGGTATGTAGCTCTAGTAAAGGGGGAAATAAGAGCATATTCCAGCACACAGGATAGTAGAAGTCTCAATCTTCTCCTCTTCCAGGTGTTTGGAGCAATATCCATCCATTAATAGTCAATTAATTATTTCAATTGGAATCATCACAGAAGTGCCATGTCTGTATTTGGGCCTGAGGCACTGTGTAAATCAGTTGGCTTATCTGTGCTGCCTAAAACATGCTAAATACCCAGGAACATTTCTGTCCAGCAGCACCTCCTCTAGGATCTGTAAACTCAGATGGAACATGTTTTGGGCTGGAGATCTGAAGTACATCAGTTTAATTACTGAAGCACTCAGAGGGGGATTGCTCCTACCTTGCTTTAGCTGTTGAAGATTAATGACCTTAGTCTAAATGTGTATACAGGATTCCTCCATTACCAATGGAAAGAGAGCAGTTCTTCTTGGGAACAATCCAACATGTCCCAGGATAGGTCTGGAGTCAGTTTACCTCGAAGACAATTTCCCCCACCATTCTCCTGAACCCAAAGAATTAACTAGAACTACATTCCTGCATTTTCTACAACCCTGGAAGTGTTCAAGGCCAGGCTGGACAGGGCCTGGAGCAACCTGGTGTAGTGGAAGCCGTTGCTGCCTATGGCAGAGAGTTGGAATGAAATGATTTCTAAGGTCCCTTCCAACCAAACCGTTTCTATGATTCTATATTTTAAATGAATCCTACTTAAGTAGATGCCGTTTACCATTTGGGGTTCCAGAAATTACACAGTGGATCTTTCTTCTGCCAGGACCCATCAGCTGCAATTTAATTTTTTTGGTTTTCATTCTTTTTAAAAAGGTTGAGCTCTTCCCAGTTAGACATTTGGCCTTGGGAGACAACTTTATATTTTGAATCCATGTTGGATGTTGGTAGTGGGAACCCTCATTCAGATACTTAGGCTTCAAATCAAGTGGATTGACCCATCTCTGTGCCTAGGATTCCAAATAAGCCAACTCTGAATTACTTTTCAGAAGTGCCTGGGGCCAAGACAGTATTATGTTGTTGGAGAGCCAAGCAGAGTTGTGGACACTTGGAAAGTCATTCTCCACACTATTAAAGTGATATAAGGATTCCTTGGACAGAAACTCTCCTGGGTAGTGTCCAGGCATGATTAGAAAACTTGAACTATTCCCAGTTGTCTCTTTGGATGCAACCAGTATGTTTGGGATGGAAGAGGGTGTAGCTGTGCCATGTCATTTGGGCCTCAGGGGCAGGAAATGGGGCCTGGCACATTTTTTGCCAGTATAGGTGGTGGCTCAAGTCTCTGCTGCTTAATTGAAGTACCCCGAATTAATGCCAGGCACCTGCATTTTAGGTGTTATGAAATCCAAGTAGGCACCTGGAGCAGCCCAAATCTCATGCCTTGGTTTGCTCAGATCTGGGCAAAGACCCAGATTCTTGTTTTGGAGCTTCCTGTATTATTTACATGCTCATGTCATAGTAGTCACTCCAAGCCCCTAAACCCACTTAGGCAAAATGTTCTGCTGAGATGTAGCAGCAACATTGTCCTGCCTCCAAATCCACTTGTGATTCCTGGATAAGATGAGAAGTAAGATGTATTTTCAAGAAACAGGTGGTGGGAGCACAGGATAACAAAGAGATCCATTAGTAAAGGCATTCAGTGAAGTTCCTCCACTGGCTCTTCTCCCAACGATCTCACAAAAGGTAGTTTATGATAAAAACTACTACTAAACTCAGGAAAATGACTTCAGTTTGGCCTTGAGGGTGCTGAGGTTCAAGCTGGTAGATGTGACTTTACTGCAGCCCCAGAAAAACTAGTGGAGCACATTGATTTGAATTGCTTTCAAAATGGTGCTGAACAGGGAAAATTACCCGTGTTGAGCTTCATGTCTGCACATTCAACCTGCTACTCATGGAAAAGTAGGGATTTTAAAGCTACCTGAGGTGCCTCAACACAAACCCTTCGTTTTTCTGGTTGCTAATTCTCCTCATTCATCCTGAGCAGCTCAAGCCCTTGTTAATCCTTTCACCTGCCAGCTGTGTTTGAGTATTAGCAAAAATCTGTTTCCCCTTGTCCAAGGTCTCTGAGATCCTTCTTCAGAATTGAATTCCAACTATTCATTGCTCTTAGGCTCTCACAGAAACACTTGAAAACAGTTCCCTTTCAGAAAATGGAGGAGGAGGGATTAGATCATGTTCTGTGATTTGAATTTATTAATAAATGCATTTACCAGCAAATCTTGTGTTTTTTTTTTCTTTATACTTAAGTTGAAGGTTAGCCACCAAAAATGCTCTTCCCAGGATCCCTTGGGAACTGTCAGGAATCATGCAGGAAAGGAAAAAGGAAGAAAACCAGCAAGTAACAAAAATTGCTCTTTTTTTGAGGGGTAGGAGGGGTACACTTGTTCTGGACTTTGTAGGCAAGCTCTGAGAACCCAACTCCTTCAGGTTTGTGGAAGACTTTGTTAATCTCTGTTTGGCTTTTAATGTCATCAGTGTCTTTCTGTGAAAAAGTTCTTTATAGGGAAAAAAAGTTAAAGTCACAGAAGTCGATGTATGTTCACAGAATTTTTGCCTCCACTAATGAAAATATCCACAGAAAAGCAAACATTGCATTTTTCTTCCAACTCTATAAATAATTTCAAGCTTTTAAAGCCCAAAGAAAGGTAAAAGTGAAAATATTTGACATATAAATATTACTGCCCATAATTCCTGTAGTGTTTATTTATAGGAAACCAAGGAAACACAGAAATTGTAGGTGGATGAATGAACAAACATACTTCAATAAGGAAAAGGAATAATGAACAGCCATGCACTGGGCTTGGTGTTGTGTCCAAATTAATGGGTGGAAAACTTGCAGACTGTGTCGTCATCTAAATTATGTCATTTTTGAAGGAAGTGCTGCAGAGAATGTAAATGTTAGGAAGTTCACTTCCATCCTGAGATAATTTAACTTGTCCATTCGGTGAAAAAGAAAAAAGAAAAGCCCATCAGAATTAATTCAAGGTCTTTATATTGGCCATTCATGAGACTAAAATAGATGAAATTTGGGCAAAGGAACAGTGAAGCTGCTGAGGTCAGATTTAGACATGGGACCAGTGATGTCACTGAGAAGAATGTTCATAAAAATGAGAAAGGATCATTGAGGGACAAAAGCTGAAGACAACTTTTTCCACGTGCATTTTCATATCTCAATGCAGCTTACTTCCCTCTCTCAGCCCAGGCAGAATCTCTGTTTGTGCAAAAGGAATGTTTTAAGTCTGAGAAAAGACATTCATTTGTTTCCCTCTGAGAGACACATATTCCCAGAGACTCATCCTGCATAAGAGGCTGTTTGTGGGAAGGATGGAATTCAGAAAATGTTGTGCTGAGGACAAGGGCTGTGAACTGAGTTCCACCTTGCTTTGCAGCCACAGTGAGTGCAGGAGGTTCTGTGCTGCTTGTACATGACAGGCTTGACCTTCTCCAGAAAAATAGTGTTGATGTCATGTAAAGTTTGCTGAAACAGAGGTGCTGCAGGTATTCGGTCATGAAGGAGAAAGTTACAGAGTCCAGATCCTGCAAAAATGGTCAGAATCTAATTAAAAATGATTTAGCAGAGGGAGCTGCTACAGTCCATCTGACCCAGAGGTGACAGACATGGTGTGTTGAGTAAAAACAGGTAAAGGATCTTGGATTTGTGTGTGATTCTGAGACAATTATTGATACCTCGTGTTCAGTTCTGCATCCACTGGGAAATGAAAGTAATTAAAATTATGTAGACTAGACTAGACTAGACCATTAGAGGGTAGGTTTAGGTTTGCTATCAGGAAGGAGTTCTTCTGTATGAGGGTGGTAAGACCCTGGCACAGGGTGCCCAGAGAAGTGGCTGCCCCATCCCTGGAAGTGTCCAAGGCCAGGTTGGTCAGGGCTTGGAGTAACCTGGGATAGTGCAAGTGGAAATATTTGAACATTAAGATTGTAGAAACTTGGATACTTAGGGCTGGGAGGAGCCTCTGGAGGACCTGGTCCAAGCCTGAGCTCAAAGCAGGTCCAGCTTAGATCAGGTTGCCCATGGCTGTGTCCAGCTGAATTTTTAATATAGTTTCTGACCACAGTAACAGTGAAAATCCTTTCCCCTGGTACAGTTTGTGGCTGTTGCCCCTCATCCTTCCACTTTGAACCTGTAAAGGAGCCTGGTTTTGTCTTCTGTATTCCTTCCTTAGATGGTAAGATGTCCCATTCACCCTTCTTTGAGAATGAAACAAAAAATTGTGTGTTACCCCCTGAAGCCCCCAACAATCTCAGTGGCCTTTGTGTCAGGGGAAAAATAATGTAATTGTTTGAATTTTTTAACAGGACTCCTCATGCTCTAGGAAAAAAAGGCTTTTTTTTTTTTTTTTTTAATTTTAATTAGTTCCTTGATGTGGTTAAGGAAACACTTGTTGAACCCTTCTTCCTGGAGATGGTTCCCATCATGCTTTCCTTGGAAAACTGGGATACCTTCTGTTTGCCACACTTTCCTCAAGGTTTTTTCAATCTTGGAGTGAAATTTATTCATCAGTTTAGCAATAGAAAGAGAAAATTCAGAGCAAGGAAGCTGGGAATGGTCAGAGATGATCAGAGGTGGTCAGAGATGTTCAGTGTGTGTGTGTGTATTTATATTCATATTCTGGATATTCTATAATTTACCTCTTTTTGATCTGTTTTGAGTCCTTAGTTGAGCTATCTGGAGGGAGGGAGGTGGAAATTTTGAAGTTGTTGGCATTTTCAATTATATTTTTCCAGAAAGGAAATGAAATTCTTAATTTTTCCATTGAAATGTTCATGAGACTCTTTTCAAAGAAATCACAATTCCCCATGTTTTTACCTTATTGTTATCCCCACTTTGACCTGCAAGACAATAAAAAAGGTGTAGTTTTTGCTACCTTTTTGTTATTTCATGGCCACCTTCTTGGCCATACCTTGGTATGACTTTTAATGGTAAGAGAGGAAAATAAAATGGAGATAAAGAGCTTGATGAAGGTGAACATTATTCTCATACTCACAAGAGACCAGAGCAACCTCAATTTAAAACAATTTAAAAATTGTGATTTCTTAGGAAAACCAGAATATTTCAATAAAATGCAGCTTTGCCACTGAAGGTTTAGTTTCCAGACAAAATTAGTTTTTCAAAAGAAAATGCAGTGACTTGAACATTTATGTACATTGGTCCTGTTGCTGTAAAACCCCTTTGTTGATGGTTGCTATAGAAAAGCCTTTGAAAAACAGGTGTGTATCTATAGTAAGCTTTTAGCCAAGTGCTCTCTCAAAATTATTTTTCTTTTACATTAACACATGATCTTGAAAAATACATTTGCAGATGCCACATCCTCATCTCACTTTAATTAGGATAACTCAGAAATACTTCCTGAGCATCCCTGAGAGTTCACTGATCTGGAAGTGGACAAATCCATCTCCCATGGTGTATTTATTTTATGGTTTTATTTCCCATGGGGTTTGCAATTATTTATTTATGTATAGCTTAAACATCTCCACCCTCAAGGTGACACAAAACCCAGTTTTAAATGTTTTTCTTTGGCAGTCCAGCTTGTGCCCCAAGCATAGTTTGGCTCACTGAGCACAAGATCCTTTCACATCCCTCCAGCAAAATTTTCCATCAGAAAGTCGTGAGCCCTGAGAGGACTTTGAGAGAATTTATTACATTATTAATAAAGTGGCTGATTAAAGGACACAGTTCCCTCTGGCTTTTCCTAAACTGGTTTGGTTCATGGTATTTTAATTCAGGCACATTTTGTAATTAAGACATTTTGATTCCGTATCTATTAACAGTGATAAGGAATCAAATCATTAAAAAAAAATGGAATAAAAGTGGAGAAAGGCCTGAGGACAGAAACCTCAGAGCAAGCCCAGTGTCCTGAGTCCATTCGTTATATGTTCTATGTAGAATAATGAAATTATTTAGTAAGAAAAAACCCTCTAAGATCACCAAATCCAACCATTCCCCAGCAGTGCCAAGGCCACCACTCATGTCCCCAAGCAGTCTTTAAATCCCTCCAGGGATGGGCACTCCACCACTGCCTTGGGCAGCTGTGCCATGGCCTGACCACAATACAAAGCTACAAAAGAAATACATCAAATTTCACAAGACCTACATTTGCCCAAGAATTCCACGAGCCATTTGTAAACTCATTTCTCTGCATTATGCAGAGATTTGACAGAGATTTTGCCTTATTAGCCAAAGACAAAAGGTTTAATTGAAGAAAGAGGCTCTAATTATGTTTAGCATATGCAGTGAGTGCTGGCAATCCACTGTGGATAGAAACAAAGCCCCACACAGGGGCTGAGCTGACACCAGGCAGGATCACTGACTTCCAGCTGCAGGGAGCACAGCCTGGCAGAGCTCAGTTCCACAGACCCACAGCACTTCAAAATGCTTCAACTGTAGCCTGATAAATACAACTCTATTAGTAACCTAAATACAGCCAGGATGGGGGCTCAGATGTTGGCCCAGGATTTTTAGTAAAGCTTCTGACACAGTTTTGGCTGGATTAACTGGACCATTCCCAGATGGGGCTTGAGGCAGCACGTGCCAGGCACCAAAGTGATGTTTGGATGTGGCCTCTTGTTTTGGAGTGTTTAGTTGTATGTACTTCAAGAGTTGCCTCATCCCTGGAAGTGTTTCAGGCCAGGTTGGATGGGGTTTGGAGCAGCCTGGGATAGTGGAAGGTGTCCCTGCCCATGGCAGGGGGATGATCTTTGAAGTGCTTTCCAATCCAAACCACTCTGGTATTGATTCTCTGAGCTTTAGTCCACAGACCAGCCTTTCATCCCTTATAGAAACTTAAAGAGCTTAAAGGCAGGTACTTAAAACAGCAAAAGAAAAAAAAGTATTAAAAATATAACATCTATATGAATACAACACTTCAATAAAATAGTTGCTCGATGTAGGGAAAGGAATGTTTCCTGACAGTGCTTCTGTGTGGCTGAGTACCTGCTACAGAGTCTTATGGTGCTGAGTGGGATTTGTGGCTTGGTAGCTGCAGGAAGAGATGGAAAAGAAGCATTGGTGTTGTCCAGTACCTGCCTACAAGTGCAGAAAATGGGTCAGCCAGCCTGGATCCCTTTGGATTATCTCCAAACAAGAATTGGCAGGTCAAAGATAAGGTGGGAATGTGGGTCTGGGTAAACGACACAGGAATGCATTGAGGCAGAAAGCAAGAAATACAGCTGAAGTTGGGTGAGAGAGTGACTTAATGCTGAGGAATTGGGGCAGACATCAAATACAGGCCTGTTGGAGTGAATCCAGAGGCCATGAAGATGCTCCATGGGCTGGAGCCCCTCTGCTCTGGAGTCAGGCTGGGAGAGCTGGGGGTGTTCACCTGGAGAAGAGAAGGATCCAGAGAGACCTTGGAGCCCCTTCCAGAGCCTAAAGGGGCTCCAGGAGAGCTGGAGAGGGACTTGGGACAAGGGATGGAGGGACAAGCTTGACACAGGGAATGGCTTCCCACTGCCAGAGGGCAGGGAGAGATGGGATCTTGGGAAAGAATTCTTGTCTGTGAGGGTGGTGAGGCCCTGGCACAGATTGCCCAGAGAAGTTGTGGCTGCCCCATCCCTGGAGGTGTCCAAGGCCAGGCTGGATGGGGCTTGGAGCAACCTGGGATAGTGGAAGGTGTTCCTGCCCATGGCAGGGGGTCAAACTGCATGGCCTTTAAAAGGTCTCTTCCAAAATGGACCATTCTGTGATTCTGTGTTGTTTCTGCTTTAATTGGCATCTGATCATGTCCTATTCATTTAGAAGAATATATTCCACCCTCTTCAAGGAAGAGCTGTGAAGTTTATCCTCTCTCCCATTTGCCCCTTACACTCTGGCATATCAGGGAAGGTCAACCTGCACCTACAGGAGATCTCCTAGTCGTGGATTATTTCTGTGCCTGTTTCTTCTTTTTTGTGGAGTTGTATTGACTTCAGTGCACTGTTCCAACAAGAAATTGGTACCATGAAATGAAGGATGTGGCCTCTGGAACACTCTCAAAAGATCACACCAGCAACTCAGAGCTGCATGTAACCCACGGAGGGTTAAAGCTGATTTCAGGTGTCACTTTGGCCCCAAATAATCCCTGGCACAGAGATAATTTCACCTTCAGGCATTGTGGCTTTCAGGTAAATGGAGGGGCAGTGGGTTTGTTTTCTTTTATTCTGACTCTCTGGTGGCTCAAGAAAAGGTTATTTTCCTCTCCCTGATGATCAGTGGAATGGGCACAAAAAGAAAACTGCACATTGTAGGTCACCTACCTGCTCTTCTGCTTTACAGGTTTTAAAGTGCTTCTTCACATGTAGCTCTATAATTTTCCAGCTTGTCCTAGAGGGTGGACTGGAGTTATCTGACAGAGCCATCAAGTGTCAATTCTTGTGTGCTGGATCAGATCTAACAGCTAAAACTGGAATTACTTTCCCCCTGATGCCTGAAATAAATAATCCAACCCACTGAGATGGGAGCTCAAATCTACCCTGCCCTCCAAACTCCTGGGAATTGAAATACATTTTCAGAATCCTTATATTTCTCCCTGTCATTTTGAAACTCTTCCCAGATGGATGTGTAAAACAGGAAAACATTTTCATCTTATATTTCAGGCCCAGTTATTCAGCATTGTTATCTCTAACATTGCAGCAAAATGATGTAATGAGCATGTGCTGCCTCAAAGGAAGCTCAGAGGAGAATAATATTCCAATGCAGAGACACTTCTGGAGAGAAAGGAAACATCTTCTTTCCTGGGCCCCCTCCCCAAGCCCCCTGAATACATGTAGTCAGCTCTTTCTGTACCACCGAGGGGTTTCTATTCCTTTGCAATATGCTAAGCTATTTCTTCCTTCTTAAATTTAGTTTCATCAGCAGTTATGGCACAGTGTGTGGCTTTTCAGAATTCTACTGATGTTTCTGCAGATGATTACTTAGCACAGGGCATTGATGTTACTGGGGATGCTCACAAACATCTGTCAGGACTGACACAGGGAAAGCTGAACCTGCCTCCAGGGGAAGGTTGGGTTAGAGGTCCTTCCCATCCTATTTTTATATTCAATTGCCTGTTTTTCTCTTTTTTCTTTTTTTCTCTTTTGTCTTCAGCACTGGATATCATTATCTGCCTCTAATCTTCTATTTTTTTGTTTGTTTGTTGTGATACCCTAATAATGAGCTTTTGTCATGTACAATGACTATATCTTATTCCCCCCCTCCCCATAATATCACCTGCTTGGGATGTTTTGAGAAAAGTGCAACAAGCTATGATAAATCACCTTGTCAAGTTCCCCAGAAATTCAAGCTGTTGCTGAAGTTACAGATAAAAGCCAGCAAGAGACTTTGCAGGGAAGAAAGGTGGGGGAAGGAGTTTGGTTCCTCAGAGCCTGTATTTCTCTGGTGTCTGAAATGAACCTTTGGGTGGGATGGAAAGTGGGGGATGTGTCAACCTTGCTGTTGTTCCTAAGGAATCAAGAAGCTGTTTTGAAGAGTTTCTCTGTCTCTCAGGAGCTGTTTCTATGTTGCAATGTGGAATTGTTCATGCATTTTGAACGGTTCTGCCTTTCCAACCTGCACCTGCAGTGCAGTAAAATATATTAAGCTTTGTACAGGGCAGGTTTTCAGGTTGGATGGAGCTGGCTGAGAACTTTATAGAGCCCTTTGCAGAGGGTTTGAGGTTTTACAGCACCTGCAGAAAGTCGAGGGAAAAGACACTTTTACAGGTGTTGGCTCTGTATTTCTTGTCAGGGATATTTGAGGGGAAAAGGCTTTTTACTTTTTTCTTAAAGAGGCACAAATGTTCCCAAGACATTAAGACCAATTAGTCTAAATAACAGAAGCCTTGGAATTTCCCTTTGTAGCTCCTTCAGCCAAAGAACTGGGTTCTGGCAGAGCTGGAGCATCTTCCTTTCGTAGCTGCTGCATCTGCTCACAAATAAAGAGCAGACACATCTCTGGAGAGTGAAGGACTTTGCTTTCAGATGAAAGGAAAAGGACACAGAAAGTGCAAATATAAGGGTAGGACACAGCATGTGTTCCTTTTCTCTGAGAGCAGCCATTTTACATTGAAATAATTCCCTGAATTGCAGCTCCTCGTGGCAGATGGGGAGGGAAACTGCCTGGATACTGAGCTGTACATAGAAATGAAAGGCAGAAGAGATTCATGATTACAGAGAAAAGAAAGAGCTAAGTTTTAAAATAGTTTTACTCCCTGTTCCCCCGGTGTAGCAATGCTTCAATAGTTTAACACATTAGTGGAAAAAATAGCACCCAGGGAAGAAATCATCCAGAGGAATTAATATACCATTATTTATCATCTCTAGAAATGGTCTGTGCATGGGGAGTGTAAAAGGAGCCTGATGTAAATCATGGAGACACAGATTGGTTTGGTTGGAAGAGACCTTAAAGATCATCCAGTTACAACCCCCTGCCATGGGCTGGGACACCTCCCACCATCCCAGGTTGCTCCAAGCCCCATCCAACCTGGCCTTGGACACTTTCCAGGGATGGGGCAGCCACAGCTTCTCTGGGCAACCTGTGCCAGGGCATCCTCACCCTCCCAGCCAAGAATTCCTTCTCAACATCCCACCTAACCCCGCCCTCTTCCAGTGTAAACCAATGCAAAAAGCACAGCCTGACTTCCCCTCGTGGGTTAAAGTTGTGCTGAGCAACATTTGCTGGTGGAGATGCCCCTTGGTCCATCCACACTGGTCACTTCTGGGCATGTCCTTGGCACACATGGGGCTGGCTGGGGCTGGCACTGTCCTGAACACTTCCTGGCCATGGTGTACCAGCTCACACAGGCCAAGAACCATTCCCTGTATTTCATCTGCACCTGGAAACCTTTCTTAGGGGCCTGAGAGAGTTTAATAGATGGCTGTGAGCTGTGTCATAACATTTAACCTCTGGGCATGGAGAAGTCTCAGGTGCATTTTACAGGAATGGATGAGCACAAAGACATTTTCCCGACAAAAGAGAGTTTCTTGTAAACATCCTTTGCAGGAAAAAAATATCATTAGGTTTCTTTTACGTGTGGTATTAGCAAGAATAATGTTTGGTTGGAGTTGGACACATTTGAGCAGGCAAACAGCAGAAATGCTTGTGCTGAAACACAATTACCAAGCCCAGCTTTGCACAGATGCTCATGTGGGGCCTCAGTTGTGTGATGCCAGATGCAAAAATACCCCTTTGTTCAACAGTTCCACACAGTTTGTTCAACAGACGGTGACAATTTCGTATGGGGTTCATTCAGCTGAGCTCATTTATAAATGATGGGAATGACCTGGGAATTCCCTGCCTGGGAGATAACCTCTGGTTATCTGTGCCACATGCCTGGAGTGGAAGCCAGGGGTGCAGTGCACTCCCATTGCTTTTGGAAGCTCCAACCAAACCTTGCTCTATGGGGGATAAGCAAACCCCTGAGACTCGGCTCTTTATGTGGGAAAAAAATGCCATGGATCAGCATTATTTAGAAGAGAAGATGAGGGGTTTCCACTCTTTTTCCTGGTAAAAGATAAGAAAACACATGTGTGTACTGTGGTTTCATGTGAGTTTGGAAATCATTGCAGAAAATACCTGTGGTCTGTTTTCCACCCTCCCAACTGTCCAGAACGGACACGCTCCACGTTCTGGGATAACAAATTCACTTTATATATATAAAATCATCTTGCATATAAACCCAGGGTTGTCATGGTGATTTGAAGCTCCCTGAAATGCTTTAATGCAGTTAATCTTATGCACATATCTGCACTTATTTCAAATCAACCATATGACAAGGCACCTCATATGTAATGGCTTCCAACCCACCCCTTGGGGAGCAAAAATATCTGCATACGGTTGTGCAGTTGCCTTTCTAGGGGGAGTTTGGGCATCCTGGAGCTTTGGACCTCACCTGGCTGCCAGATGCTGTCAGCTCTTTCCCCAGCCCTGCAAACATTCCTCCTCATTTATAATTTACCAAACATAAACCCTTGTTTTTGGTGGGGTTTGGGACTCTTGTGGAGGATGAGCCTGTGTATAATTCCTAATGACACCTCAAAGTTCAGTGTGAGGGTGGGAAGCTGCTGGTTTCTCCCTGTGGTCTATTCCTTAAATATTCAATGAAGAGACAACCAGAGGAGAGGTAAAAAAGCAAAGATGGATTAATTTTGCCAGCCCTGTAGAGAGGCTCTGTAGGGAGCAGTGGAAGTCAGTGGGATGGGTTCAGGTCTTGAGAAGACACAGTGAAACAAAAAGGAGGCAGAATATTAATATTTAATTTGCAAAGACTGTAAGTTGTGTGCCTTTCCTGAAGAGATCCCTTCCTGTATCCATCATTATTCTTATGGATCCCTTCCAACTCCAGCTATTCTGTGATTCTATCATTAACTGCAAAATATGCAATTTTTTCCACTTCTATATGGAAATTTAGTCTGTAGATAAACATATATCCAAAACCACATAAAAATACATGGAAAATATATTTTCTATATATAAAATATTACAAGTACAAAGGAATTTTTAACCCTACAATTAGCTGTATTACAGTCCAGCTCTTTTGGGGATTGTTTCCTTTCAATGCCAAAAAGCCCCAGACACCATGGCTGCATTAAAGTTGCCATTCTGCAGTTGGTTTATTTATTTTAATGTTAACCTAGATCAGGTTGCTTAAAGATGCAAGATGCAGATGGATTGGCCTTCTGTCTCCCTCATGAAAGACTCAGAAATCCTCCATCCCTCTCATTCCCACGTGGTTGTCCTTGCTGTGTTAATCCTTCACTGAGGATTTTACCCTTAGAGCTGAACATATTTTATTACCAAAGGTACCAAACTCTCCACATGTTTCAGCAATGGGAAGGACCATTTTTAACGTGTAATTGTACATTTTTGGTGGGAAGAGGGAACAAGTGGGTGAAGGCAGGAGGACTTCAGTGGCCTCTGTTCGTGTCTCCTCCAAGCGGTGTCGGTCTCATTTCGGTTCCTGTGGCTGTGTGAGCATCAGGCAGGGGTTTGCTTCTTTATCCAGTGGCCTGGAGCAGCAGTGACAAATGAGGACTCGAAACAGATTTTATCCCTCAAGGAGAATTAGCAGCATTTCTCTTAATTATTTCCTCTGGAAAAAAAAATAATCGGGAATTATACTGGAAGAAAAAGGCAAAGTCTGCAAGATCAGGCCAATTTATGCTGAGAAAAAAGAAACCATAATACTTATATTCAGCAAAAATCCTCCAGCTCTAAGAGTGGTGAGGCCACAGGTTGCCCAGAGAAGCTGTGGCTGCCCCATCCCTGGAAGTGTTCCAGGCCAGGTTAGACTGGGCTTGGAGCAACCTGGGATAGTGGAAGGGCAGGGATTGGAACTGGGTGATCTTTAAGATCTCTTACAACCCAAACCATTCTGTGATTCCATGATTCTACCCTATTTCTAGACCTAGAATTTCTGTACTAAGCATAACCCTGAACTCCAGGTTTTGTCCCAGAGGGGTTGGGTCACCTGCTGTGACTCACCTGCATCTGCTCTGATCTTGTTCCCTCTCCCTGCTTTGCCAAGTTGCTTCGTGCAAGGAAAACGTAAAAAAACCAGCAGGAATCTCAAAAGCAGGTGGATATGCTGTATCAGGAGGCTGTTATCCTCCCAGGATCCAATACCAAGGGCTCTTCCAGGGCAACTTCATGGCACAAGGGATTTTGCTGAGCACACTTCACTGAGAGCATCATATTGAGCGTCACACGTAGGATGTCATATATAGGATGACATGTAAGAGGGTCTCCAGTGGTCTCTTGGTATTTTTAGTGGTACCTATGGAATTGGAAAGCTACTTCATTGTGTTTGGAGGATTCATAATCCATGGACTCAGTCATGAGCAGCCAGAAATGGTGAAAGGCTTCCTGAGGCTTTCCATATCCACCCCAATTTACCTTTCTAGGCACAGCCTGGATGTTTCAGGGGGATAAGGCTGGGGTCCAGGCAAGAGTTTGGTGCAGGTGAATTCTCTGGGCAATGTCTTTAGGCCTGGGAGCAGAATCTCAGATGAGGGAGCCCCTTCTGCCCTTTTACAGGTTTCCTAAATCTGACTTTGAGTGGTTAGTTGGGGAGTGTGGTCTCACAGACATTATTGCAGGTGTTCTTACAGGGCAATTCAGATGCAGCCTGAATATTTTTGGAGGCTTGTCTTCAGTCATATTAATTTTCCTAAAAGAAGAAGGTCAGCCTAAATGATTTTAGCTCTCTCTGGGAGCCAAACAGTGCAACAGTAAAAAGAAATTGCAGAATAATCACTAAAATCTTGAGAAGAAGAAGGTTTAAAGGGTCCAGTAACTTAAAAGAACTCCATTCTCTATGTTATCCCACTGGTGTAACAGTGAAAGATCAGCTGAAGGTCATAGCAATGTTTTCACTTGCGTGTGATGCTGAAATAACTGGTGAGTACTTCAAATGTTTTGAGAGAAACCCGAAAATGCCTTTTCTTTAAAAATTCCCATTTCCATGTAACCCTGAGTTCAGTCCATTCCCCCACATTCAGGGCATTCATGAACAAAAAGGATCAGATGCCTTCAGGGGTTTCTGGTCTACAACAGCAACACTGTGAATATTCAGAAGTGCCACCCAAATTCCTCCCCGGTGTCCAGGTGCATCTCTTGGAGAACTGCACCACACATAGAATGTTGAGATGATTTGGGCCGGAGAAAAGTTTCTTCATGAAGGAAAGTTTCTTCCCTCAGAGGGTGGTTGGGCACTGAACAGGCTCCCCAGGGGATGGGCACTTCCCAAGGCTGCCAGAGCTCAGGGAGTGTTTGGACAACACTCCCAGGGACAGGTTAGGATTGTTGGGATGTCCTGGGCAGGGCCAGGAGCTGGACTGGATGATCCTGATAGGTCCTTTCCAGCTCAGGACATCCAATGTTTCTATGATTCCTTGGTAACAGTTTGCAGCCTTGGGATGAACAACAGTGAAAACCAACATTTTAAGTTGCACATTTTAGCTCTGTGAGGCCAAGGGAGTCAAAGGCAGAATGGAAATGTGAATCCTTCAACGTGTTCTCTCATCATAATGAATCCCTGTGGTTTCTAGCAGAGCCATCCCGGGCTGTTCTGGAATGTATGGATGTGTGAAAGGTTGCGGAAAAAGATTATTTAAGAAACAATATGCAATGATCTGATAAAAGATGACAACATAATTAATATCCTCGAGGAGGCAGAGTTAAAGCTCTATGAGCCTTGCATTTCTCATTTCCTGACTTTTGAGTGCTTAACTGTGCATATTTAATGTTATATTAAAATAAAGGAGAGGCACATGTTACAGGCAAATAGCCCCTTTCCTGCTACTGGAGGATGCTGAATTATTTCACGGAAGATGCCTTGTTTTGATGGGATCTGCATGATGTGAATTGGAGTGACATCAGCTGTGACCCACATTTATAATTCTAATTTATAATATCGTCTTAGTAAATTGGGCCTTGCATTATTCTCTCCATTACCAGAGTCTGTGCTGCCTATGGACAGACACAAGCTAAATGTGAAACCATGGAATCACAGAATGGTTCGTGTTGGAAGGAAGAGCATCTCATTCTGCCCCCCTGCCATGGGCAGGGACACCTTCCACTATCCCAGGTTGCTCCAACCTGGTCTTGAACACTTCCAGGGATGGGGCAGCCACAGCTTCTCTGGGCAACCTGTGCCAGGGCATCATCACGTGCTGTTCCATAGGGCAACTGGTTAGGATGGGGAGGAAAACCTGGGGAAGTGACCTAGAAGGTATTAATAGCTTTGCTGCTTGGAATGTTGGAGCTCTGTTATTGTGAGATTGATCTGAAATGAAGTAAAGCTGCTTAGAGACACATTTCCAAATGTAAGGGTTGGTAACGACTCTTTAAGAAGCGAAGGGGAAGGGGCTCAGTGGGGATTATTCCCAGAGGTGTCACTGAGACACACTGCAAATGTTTCCTCTTATAACTTCTGAGAAGAAAAATTTGAATTCCCAGCAGGAATCCCAGGTGGAGTGTCATTGCCCTGCTCCTTAATCTGCCTCGTTGGCTGTGCTGCTGCCTTCCAGCTCCAGCACCTCCGGTGGAAAAGGCACAGGTCTGCACAGCCTTGCAGGTGGAAGATCCACATTAAATAATAAAATCCCAAATCAATGAGCAGCACTTGGCAGAGGCGAGGTACCGAGGTGTAATGGCAAGATGGTCACTCTCGGTGGCCATACCCTGTGTTTGCCATCAGACTTGGACAGCATGGAGCTGTGCCAGGAAAGGTTTAGTTTGGATTTTAGGAAAAGTTCTTCCCCCAGAGTGTGTTCGGGCACTGAACAGGCTCCCCAGGGAATGCTCACTTCCCAAGGCTGCCAGAGCTCAAGGAGTGTTTGGACAACACTCCTAGGGACAGGGTGAGATTGTTGAGGTGTCCTGGGCAAGGCCAGGAGTTGGACTGATGATCCTGATGGGTGCCTTCCAACTCAGGATATTCTATGATCCTGTGAACCATGATGGCAGCTCTGTTGCCTTTGGAACAGGTAAATCATGATCCCATCCCTGTGCTCTCAGAGCATCAGGGCTTTTGCCTCACATCCAGACCTTCTTTATGTTCCAAACACTCACAAAAGCACTGTCAAAGTACCAACCCTTTGTTACCAAGCAGGGCTGACCAACAGGCAGAAGTGACTGTAGGCAAAATATAAGTGAGATGATTTTTGGAGCAACTTCAGGAGATAGAAGGCTACTGCATTTATTGGTCTGAAATTTGCATAAAGCCAGATACCTTGTAAAGCATATTTACGTCTGTCTCCCAAGAGCACTCCTCATGATAAATATTCTTATCAGATCAATAAAATGTCTGGATAGGTTTGGAAAGGAGACTGGAATGTGCGCAGATGGGTTTTAATGGACATTTCAGGCATTTTCACAGTTCCTAGCACTACCTATGCAAACCTGGAATACTTGTGTCTATAGATGTAGACCCAAACCAAGCAGGAATCAGATTAGAGTCAGGTCTGTTCCGTGGGCAGGGATTTGCACATGGCTTTCTACCATCATGAAGCCAATTTTCTTTCACTCAGTCTGCTGCTCTGGAAGGCAGACAATTGTATAAACTCCATGAAAGCACAGGATCTGACCAAAGGTCCACCCAGTCTCTCTCTCTCATCCAGGCTGGATCCTCCCCAGTGTCCATTGCTGAATCCTTACCTTGTGTCCATCACTGTCACCTCTTGGTGACCATAGCTGCTTTACTGGCATTTTGATAACTGTTTCGGAAGATGTGGACTTTGTTTTTTAAGGATGAGGACTTTGTTACAACCTTTCTGGAGTTCTGGTTCACCTGGCAGAAGGAAGGGTGTGCCTTTCCCTCAGCCTAAACATGTTGAGGTGTGGAAAAAGCATGGGTCAGTCTCTTGGCAGTTGGCAGGTCTGGAGACAAGGTAACTGGAGCAGGAGATGAGATCTTCAGGTTAGGAAGGGAGCCTGAGTGCCTAGGCTGCCAGTCCTTCCTTTTCCAAAGATATTAAGAGGAAAAGGAGAAAATCCAGTCACTGAAGGATTGTGATGTGGTTCTTTATTATTTTTATTCTTCAGCTGCATTTATCATCATTCTTTTAGTCATTTATCATCATCATCTTCTACTCCTTCAGTAGGCTGATCACAAAGTGCGCTTCTGCCACACACACCTCGGAGAGGAAGAGCAGCTCTGGGAACTGTGTCACCTGCTTCCTGGCAGGGAAGAGTTCCTCTCTTAGAAACTTAGAGCAGATTTAAGAAGGTGTGAGGGACCCTTCTCTGTGGATTCCATTGATCCCAACATTTTTCAGGCACAGTGGGACAGGCTTTGATGACCTACCTGGTTGACTAGGTTGGGATGGAGAGCTCTTGTTCAGGCCAGGTTCCCAAAATCCATTTGTTTTTGGGAACCTGCCTTTGAGGGTCTCACTGCGTGTTTTGAGACATCCACAGTCTGGGTCTTCTGGTTAAAGATCAGGAACCTCAATAATTATTGGACCTGGAGCCTGATGTCACTGCTCAGCAGGATTTACAAGACCTCCTGGTGGCTTATGACATGGAACAAGGAGAGATTTGGATGCCATAAGGAAGCTTGGCCAGACTGGAGGAAGAATGTCCTGAACCCTGCTTGGATGTGATCGTGGAGAAAGAAAAGCTTTAGGTTTATTTTGCTACTACAAACCTGTAGAGGTTGATTGAGAGGCTACACAATTATAATGTGAAAAAACCCAACAGAAGAAAGAAGAAAGTAAAACATCCACTGTTAGCAACATCCTTCCACTGAAAGGCAATAAGAACAATGTAATAACTTCTTTTATAAAGCTGCAATTAATTTCTGGTCACTGGCAGTGGCCTGGATATTGTCTTCTGCTGTATTTATCCTCCTGACAGAGAGGGAGCTGCAGCAGCTGCAAACACTGATTGCCAAGTATCGGAATGATAAGGGCAAAAAGCTGTGATGTGATGAAAACTTTGGAGAAGAAATGTCCATGAAGTCGAGGACTTGAGTCAGGACCCTCTGTGCTGTCACTGCCTCTGCCAGCAGCCTGCTATTTAGGACAGCAGGGCTGTCTACTCTTTCCTGGGTTAGTTTTCCACTGATATAATCCCCACATCCAGAAGGTAGCAAGGCACCAGCACCCACCTGAGGAGATTTGAGAGTATGTGAAAAAGAGTGATGGGACCTTAAAGATCATCTGGTTCCAACCTCCTGTCATGGGCAGGGATGCCACTCACTAGACCAGATTACTCAGAGGCCCATCCAACCTGGCCTTGGACACTTCCAGGGCTGGGGCAGATACAGCTTCTCTGGGCAACCTGTGCCAGGACCTCACCACCCTCTGAGTAAAGAATTTCTTCCCAATATCCCATTTAACCCTTCCCTCTGCCAGTTTAAAACCACTGTCCCTTGTCCTGTTCCTATCTGCCAGTGTAAAAACTCCTTCTCCCTCCTTTTTTTAAGCACCTTTAGGCTCTGGAAGGAGCTCTAAAGTCTCCCTGAATCCTTCCCTTCTCCAGGCTGGACACCCCCATCTCTCCCAGCCTGTCTCCAGAGCAGAGGGGCTCCAGCCCTTGGATCTCCTTTAGAACTCCTTCAATACCTGCACAACCTTCCTGTGCTGGGGACCCCAGAGCTGGAGGTAGCTCTTCAAGTGGGGTCTCCCTCACTCTGCTCTCCACTTCTCTTGTGATGCAGTTGAGTTTCTGGACTGTGAACTCACACTTTTGGCTCATGTCCAGCTTTTCATCCAGGAGAACACTCAAGTCCTTCTCCACAGGACTGTTCTCAATGAGTTCATCTCCCACTCTGTGCTTGTGTCTGGGATTGCCCTGACGCAGGTGCAGCACCACTGAACTTGGATCAACAAGTGGTCGCTGGGCCAGACCTCATGGATCTTATTTCTGGACTGAATCCAATGAAAGTTGGCCTGAAAAACATTACATTCATTATTTGGCACATCAGTTTCAGTGGCAGCTTAGAATGGGTGAGATCTAAGTCTTGAATTCAAGATGTGGCCCTTAATTCTTTGTTTGCAAGAGCACACACACAATCCAGTGCTGTAAATATAACTCTTTGTATAGGCAAAATAACCCTTTTTATCACAGAAATTCAGAAACACCTTCTGCATCCACAGAGCTCAAGCATTGATACTTTGATACATAACAAATCAAGGAATCATTAGGATGTCGAAGATGGTCCACATATCTGATATGTGGATTTACCAGTGGCTAAATAAGACAGGCTGAGGCTGCCACAATAAATTTGCTGGTGTCACGAGGAATAAAGCAGATCATCCTTGAAGTAATTACAGGTGAGTGGCCCAATGTGCTGATACAAATGTCCTCCTATTAAGATGTTTCCCATCCCATTCTCTCTTATAAATCTGGATGTTTTATTGATGCAGAGCTAAATCAAGTATCTGCCATCACTACATTCTCTCCCTCCACCCCCAGCTGGCATTTCATGCAGCACATATTGCAGTTTTCTTTTTGAGCAGAAGCCTTTTCATCTACTGGAAAGCAGAAAAATGCCATAGGTAACATAGTTTAGCAGTATTAAACACTTTAAATCTGTCTGAACTGGCTGCAGATGGGGAAAAATAAGTCCTGTATGCATGTGAGATCTACAAGAAAAGTGATTTTTCTTTGAGAAATGAAAATGGAAACTGGGTTTTCCATCCTCTTAGTTTGAAAAGAACAGAAATTTGGGTCTGGAAAGAATTCCTTAAGTTATCTAATCTGGTTCATTCTTATTCTGGGTAAATATCTCATTGAATCCTTCCCATAAATGAACCGAGTCTCATTTCACGTCCCAAGTTTATTCAGTTATTCCCATTGGAGGTAATAATTTAATTTATCCACCAGTAAAAGGTTTTGTGTTTAATATTTTTTATTTCATTTCCTGAATTTCTTCATGGCCAATTTAGCCACATCTGTGGTTCAGATTATCCCACAAACCCTCTCCACATCTACTGGTGGCTCATTTGCCTTGGATGGAGCACAGAAATGCTTTAGAAAACCAGGATAACATGGAATGGCAATTGTGCTTTGCCATATGGTGCCAGTTTTTAGAAGAAAACTCAGCCACTGCCTGTTGGACTAATTCCTTTTGCCAACCACTACAACAAAGATGATGATGGATGATTTGGGTGGTTGAAAACATGGACGATTAGGGATTTGCTTACACTGGAGCTTGAGTTAGCTTTTCATGCGTGTTGCCACTTTGACCAACATGTCCCCCTGTCCAAATAACAGGGCAGGAGAAAGGCTGAAGATTCCCTGACACACCACAAATATGTGAATGGAGCAAAGAATAGGCGCCAAGAGAGGGAAAATTGTCCCAGAGTGAAGCAGAACCATGGAATAATTGAGGTTGGAAAAGAAGTCTAAGATCATGGAGTCATAATGTTCTGCTGCCAAGGAGCAGGGGAAGGGTCAGTGTCAGAAGGCTGTGGATGTGAAATCCTTGGATGGGTCCCTCTGACTTGCCAAAGAAGCTTATTCTGACACCCAGTTTGATCCCAAAATCCAGGCAAGCCCTCATCCTGCCACTCTGAGGTTGGCTGATGCAGGTTCTTGTTCAGTAGCACAGCAAAGATCAGCTCATAAGACACAGATGTCATGGAGGTGGAACACATATGATTCTGAAGGGCTTAGCTGCAAATATCCTGGGATGGCAGAAGAGGGATGTAAATACCAGAGCCAAAGTGTCATCCAAATGAAATATGACTGAAGATTGCTCACCCAGGCTCATGTGATAAACAGAGAGATTGGTGGAATAATGTTTTCAGCTGCTTGATAATGTAGAGGTGGAGAAAAGGAAAACACAACAGTGCTAATTAATCCAAAACAGCCTCAGAAATGATGCTGTGTGAAAGTTTTGTAATGGAAATAATGTAGGAAATACTTAAGACAGTCACACTAATAGGCTGCTGCTGTCATGGGGGGAAATTATTAACCTTCATCTCTCCAAGGGATTTCTTGAATTATTCTGTCCCTGGATTGCACCTTAAAAGGTGCATCATGTCTGTAGGGGAAAGCTTGAAGGGCAGAGTTTGGCTTCAACCTGGCTATTAACTACTGTACATACTAACAACCATGAGGCATAATATTACTTTAGTATTGGAGACAGGTTGACCACATGGAAACTGCCTTTGGGAATGATCCCTGGACCACAGTCTTTGAAACTGCTTGGGAAAACATGAGAAAAAGAGTTAGAGGGCTAAAAACATTCCATGGGCTGCTATAAAAGTTTAGCAGTTCTGATGATTGAGTTTTTCTGCCTGTGCCCATCATTAGGGTTGGAGAAGCCCTTAAAAATCAAGTCCAACCATCTCCCAGCACTGGCAAGGCCACCACTGGCCAAGTCTCCAAGTGCCAAAACCATATGGTATTAGATCCCTCCAGGGATGGGGACTCCACCCCTGCCCTGAACAGCTGTGCCAGAGCTGGACAACTCTTTTAGGGTCCTTCTTTGTTTTCTTTTTAATTTTTAGTAGTTGAAGATGTTGCTTTTCATGCCTGGCTTTGAAATCTCCCATTTTCATCTGTTTCCCGGGGCTCCACTCTTCAAGTTAGTTGTTTTTCTATGGTTTCCCAATCCTCTCCCTACTGATCTTGGAGCTGTTGCCACTTAAAAGTGACTGGAACTTGAAAGAGATGGGTGAGGTCATGGAGGACTGGGAAAAGGAAGATTAGGTGCCTGTCTTAATGGGAGAGGAGGACCTGACAGTGTCCGGTCCACTCAAATTCCTAGAAATACACTGGCTCAAATAATCAAAGCCTTTACAAGTACCCAGAAGATAAGAAGGACCTAAGTACAGTGAACATGGATTTTCAAGAGGAAATGACATCCAACAAATCTAATTTCCTCCTGTATGAGGATAAAAAGGTTTGTGTATGGAAGAGGAGTAGTTGGGGTCATATTTTTTACGTGCAAGAAAGCTGCTGGCACTGCCCCTTGTGATACTTTTGTAAGTGAGCTAAGGAAATGCGAGACAGAAGAAAAGATTGGGAAAATCTCTATCAGGAAAGCTGGAAATGTAGCTCTTTCTGTTGTGGGACAGTAGGATGGCTGACAGAGCTGTAGATGTCCAGCCTGGAGAAGACAAGGCTCCAGTGAGACCTTAGAAGCCCTTCCAGTGCCTAAAGGGGCTCCAGGAGAACTGGAGAGGGAATTTAGATAAGAGATAGAGGGATAGGACACAGGGAATGCCTTCCCACTGCCAGAAGACAGGGAGAGATGGGATATTGGGAAGGAATTCTTTACTCAAGAGGTGGTGAGACCCTGGCCCAGGTTGTCCAGAGAAGCTGTGGCTGCTCCATCCCTGGAAGTATCCAAGGCCAGGTTGGCAGGGGGATGAACTTCAGTGATCATTAAGGTCCCTTCCAACCCAAACCATTCTGTATGTCCTGAATATTTCTGTTGAATATTTAGGGACTCAGAGTGTGCCTCCCTTGGATTGAACTTAAACATCCCAGGTAGCCAAGGCCATCATGTTTATCACCTCCAATAAAGCGAGATTTTTCAACATAAAGTGTCTTTTTCTCTGTAACTGGACTTTACTAAGTTCAGAACACAGTTTACACACATAATAGAATTAATTCCTTTGGGAAAAAATTGCTGAAATGAATGTTAATTTCCATAGAGGGAGAGCTGGAACTAGATGATCCTTAGGGTCTTTTCCCATTTTAACCATTCTGTGATTCTTCTTGAACACCAAAGACTCTCAAACTATATAATCCATTTAGTCTATGCTTGGTGACATTTCTTTAGAACAATCAGAATCTTTTATGGGAACTTGATTATCTCATTGCTAAAAGTTAGTCTTGGTTCTGAATGAAATTTCTTTGTTCCTGTTTTACTGCACTGGAAGTGCAGGAGCAGTTAAATGTCTCTTCCCCTTCTGCACACACAAGCACACACACAGAGCCCAGCTCGCCACTTTGCATGATGTGTCTTCTTGGCAACTTGTGAGAGTTTTGCTGGCACATGGGAGAGACCTGCAGGAGTCAAGTGGAGCATTAATGTGAGTTCCCAGTGGCTTCCAGGGAAGCTCATTACTGACCTGGCCTCGGCGTCTTCTTCATTTACAGTAACACTTTAAATATTTAATCGATCCCTCCTTCTTTCCTGTCATGGACCATTTTCCTTCAATTGATTCCTTTTTTTTTTTTTGGTGGTGGTGGGGGTCAGGGATGGTTGGAATGCATTTATGTTAGTGGAATTCTATAAATTATCCTCATTAAGAGGCCAGATAACAACAGGCCAAGGTGGGATTAAGTCTAAGCTTCACAGTGTATTTTTTGCCCCAGGTTCTCAAAGCACTTCAGAGGAACTAAGATGAAGATGAAGAGCAAAGCTCTGCTGGAAGTTAAAAAAAACCTTGTTAAAGCTCCCAGGAGCTGCTGTTCAGGAGGCATCAGTGCAGAAGCAGGAGTATCCATTCTGGTGAGGGATGGGATGCATCCTGACTAGAGGGAAATGGAAATCTGGCATGGGAATCACAGGATCACAGAATGGTTTGGGTTGGAAGGGACCTTGAAACTCATCTCGTTCCTAGCCCCTGCCATGGGCAGGGACACCTTCCACTACCTCAGGTTGCTCCAAGCCCTGTCCAACCTGGCCTTGGACACTTCCAGGGATGGGGAAGCCACAGCTTCTCTGGGTAACCTGTGCAAGGGCCTCACCACTTTTTCTAGAAAAACGGTTTATGGTCTTCTTGATTACATCTCCTGAGACTCCTCACCAGGTCAAGCAATGCCAAGGCACTTGTGAGGTCGAGCAGTGCCCTCATCTCACACAACTGAGCTGTGAAACGTCTCCTCTGGAAGTACAGATGTTGTAACATCTGTTTTACAAGCAGGCAAATAGAGGGAGAGGCAGGGAAGGGACCTGCCCCAGCCTCTCATGTACAGCCTCATAAATCTTGTGTTGACTTTGTGGGCCCACAGATTAATTTTTGCCACAAAGGATTTGGCAGCAACTGTTTTGGTTGTATTCTTAATAAGGTTTATTTGCCTCACTTTGTAATCCCATGGAATCTGCTTTAGGCAGTTTGTGAATGTAAGGACAGTCATAGCAGGGACATTAACTTTCCGTGGCTCCTGAAGGCACCTGAAGGAATCATGAAGACAATATCACACCTCTGGGGTTGTACAGAGGTCTTGGAGCACAGTTTGGCCTTGTCCTTGCTGAACACAAAATCACTTTATAAACCTTATAAAGAAGGAGCTGTGGAGTGTTTGGTTTTCACCAAGCCAGGTTCAGAGAAGAGAATAAAAACCTTCAAAAGCTGGGGCAGGGCAGGAAAAAGGGGTTTTCAGCAAATGTTCTTTAAAATAAAATCACAGAATGGTTGGGGTTGGAAGGGACCTTAAAGATCATCTCATTCCAACCCCCTCTATGGTTCCACTAGACCAGGTTGCTCAAAGCCACATCCAACCTGGGGAGAATAACAAAAATATTCTGAGCTGGTTCAGCTCCTGATGAATTTGGAAATCACCTTGAAATTTGTCATAATCAAATTGAATCCCTTGCACACACTCCCTTGGTTGTTATTGATTTTTATTTTATTGATCAGCCCAGGAATGCTCGGGTGTGTCAGATGTACATTCAAAGTGTTTCCACATCTCTGTTTCTGCACTGTCAATCTTAAATCTAATGTCCTCAGGTAGTTGACATAACAAATTAAAAGCAACCCCCCCCCAAACCTGATCTGTTCAGTAGGAACTCGGCATGAAGTGCTACCCCACGAATGTTTTCCCTAAAATCACACTGATACAGTGCAGAAGAAATAGCAAACTCTGTTCAGGGTCTGTGGAAAGGGGGTATTTTTTATGTAAAGGAACATTTCTTGTCGTCACAACACTTTGCAATACTCTCCATTCATGCACAACTAAAATCTCCAGCCTTTGAACTCAGAAACTGGGATAGGACTACAAGGACCAGGCTCTGTCCAACTCCATTTATGTCGTTACTATTTAAGAAGGATTTGAGTAGTGGGCTCTGAATACCCACAAATTGCAAAGACAAATGCTGCTGTTGTCATTATTGATGGTTTGTGTCCTTGATACAAGTGCTGCATCTCAAAGAGAGGAGTATTCATGTGATGGTCCACTGCTGACTTTCTTGGCACACTTCATTTCAGTTTTGTTTGGTAAGTGGTGAAGTCTTTGAATGAAGATGCAACGTTTCAATTAATCCTCTCTTTTCTTTCCTGGAAACTGTCAAGGGATGAGAGCTGTGATTGTAATTGAAAATACCCCTGCAAAGCCTCAAAATCATTGTAACAGAAATTAAAAATCTTATTCTTGAACTACTGTCAGGTTTCACCTTGAAAAATCATGCTTGACCTTCAAAGAAGAGGTTTGTGGATGACAATGATAATAATAATTAGATAATTGAGCAGATGTTGACTATGATCACAAAGAAAACTCAGTCTTCTAATTGCAGATTTGATTTGCTTTGACCTGGAGTCACCATGAGAAATTTTGGCACCTCAGTCTTGCTGGTGGAGCTGGATGCTCCCCATTTTAGGGTTGTCTGACAGTTCCTCTCAGAAGTCTTTCCCTCAGTTGATTGATACTTTAGCAAACATTAATTTGGGGGGTGAAATTTCCGGTGCCAGTTTTCTGCCTCCTCAAACTGCTATTTTTAAAGTTCCAGCCAAAATTGTTCGGAGAGGAAAGCTGGAGAAAAACATGTTTTCAATACTAAAATATTTCTCCCACCCTGTCTAGGAGGAGCTCTGGTCTCTCCCCAGTGCAGAGTAAGGATCTGAATTTCAGGAAGGAGGTGTCTTTTTGCGCATATCCTGGTTTTTGGTTGGGGTTTTTTGGCTTTTTTTTCCTGATCTCCCTGTGGAAATTTCCCTAGCTTTCCTTTTTACAGAGATTAAAAAGGAAAAAAAAGCCCAAACCCCCAAACATTTAGGAGAGATGTCACAGCATGTAAAAGCTGGGGCTTTCAAGAGATGTTTCAGGATCTGTGTTGTGCTGCTCTGACTTCGTCTGGCCTGGGTTTTCCAATGCTACCCAGGAGACTGGACTCCTCCTTCCCATCCTGGCTGATGTTTGCTCTTTAAAAATTTGGGAGCTGGCTTCTCCTGGGGTTTTAAAGCAATTACACCCAGTGAGATGAGGAGGCACAAGCTGGAAGGCAAAAATGAAAGAAAACAGATTTTAAGAAGGGAATGAGAGAAGGTTGGGACACAGAGAGGGAAACAAGAGCTGATGGAGGCAGAAATGTTTTAGGGCTGCTCAGACACATCAGAGGGGGAAATGGGGCCAGGAGACTGGTGGGATGTACCTGGATCTGCAGCCATGGATCTGGGAAAGGGACTGGCAGAGGAGGGTCCAGAGGGGAGTCAGACCCACCTGGCGATGAAAGGGGGAGTCGTAACCCCAAAATAATTCCCATTACTTGGCCCAAGTACTATTTGTCACACCACAAAGCCAGCAGGGTGACTATTTAAAGGCTACAACCATAGAATCATATCCCAAAATGATTTGGGTTTGAAGGGACCTGAAAGATCATCTCATTCCAAGGCCCTGTCATGGGCAGGGACACCTCACAGCAAGTAGAGCTGCAACCCTTCTCCTTTTCCCTGGATCTGGTTTTTAACATCCTACACACAGCACATGATCCAGCAGCTCTTTATTTCCCGTTGAACACACAGCTTGAAGTACAACAGCCTTGTTAAACTCACCAGAACAAAGTGCTGGTTGGTGGATTTTTACATCCCAGCAAACCCAGGGAACATCCACTTCTGCAGCGTCAGGTGTTAGAAAGGAACGACACACACACACACTTGGAGAGAAGAAAAAGAGAGGAAATCAAGCTGCTTTCATGTATTCTTTGTAATTATTTTCCCCCTGTTGTTCAGAATTCAAGTTTTTTTTTTAAAAAAAAAAGGAGGGGAAAAAAAGGAAAAGAGGGCTCTAACATTTACTGGCAGTAATCATTGCACCATCTGCTCCGGGAGCTGCTTCCAGAACACACGTTCTCAGCTGCTGAGCAGTCAGCTCTCCTCTCCCTTCCTCTCAGAGACAGGGATGCCAGCAGTTCCTAAACTGTAACAGCATGAACAAGCCTTTTTCTTTTTTTTACCTCCTCATTTTTTCCCTTTCAGTTGCTGGAATATTTTTTGACAAGGCAGGAGAGTTTGGACTTTTCACTGTTTTGAACACTGAGCTCTTCCTGACGTGAGGGTTCTTCATCTGAGTGCAAGCGAGTGGTAAAAATGGGGAGAGTATTAATATTTTATTGTTTTGGGAGTTTGCTTTGTAGGAGAGCTTCAGTGATACCTGGGCTGCTCTCAAGGATGGATTTGTCCTGTGTTTCTTTAGCTGGATTTGGGGCAAAGCTTTCCTGGTAGGATACCCTCATGCCTGAGCGTGGGCACCTTGGATTTCTGCTCTCATAACACTGAGCTCAAAACCAGCTTCTTCCTCTTCTCTTCCTCATGCTAAGTCAGCACGGAGCTGTTCAACATCCCTGTCTCCCCTCTGGAGCCCAAATCCATTGGGGAATCACAGGATATAAACCAGGAGAAGGTTCCTTGCCACCGAAAGGGATTTGCTGGCTGAAAGGAGCCAGGTTTGCCCTCTCCATGTGCTCCTGCCCCACTGGCCTTTGGCTACTGAGGAGTGGCAGCACTTGAGGGAATATATGATTAATTTAGAGGGCAGAGGGTGACATTAATTAGCTCATCCTGTCCTTGGGTGTTCCTGTGTCACTGACCCCCCCAGTCTATGGCTTTTGTGTTTTCTGTTGTTTCTCTCAGCAATAATAACCCGCCATCCCTGTTTGTACATTGAAATTCAGAATGAAAAAACATCCATCAGTAAAAGCCCCTATTCAACCCTCCCACTGTAGAGCCAAGGCTTTCCAAAGAAATGAGGCAGAGTGAATGCAGAGCCCATTAGGCCTGTCCCAGGAGACAGGGATCTATATGCTCCCAGATGTACTTACAGATAGAAATCTGCATTAAGGAAAAAAAAATTCCTGCTTGACCGATGGTATTTGTGCTAAACCACACGATTTAAAGTGCAGCTTTGCAGGGAGAAGTGACTCTGTGGGATGGCTTTGTGTGATTTTCTGTGTTTCACTGCATCAAGATCAAATTTACTCCTTTACAAGCAGGAGAAATGTGGTTTCTCTGTCAGCCTCTTGTTTCCACAGCCCAGGCTGGATCTGGATGGGTGTTTTCCCATCCACAAATCAGGGTTGGATTTTTTTTTTTATCAGCATTTGATCCAGCTGAGCTGTAATGCATATCACAGAGGTTGGAGCCTCAAAACCACTTTGGGAATATCCCTTGTTTCTCAAGGCATTGTCTGTGTGCATGAGCCTCTGTATTTTCACAGGCTGTGACACTGCAGCCAATTCTTTGCTGCCCTTTAGGAAAATGTCAATGTCTGGGGTCAAATGAGTTGGAGATGCTATTTATAAAAAGGTTAGAGAAGCCAAATATTTATTGTCCTCCTATAATAGAATGGTGACACAGGGCAAATCAGAAGGTGGACAGAAAGGGTTGGGAACACAAGAAATTGAGGATAAAGGAATGAAGAAGCAGGAGAAAGAGAAAAATGGGAAGATAAAGTTTGTGTTTGTGCCTATTGCAAATATTCCCTGTTTGAGAGAAACCCATCCACTGCCCTCCTCTTGCTCCATGGAAACGGGTGCTCCTTAGATGTAGGGCTGTGTGGTAAAGGGGAACAGGAAAATCCCCTGCAGGATGGCTGATTTTTAGAAGCAAAATCCCCTTCACACCCTGAGATGGGCAGGCGCCGGTGTTTTCATCAGGTGAGTGGCCGTGCAAGACAAGTTCAGCCATGAGACACAAAGCTTTGCTTGCTGAGGAAAATTAGGAACAGATTGAGAAAGAACAAACTGAATGACCTTACTCCTTCAGTGGAAACACAGATGCTGTAAGTGTGGATACAAAGGCAGCAGATTTGAGACCATCCGTGGTGTCAGGCATGGTGGGAGAGGCCACGCTGACTTGTGATCTTGGACATATCACTTGGATGAGGATGGGAAATCCTTTAATGTGTTTTTCCTGCCCACTTGAAGCTGTCTTGATGGTGGCACCCCCACTGCTTCCCCTGGAGAAATGACAGCCTGGCAGGGCTGGCATCTGCTGGTGCCCGTGGAATTGATCACAGCGAGCGCTTGGACCGAGCCCCTCGTTTCCTCCCGTAAGTCCCTCAAAGGACCCACAGGGAGATGAATGTGAAGAGGCAGCAAAAGGGAAGCAGTTGTTCTCCAAAGGAAGGAGTCAGGGGGTGTTGCTAAGGCTGTGATTCCTCAGAGCAACATGTCCTGGTGCAGCTGCCATGCCAGGAGAGGCACCGAGCCACACATGACATCTCCAAATGCTCCTGTGGCTTCAAGGGAAAGACAGGGGAGAGGAAGGAGACACTGATGGAGACTGGGGCAGTGTTTTGGGGAGCAGGGGGGAGCCCCATAATTTCCCTCTACTCTCTGTAACAACCTAAATGAACGATTCTGAGGTTTCATAACGCTCTTAATTAGGGCAAACTTAAAAAAGGACCGCTTGGCATCCTTGGTTGTGAGAGCCATGTGCTACCTGCAGCAGGCCAACTCCAAAATGAAACTGATTTTTCTCTCTCACCTCCATTCTGCATTCAAGCAGCTGCTCCTAACAGGTGCTTGCTCTCCTCTGAGCAGATGGTGACAAAAAAATGGGTTTGTTGGCAGGTTCTGCCACGGAGCAGCCTCTTATCACACATAGTGATGTGTATACAAACATACACGTGCTCTCAAGCTTTGGGTTGGAAAAGTAAGTCTCCTTCTCATAGAAGGTCAGTCAACGTGGGGGGTTTTGTTTCCTGGGTCTAAAGGCATTTGGAACTTTGCTGCCACATCAAAACCTCACAAATATTGTGTCAGTTCAGCTCTTCTGCTGTATCTGTTTTAGGAGGAATAAGCAGTGTCAGGCTGTGCACTTTCCTATTTATAATACATCTTTAGTAGCTTCAATAGCAATTAACTAGAAATCGGGCAGGTTTTAGGTGGAGAACACCCTGATGTTTTTCTCCTTCCTTTTGTTCATGGTAATAAAATAAAAGTGCAGGAAACAAACCATAGAATGGGTTGGAAGGGATCTTAAAGATCATCTCATTTCAAGAATCTCTCTCCTTGAATAAAACAACCAACTGAAAATTTGCAGTGGAGTAGAGACACAGCAATGACCTTTGAACAAAGAAATATAACAGTGTTGTATCACTGGGAAAGGCACCCAGGACTCTGGGGGCCAAAATGTGTCCAAAGCTGCCCTGGGGAAGCACTCAGGGAGGTGACTTGTGCTATATCCGTCACCCAAGGCCAGACAGCTGTCAAACAAATCCTTCTATCCCCTTTTGTTCTTCACTTTGCTTCACCTCCCAGATTTTGCCTGGTGAGGGCTGTGAACTTGAAAAAAAATGGTGCAAAGCAGTGGCAGATTTGGGGAACCTTTCCTGCTTGTATTCCTTGTGCAAGTAGCATCAGGCAGAGCCGTCCTCGCCCTGTTTCACTGCTCATTTCAAAGGAGCAGCCCGAGCCAAGAGAGCCAGATGAGGGTGACATCTGGCTATGGAACCTCTGCCAAGTCACTGCTGCTCTGTAGCTGGCAGGAAGATGATGTGCTGCAAATGCCAGGTTCTCCCTGAAATGTAAAGTGCATTCCCTGCATTTTCTTTGCTTCCTCTCCAGTCTCAATCAGCTCGGTGTTTTGTTTTACTAATGGCCAAATTCAAATCTCCTTCCCAGACACATAAATCCATTTCATTGGTAGTGGGAGGCTTATACAACGAGTGGAATTTGACCCTGAGGTCCAAAATGGTCTTGTATTTTCTAAGCTTGCTGACAAATTAACTTGTTGAAAGTCAATCTCATTCAAATCCCCCCTCCTGTGGGGTGGGTTTGTGGTGAGGGTTGCTAATCACATCTCTGAGAGTTATTTGTATACAAACTCTTCCAGAAAGGAGTAGGCAGAGCTTGAAGCAGGTGAAAGAAGCCCTGGAGGTTTCCTTAGCTGATATTTTTCTCTATGCCTGGTGTGCACCTCTAATAAAAAATCACTACAGCCGGTGAAAAATCTTGTGAAAGAAGTCTGTTGCTGATCAAAGGTATGTGGAGTTGAAAGGCAGCTTAAGGGTTGGAACTGGAAGATCATTAAAGTCCCTTCCAACTCAAACCATTCTTTGATTCTATGATTCTGTGGTTCTAGGTCCCCTGTACACACAGTTTCTCTGTGTGTAAAGAAGTAGTAGCTACACAGGGGATGTTCATTCAGGGATGATGTGTCAAGGAGATGAAGCCATAGGATTTTCCCTGTTTCCTTTCAAAGGATATTTATTTTCACTCTTGTTGCTGTACTTTCAGAATTTTAGCTGCCAAATTTTAGCTGGTTTTGCAGCTGATGTTCTATCCAAGTGTATTTTTTCCTCCTTCTCTAGTAAAATAGATTTTCTGTACGTAACCACTTTTCAAAATCGTGAAAGAAAAGTGATTGTGTTGAATCACTGACAGGCTGGGAGAGCTGGGGGTGTCCAACCTGGAGAAGAGGAAGATCCAGGGATACCTTAGAGCCCCTTCCAGAGCCTAAAGAAGCTCCAAGAGAACTGGAGAGGACATTTGAACAAGGGTTGAAGGGACAGGACAAGGGGGAACGGCTTCCCACTGCCAGAGGGATAGGATGCCAGTTAGATGGGATGTTGAGAAGGATTCTTTACTAAGAGGGTGGTGAGACACTTACAGCTGTGGCTGTCCCAGCCCTGGAACTGTTCCAAACCAGGTTGGACAGGGCTTGGAGCAACTTGGTTTAGTGGAAGAGTCTGCAGATGGATAGGGAGGAGAGAAATTGGATCGTGTGTTATTTTGACATGCTCAACCATGCTAGTAACTCACCAGCAGTTTTATCTTCATAGATGACTTTTGTGGAGCTGATTCCAGAGGAATTTTTAATAGGATGTGGTCCTAGAAAGGTGATAAGTGAGTGACCCTGAATTTAGTGGCCTCTGTGTGTCTCCAGCTGTGCCTGTTTCCCTTTAGTGCTGTATCAGCTTTGCCTGTTTTGGTACATGGATGGTCTGCTGGGGTTTAATTCTGATGCACAAGTGACACTTGTGATGTCCTGGAGAGACATCTTCCATCCTTTACACGTCATTCCAGTGGGATGGGGGTCTTTTATCAGACCTGTCATCCTCCTGAGCATGTCTCTGGTTCCTTGAGCTCCTTGCCTATATGGGAATCACTACAATAAAGACACCATTACCCTGCCTTCTGTTCTCAGATCAGTTGATTTCAGCATCAAATAAACAAAACCAGCCTGATCTCTATGGAAAGTTTTAGGATTGAACATGCTTATTCCAGAGCTTTAATTTACTAGCTCACATACAGCAAATTTAAGCCATAACAGTTCTATTTTGACTTCATCAAAAGTTACCCTCTATCTACACCATGGGAATAGGTGAGAATATTTTGAATTAAAATCAAGTTTTATTGAAATTTGTCAAACAAGGAGGGATCTCTGCACTGGAAGTTATGTATAGATACCATAACTAACTTGAAGCAACCAAGATGATCTGAGGCATGGAGCACCTCTCCTATGAAGAAAGGCTGGAGAGAATTGAGAGAGAATTGAGGATGTTCAGCCTGGAGAAGAGAAGCTTTGGGGTGACCTAATTGTGGCCTTGCAGGACCTGAAGGGAGCCCACAAAAAAAGATGGAGAGAGACTATTTACAAGGGTCTGGAATGACAGGCCAAGGGGCAACGGCTTCACACTGAAATAGTAGATTAGATTGGATATTAAGAAGAAATTCTTCCATGTGAGGGTGGTGAGGCCCTGGCATGGGTTGTCCAGAGAAGCTGTGGGTGCCCAATCCCTGAAAATGTTCAAGGTGAGGTTGGATGGGATTGGAGCAACCTGGGACAGTGGAAGGTGTCCCTGCCCATGGCAGAGGGTGGAAATGAGATTGGCTTTCAGGTCCCTTCCAACCTAGGTCATTCCATGATTTTGTGAGTCAATGAATCACGTTGGATGCTATGTAACTGCTCAACATAAAATATCAGCCTGGATATCTAATGAATCTGTGGATCTTTAGATTCTGTCCTTATCAATTATCACAGTGCACCCTCCTGTAAAATAATCAGTTAACTCATGGAATTATCATGGCAGTCTGTTTTATTGTCTGCCAAAAAATAAATTGCTTGATAGTATCCCAGTACTTGGGAGCAAAACTTATTTTCCCAGAAAAGATAAGAAACAGCTAATTCAGGTTTCCCAAAGCACGTGCGCTGTTATCGTCAGTAAGAAGATTAACCAACCTGAAAGCAAATGCTAAATGATCCAGATCTCGCTCTTATTAAGCTTGTGTGTTTTCTACCACTTAAAAAGCCTATCAAAAGCCTTAAAGATCCGGGGGAATGAGATTTTCTGGGAGGCAGGCTTTAAAGTTTGCCTCCTTCTCTTTTGAAAACGCGGAGGCGATGCCTCTGTTTACGTGGAGCTCAAACGGAGCGAGTGCATCCCTGCTGCAGTGTTCCATGGAACATCCTTTGTTTATTCACACTGTGCCACTTTTAAACTTCAGATGTAAACAACAAAGGCTTCTTTGTATTTCACACTATCTCAGACTCACTACCTTCTGAAGTCCAAAGCCAAAACACTTTGGGATTTTACCCTCCTCACACTTTCTTCTGCTTGTTGGATGCGTTCTTCCAGCCTTTTCTATTTATAGGAGCTGGAAAACTACTTATCTTCTGATTAAAACATGCTGTGTTCATTTTCTCTTGACTTTACAGTCCTTGGAATGGGCTAAAATTGTATTGCCTTGTAGCCATTTCAAATATAATTTTAGTAGTGATTATGCACATTTTCAATAACAGAAACAATTTGTCATCCTGAAGGATCCAAATTGCTTTAAAGTACTCAACTTGCCTGTGATCTGTTATATGGATGGAAAATCCAGCAAATATTCCACTGAAATCAGCTGGACAGAAAGGTCAGAAAGACCCAGGCTGGAACTGCAGCAGCTGTTTAACAACACACATTTGAGGGCAGTAAAGCTTGGTTTCCATTGCTAACCAGAGTGGGAATTTCAGCTGGAAATTTCACAGAGCTTTAGCTCCTTGAGATTATGATCCTTGGCTGATGTTGAGAGAAGGTAGCCAAGGCCCTTTGCTCTTCTTCCCCATTCTGTGCTTATCTCCATGGGAAAAAAAAAAAAGGACAGACTATCCAGAAAACCAGAGAAACACAGTGCTGATCCAGGAACACATCCCATCCTTTGCCATCCCTTCTCCTTAAAGCTGCATTTCACCACAAGTGAGGTCTGATGAGCCCATACATTGAAACCTGGAGTCAGTTCTGGGTCCCTCATGGCAAGAAAGACACTGGGGCTGGAGAGTGTCCAGGGAAGGGAACAGAGCTGGGGAAGGGTTTGGAGCACCAGGAGCAGCTGAGGGAGCTGGGGGGGCTCAGCCTGGAGAAAAGGAGGCTCAGGGGGGACCTGGAATTCTCTCCAACTCCCTGACAGGAGCGGGGAGCCAGGTGGGAGTCGGGCTTTGCTCCCAGGGAACAAGGGACAGGGCAAGAGGACAGGGCCCCAAGTTGCACCAGGGGAAGTTTAGGTTGGATATTGGGAAGAATTCCTTCATGGAAAGAGCTGTCCAGCCCTGGCACAGCTGCTCAGGGCAGTGGTGAATGCCCATCCCTGGCAGGATTTAAAAGCCCTGTGGATGTGGCACGTGGAGACATGGATCAGTGGTGACCCTGGCAGTGCTGGGGAGTGGTTGGACTCGATGATCTTTGAAGGCTTTTCCAGCCTAAATGGTTCAATGATCCCATGATTCTCTTTGGGTGGAACATTCATTGCATAACATGACAAATAGTTTTGCTGTTAGTTGGAAGGAGTGTTCAGCCCATGTCAGATCCCTTTGAGGTATTTTCTTATATAAGAAACCAGTGATAGAGTCTGAAAATAACATTCAATAATAAAGTTTAGTAGGTGAGTTTGTTGGTGGGTGTTCAAGGTGTGTTGTTCACCTCTCCAGAGCGTGGATAGCACAATACAAATATTTTTTCAGGGTTTTTTTGAGGATAAAATGTTTTATCATCACAAACCAATGGTCATGGGAGGCTGAACAGAAAAGCAGAGCTTGTTATTAGAGGCAAAATAAGCGGGAGAGATGACAAGTTGTCCAACATTTTCCATTACAAGAATATTTCAGGATATTCCAATATACTAATTTTTATGATTTTGGAAGTAAATATTTGTACTTGGTCTCTGTCTGGAAGTTTTTCCCTCCAACAACAGAAGTAATACCTGAATTTTTCTGGATCAGGTTAAGAAAAGTTGTTTCTCTTGAAAAAATCATACATTTTCCTGAGAAACTGTCATGCTTAAGGAATAAATGCTCATGGAATAAATACCTGATATAAATTCAGCGTTGACTCCAGTGAGAAAAACAACAGGATGACAATGAACAGCAGAGCCCTCTGCTTTCAATATATGAAATGAACATTTTTACTTCTACATTGCAGCTGCCCTGAATGAAAAAAAATAAAATAATTGGAGTGCCTTCCATTTATTGCCAAGGGCTCATACACAAGGGAGTGCCTTGCATGGCACAGGGAAGTCTGCACTTTGCAACTCCTGTGGAACAGAGATAACTGAGCTAATGGAGGTGGTAAAGTCTTGTCAACACAGTATTTATTCATGGAGTGGTTTATTGTGCCCACAGGCAGCCTGGAATCGCCTGATGTTACATCATTTTTGGACCTGAGTCAGCCTCTCGGACTTCACCACGTGGAGATACCATTTGTGGTCTTCAGCAGGGGGAAGGCTCTGCACTAGGCTTCACTGCTCCACAAGTGGGTCATTTTCGGTGGCCCCATCTCAGTGTGGCCCTGGCCATTTTTATTTCAGGAATATGAGGCTAATGGATGAGTGATTAGTGGAGGAGACTCTGCTGTCTCCAACCACGGAATAGATTTGAGCTTTAGATCACTGGAAGTCAGAACGGGGCACATCTTTTCTTAGCCATCATAAATTATCCATGCAGGATGTGCAGTAAAAGGCTGTTTGGCTGCATTAAAATTGGCCAGACAAACAGAATTTCCATTTCTCTCAATGGCTCCTTCAACACCTAATTAGTTCCCAGATTCTGGTTGAGCAAGATGTCTTTTATCTTTGCTAATGTTATCTTCCTCTACCTCCTAAATGCCCCCTGGTGCCATTCTCCACTTTCATCTCTCTTCCCTCAAGAGAAGGCAGGATGGGTGTTCAGGAAACTCGATGCTGAAGGTCAAGCTTGTAAAGACTGGGGGTCAAGCTCATCCTGTTATACCAGGCAGTATCTGGAGCAAAAGCTTTGAATCTAGAATTTGATGGATATGATGGAGGGCAGGATACAACTTACTTCCTATGCACGTTCACAGGATCAGTATCCAACAGGAAAAAATAATTTGCAGACTTTATTTCACTGTCAGTCTCATTTAATACAATTTAGACCAAATTCAAAGCTCATCTTTTCCCCTTGCTAGAAGGTACAACTGAGTCTGTCTGGATAAATGTGCTGTTTCAGCTGGCACAGCTGATTGTTGTGGGCAGTGAGAAAACACACTCAGATGTAAAATAGTGGGAAATATTAGACTGACTGCACTCCTGATCCTTCCTGGACCCTCTGAGCACAACCACTTGGGGCCCCAGATATGTTAATACCAGGCTATCATCCAACTGTGATTTACCTTGGCAGGGCTGATGTCTATCCAAGCCCAGCAATCCTTCCCCCTCTGGCAGGAATGAGTGACCAAGCAGCCTGCTCTGAGCTAAGTGTTTAAGAGAAAAGCATTTCAGAGGGAGCAGATCTCCAAACTGTGGGAACAGACTATATATACACACAGAGCTTTCCCTAAGGCTCCTGAGCTGTGTCTCCAGCCAGGCTCAGTTTACTCAGTTCTGATGACGTGCTCTGTTGTGTGGGAGGGTTTTGTCAATAGGCAAAAGCTCTGACAAAGTCAGTTTTGGAGTTTTATAGATGAGAAGATTTTTCAGCTCAGATTTTGTACCACCATTTTTTCTCCATCTTATTTCCTTCTTGTCTGCATTTTCCCCGTGCTGCACTGAAAGAACATATTCCTATGAACAATTCCAGTAACTCCATGTAAAAACATTTCTGTTCTTTGGCCAGGGAATGGCAGGTTCCTATAGGATAAATCCTGGGCTACATCCCCACAGTGTGGGCAACAGGATGAGGGAGGAGATTCTCCTGCTCTGCCTCGCTCAGGTGAGACCTCACCTGCAGACCTGCCTCTGGATCCGGGATCCAACAGCAGAAGGATGTGGAGCTGTGGAGAAAGTCCACAGGAGGCCACGGAGATGCTCCAAGGACTGGAGCCCCTCTTGCTCTGGAGCCAGGCTGGGAGAGCTGGGGGTGTTCAGCTGGAGAAGGGAAGGATCCAGGGAGAGCTTGGAGCCCCTTCCAGAGCCTGAAGGGGCTCCAGGAATAACAGGGAGGGGGACTTGGGACATGGGATGGAGGGACAGGACAAGGAGAAGTGGCTTCCCAGTGCCAGAGGGCAGGGAGAGCTGGGATGTTGGGAAGGAATTGTTGGCTGGGAGAACGGTGAGACCCTGCTAGAGGTTGCCCAGAGTAGCTGTGGCTGCCCCCATCCTGGAAGTGTCCAAGGTCAGGTTGGAGCCACCTGGGATAGTGGAAGGTGTCCCTGCCCCTTACAGAGGTTTGGAATGAGATGAGCTTCAAGGTCTTTTCAGCTGAAATCATTCCAGGATTTTCTGCTGTTTGTGTCTTCAGGTTTAGTCACACAGCACCTTGTTTTCTCTCCCAGCTGTAAAGTCAGTGGATTTCACCCTTTCTGCTCTTGGATCCATACACCCACTCCATGAAGTATGAAAGGTCTATACCCACATAATTCCATCATTCCCAGATTTGCCAAACACGTGCTGCAAAGTGAGTTCTGAGCCTGGACAGCTTCCCTGCAAGGATATTAATAATACTTAGAAATTATAAAGCACTCCAAAGCCCTGTGTGAGCATTAGCTAATTATGGAGCACTCCAAAACCCTGTGCAAAGCATTAGCTAATCAATTCTTGCAGCACCTATCAAATATATCAATATCATGGAATTCACTGTGCAGGGGTAGCTGGAAACAGGAGAATGTGGATGTCTGGTCCCAGTTCTTGCCACTGTCCAGCTACTGTGGTAGCTGGGGCGAGGCTTCACTTGCCAGCCATTGCTCCCACCTTTTTCATGTCAGGATCCAAAAGGAGCTCGCCTATGTGAGTGCAAGTGCAGATTTTACAAGACAAACAGGATTTTAGCCCATTCCAGGGCTTGTAGATGTTGCTGCCATCGATTAATTTGGAAAGGCCACTGTCAGTAAGTGACATAGAGAAGGCTGGACCCACCACAGCCAACTGAAGGCAGCACAAAGGAAACAATTTAAAATAATATATCATTGAGATGTGATGCAGCAGAGTGGGCTGTCTTGATGAAAAGGAGAATGAGAATGAGAAAATAAACAAAGGAGAAAATAAAACATTCTTAATTGCACATTACTGAGGCCTCACGCTCCTCATCATGTTGCTCTCTCTGGACCAAAGTCCCTCTGGATTGAGTGAGCTGAATTTCTCCTCCCAAATCTGACAGGAGCTAATCCACAAAGCTAGCAGAGTAAGGTAAATTGTTTTCCAGGTAAAAATATCACAGTAATCATGTCTCTAGGATGTACACATCCTACAGAGGATCGAGTTCAGCTAATGAATTCCTGGAGGTCTTCTCCTGGGATAGTGCAGCTCCTTTGCTTCGTAGTGATTTTGGAAATGGTGATATTTGAATTTAAGTGTTGCTGGTGGTATGAAATTCTGAGCAGCCCATATAATAAAGGGAAAACCCTACAGATTTTATATAGACCCTTAGCACGGTGAGATTACTTGCCTTAGAGTTTGACAATCAGGGATGAGTGATGATACAGAAGCAGAAGATGTCAAGATGCTCTGTGGTGTTTTCAACACCAGTGATTTTAGAGGAGATTTTAGAAATACAGCAGCTTTGTGTAACTTGCTGGGACACAAAACTGGATGTTGCTGAAAGCTTGTTATAAAAGTCTGTGTTGAATCAAACACAGGATGATGCCACTTTTGTTAAAAGCCACAAAATGCTCGAAGCCAATTAATACTCCACTGCTTTGCTAATGCCTCTGCTCAGAAAATTAAATGGTTTCATTCATCAAAACCAATTTTAAAGCTTTTTTTGCCAAATTTATAAGTGGGTTCAACTCTTCTCTAAATTTCCTGGGATTTTCAGCACAACATATTAAAGTGTCAGTGGCTTCAAATTCGTTCCTTCAAGTATTTAGAGGTATAAGGGTGTTGTGCTTTCCTGACACAGTTCATTCCAAATTTTCAAGGCATTTTACAGGCATTAGCTATAAATAGGAAAGAAAAGGTACAAATAACTGTGCAGGTTTTGCAGTGAAGGGAGATTAACCTGCCTCAGGAACTTTTGCAGTTCAATATCCTCATAAAAAGGCTGGAAAAGAGGGAGACAGACCATAATGATGCACCAAAAGCTGCTGATGGAACAGAGTTATTCCAGGTAAACCACAGTAGGCACGACTACAAAAAAGTTGCAGAAGAATCTGACAATAGAAATGTCTGGGCAATAAAATTGCAGCTGAAATTCCATGTTGATAAAAGTCAAGTGCAGGCACAATGACAGGGTTTAAATTAGAGGTCCTGGCGTCACTGCAGATGGTTCTTTGAAAACATCTGCTCAGTGCTCAGCAGAGGTCAGGAAGGCAAGTGGAATGCTAAGAATTGCTGGGAAAGAGATGGAGAATAAAAGAGAAAATACAAGTACAGCGCTGAATAAATCCGTGGTGCTCTTGAATAGAGTGCAATACCAGTCACCCCAGCCAATGCAGAGGTGAAATGGAACTGGAAGGGACACAGAAAAGGGTGAGGAGGCTGACCTGGGTTAAGGAATGGGTTGACTAAGTCTGAAGACAAGAATGAGCAGGATTAAGGTGCAAAATGAAGATTGATACGGAGAGACTGAAAAAGGAATTATATGAGGAGGCCACTAAAATTTGATTAGAGGGATGGAGCACCTCTCCTGTGGGAAAGGCTGAAAGAGTTGGAGTTGTTCAGCCTGGAAAAGAGAAGGATTCAGAGTGGCCTAATTGTGACCTTCCAGTACCTGAAGGGAGGTGAGAGGAAACGTGGAGAGGGACTATTGACAAAGGTGTGGAGTGACAGGGCAAGGGGGAATGGCTTCAAACTGACAGAGAATCAGTTTAGATGAGATATGAGGAAGAAGTTCTTGGCTGTGGGGGTGGTGAGGCCCTGGCACAGGTCACCCAGAGAAGCTGTGGCTGCCCCATCCCTGGAAATGTCCAAGGCCAGGTTGGAAGGGGCTTGGAGCCACCTGGGATAGTGGAAGGTGTCCCTGCCCATGGCAGGGGGTGAAACAGGATGCTTTTAAGGTCCCTCCCTACCCAAAGCATTCTGTGATTCTGTCTTTGTGACAGGGGATGTGATGACAACTTTCACAGGCTACAATAAATTAGAAAACTCATCAAACACAACATCTCTTACATGCTGAAAGTAGAGGTTGTTTAAAAAATGAGTTGTGCTCAAGCTTCCAGTGCTGGCTTTGACATATTGATGATCTTGGAGATCTTTTCCAGCCTGAATGGCTCCATGTTCCTGCTCCAGCACCTATCCCAGTGTCCCCTCTGCATCTGGATGAGATTTGGGTTCTGATTTGGTTTTGGCTTCCTGCTGGTAAAACCTGACAGGTATTTGGGGCTGGATTATAACCAGTTAAAGCATCACTGTGATTTTATAGTGACTTGGCAGTGCTGGATTAATGGCTGGATTCAATGAGCTTAGAAAGCTTTTTCAACCTAAATGATTCTGTGATTCTATGGTCTCTCCTATGGAAAAAACCAACAGAAATCCTTTGAATGAATGAATGAATACTCTTTGAATTGCAGTGGAATATTAGAGGGGGGACAGAACCAATCCAATAGTTCCTTAAAAATTTCCCACACTGGGTAAAGGATTCCAAGAGTTAATTGCAGGTCATGGAAAGTCCAATCAGATGGCTCAGGAATTTTGAGACAACGGGGACCAAAAATTCTTCAAGAACCAGATTGTCATCAAATGATATCTGCCTGAATTGCAGGAAATCAATCCAGAGTGGGCTGATTTACACCTGCTGGAGCCAGAACATCATGAACTTTCCTGCCTTCCTCGGTGATGTTTTTATCTTCTCATCGACACAGTCAGGGTGAGGAAAATATTTTCCTCTTTAGCATCAAAACATTCCAGGTAGTGTTTGGCAGAGTGTCAGGGCCTGGGGTTCCTGATGCTTCTGACAACAGGGCTGGTATCTTTTGCTAATGACCAAAGTGCAACATAATGAGTCGTCTTGGGCTTCTGCTTTATTTGGTGTTTTAATAGACCGTGAGCGATTCTGAAAGGGATAAATGATGTTTATGCCCTCTTGTGGTATGTTATCGAATGGAACGAGCTCCCTAGCTGACAAAACGAGGCCAAGGATGGAAAAGTCCCAGGTAAAAAATCCGTAACAAATTCTGTTTTGCACAGTAGAAAAATCTCTCCCCCTCCAGCAGCATCCTCATGACTCAGTTCAGGGGGAGAAGCCAATTTTACATGCATTTGCAGCAGCGAGTAAATGACTAATGCCCGTGATGACAGACTTTGTGCCATCTTTCTGGAGTTAAGACAGTTTCAGAAGTGTTTTTCTTTGCTGGGAAGGTTAGAAAGTAAGTGAGATGGTGCTTTATAAAGGCAGTTGTGTTGACACCTCTCTGTGTTCTTTGTTGCCGACGTGTTGTGATACAAACCTTCACATTTTTTATCTTCCTCACTCACACGTCTGACGGGTAAATAACCTGATTCCCTTGGGATAAAGTGTATCCCAGAGATGAAAAACACTGTTAGGTGATTTTACATGGGGAAATAAGGGCACATTCCTGTGAAATTGGGCTTGGTACCTTGCTGTGTTCAAACGCAATGAATTAACTTGTCAACACCTTCCTAAGCTGTGCTGAGGATTTAGATTTAGGGTTGGGAGCTCAGAGGCTCTCCAGACAGGTCAGTCATGGATTTGGAAAACTGAATACAGCAAAATTTATCCTCCAGACAGTGAAATGATGGGAATAAATCAGACTATTTGTCTGCAAAGTCCAGCAGCTGCTGTCAGAGTGTGGTCAGGGCTTAGCCTTGCTGAGGGAGAATCTAGGAAACCTTGCTGCAGGAAATTTGAAGACCTTTTATCCCAAATAATCACCTGTTATTTAAGTGCCAGATAATGTCATGAGGAGACATTATTTCCATCACATGCCATCTTTCTTTCTGCCCAACCACTGTGGATGGAGAAGACCATTGTGAAGAAGAGCAGAACGATTTCTTTGTCTACCAAAATAGTGGATTTAAATTAAAGTAGTGGTTTTAACTGGGCTAGGCTTTAAGAGGAGCTCTGAAACAGGATGATAAACACTGGAATGGCCTCCTTGAGGAACCTGAAGGATCTCCATCAGCAAAGACCTTTCATAACTAGTGTTTGTTGGGACCAAGGCAACTCTCCTTCATTCTCTCATAATGAAAGAAGCTGGACTTGAGCATTTCTAGCAGCTCCATTTTGTGATTCCGTGTGATGATTTTCCTTCATTTGGTTTATTAGTATGATAACACACATTTGATAATCCTGAATGCTGACCCTTCTTTCTTACTGTCAATCTGGCTGATCATAATCAATTCTATCTAAGTCCATTACTTTAAGAACATACTTTGAAATATGAGTCTGATGCTAATTAAACTCCTTATTAGGTTTGCATGGACTCCAGTGAGCACAAGTTATGTCCCCATAGAGGTGAAAATTGGCTCCAAAATGTTTACCACTTTCCTTAGAAAAGGACAAAGCAGTAGGGAAAATGCCACAGCAATTCATCTTAAAAAAGAAATTCCTTCTGTCAGAAACCCTTCAGGAGTTTTAAACTCAGTTTAGGGGATATCAGAGAGAAATTAAAATCTCATCTAAAATCCCCACCCACATTCTGTCTTCTTTTCCTGCAAAGTGATTATTGCTCCTGGTCCATGTCTTGGCAAATCTCCAAAATGAGCCATAATTTGCCTTAAAACTCCTTTTCTGGTCAGGATGGAACTGTCTATTGAAGGACAGGTTTGCAGCTAATCTGGGGAAAAAATCCCAAATGCTCCTATTTCCCAACGGGGTTGAAATTTGATCCAGAAATTCTTCTTGGTACGAGGACGTCGCAGGTGGATCATTCCCAAGCTGAGGCACCTGCCAGGTGAGGTTTTTGGGCACTGCCAAGTAAGGCCAGGATGGATCAAAGTGTGCTCTCACGTTTGTTTTCCACTTCTGCTGAGAGCACCCCAGCCCTGCCTGGGGAGATTAATAAAGAGAATAAATGCGTGGCTGCAGCAAATTCACCAAATGAGCCATTAGGAGGGGATGGGGCCCTCCCTCTCCTCACCAACATCTCCAAGCAAAATAACAGGAGAGCAAGGAAAAAGGGCTTCCAGGGATGTGCTGCAAATGTGATCCAGGGATGTCTGTGGCTCCTTCTGGGAGGAAACACGGTGTCATTCATCAGCAGAGCAGCCAGCGCACCACTAACGGCTTTCCATTGTCTTTCTTGACAGGTATTGACCGAGGGAGGATTTGGTCCCATCACAACAGAAATCCGGGAGGCTCCCGAGTTTTATTATGCAGAGGATTATCACCAGCAGTACCTCAGCAAGAATCCCGGCGGGTACTGTGGCCTTGGGGGGACGGGGCTTTCCTGCCCTGTTGGCATCAAGAAATAGCCTGTGCCTGCTCCACCACCTCCACTTTTAGTTTAGGGAGTTTGGGAGAAGACCATCGACCCTGGTAGATGTTCCACAACATCAAGATCTGGGAATATGCTGTGAGAGTTTTCCGTAATCGGGGCAGCTTCCTGTTCATTGACACTAAAAGCTGAAGCAAAAGCAGAAATTGCTCCCGTTGGCCAACGCAGCTTCTTGCTCAGAGCAGCTCACGGGGCTTCCTTGGGATCGGAAGAGATGGAAACTTCTAAAAGTTTGGCTGGAAATGCTGTTAAAAGGAGGAATTTGGAGGTGGTGGCACCTGTAACTGCTTTGCGCAGCTAATGCCTCCAGACATGCTGATTTCCTTGGGCTGATGAATTTGATGGTGGTTTGAGAGCCTTGACCTCTGGTGACATGATTGGGCTCTTTTAACTGTCACAACCCTGTAATTTGATGTCTCTGAGAATGATCAGTAATTCTCCCTCAACTCTGCTTTTTAGTATCACCTGTAGTGCCTATTTCCTGAAATAATTTTAATGAGAGAAAGTACAAGTTGTAATGTGAGGCTGCTTCTTCATAGTTCCAAAAAGTGTATAAACACAAAAAGAAATGAGTTTTGTTCCTGCACTTCAATAAATTACAGAAAAAAAGGAAAGAAAAATGTTGCCTGTGATGTGTTCCGGGTATATATCTGGGTAGATATGAAAAAAAAAATAAAATAAAAAAATCAAATATTACAAAAGGCTAATTAAATGCCAGGGCTGTTAAATTTGTTTTATTGTACATATTGACAAGTGACAGTTCAAGGTGGAATGGCTCCCCAGTGCCAGAGGGCAGGGCTAGATGGGATATTGAGAAGAAATTCTTTCCTGGGGGGTGGTGAGGTTCTGGCACAGGGTGCCCAGAGAAGCTGTGGCTGCCCCATCCCTGGAAGTGTCCAAGGCCAGGTTGGAGCAACCTGGGACAGTGGGAAGTGTCCCTGCTCATGGCAGGGGGGTGGGAATGAGGTGATTTGTAAGGTCCCTTCCAACCCAAACCATTTTGGGTTTCTGTGACATTACAGAGGAGTAGAATTTCTATTGGCTGCACTAAACCATAATTATTCCTGTGATTATTTGCACTTCAATAGCTCGTGGAGCCCTCACCAAGACCAGACTCGTTATGGGAAGTGCTGTGTAAATGTAATGTTGGGCAGTCTCTCCATGTGTAGTCAAAATGGAGATAAGCCAAAAAGAGGCAAAATAAATTTTAATTTTTTTGATGGAATTCTCAGAGTGAGAACTAAAAGCTACAGACAAAGGGTGGAGGGATGCAGGGGTTATCCCCTATGGAAATGTGGGTTCTGAGCTCAAGGAGTGTTTGAACAGCACTCTCAGAAACAGGTTAGGATTGCTGGGGACTCCTGTGCAGGGCCAGGAGTTGGACTTGATGATCCTTGTGGGGTACTTTCCAACACAGAATATCCTGTGATTCCATGATATATATGCTGTGATTTTCCAAGGATAAACAGCTTCAGTAGGAGAACTGGGAATTGGTTTATCCTACCCAACCAATTTGCTGCTTGTAGTACTTCCCAGTGGGAAGTGTGAACTTGAGCTTCTCATGTGTTCCCTGGTTTGGAGGCTGACTTGATCACTAAGTGTAAAGATCACGTGTCAGTGGTGTGTCCTCCTGCAGAAGTGCTTTCTTCAGGGAAAGCTTGTGGGAGCCCCCCTTGCTCCATCCATTCTGGGCAGCAGGGCTCATAAAGCCGTTTTTGAGGTCCAGATGGTGGGGACCCAGAGAGACAAATCCACAGCATTTCCTTCTGCATAGCTCTCCATGGCCCTCCTCTCTGTATCTTGGTTTGATGTTTCCTGCTCAGAAAGACCCAAACCAACTCCCTGAACATCTGTAACAACCCAGCAGAGCAGATCATGCTCCAGCCTTGGAGGGACTGAAAATGTGCCTCACATAGTCAGTGTTTGGACTTGTAAACCCACTGCTGAGACCCTGCCTGCTTTATCCAAAGATGGGCTGTAAATCCATGCCAGAGAAATCAGCTTCACACCTTCCCTTGCTCCTCAGCTGATGTTGAGCTCATTCCAGTCTCAAAACTCCAGAGGAAACCAGTCCTTCTAGTCCTGGGGAAAGCTTGCAGGAGCTACCTCTGGCATTAGGATTGCCATGGTAGGCTCTTTCTGGAGATGCCCCAAAATGTGCCCATATCACACTGGGAATTTCTAGTTGCTGTGGTAACTGATCCTGTCCATAATGTGCCATGCCACAGAGTTGTTCCACTGCTCACTGCCAAGGAAACCAGCACTGGCATCTAATTTCCATGGCAGGAGGTGACATAGAAGCAAAGAGGAGAGGAAAATAGTCTTAATTTTATCCTGTGCATTGTTAGTTCAGACTTTGGTGGGATAACTCCTTTTTTTTTGCTCCAAGGCAAAACATTTCATATGCTGAATCATGTGGGGGCTCATAAAATGCCTCTTGGTTCCCTTCCTTTTCCCTCCCTCCCCTCCTACTCCATCTTATTGTTTTGAAACAAGCAGGAAAGTCTTTGGAAAAAGCACCATTCTGTCCTTAATATAGAGATGCTCAGCTCTGAGCCAGACTGGGGGTTCAGTCCTGCCCTGATAGAAATGATGTGTTGGTGTAGAAATCAGCATAGATGTGTCCATTGATGCTAAAATTGCCCCACACCAAAATATTTTGCCACCATAGAATTATATATGAAGTTACTGGGGGAGAGGAGTTTCAGCCTTTACCCCTTGCAGCTGCTGCTGAAGGGACAAAAGAGTATCAGGGTTGTAATCAGTAAAGGTGAGATGCTAATGATCCTACCTCATGGATTATCTTTTTAACATGGATTTGGTCCTGTGAGACACCCTTCCCACAGGGAAGAAGGGAGGGGCTGCCTCAACATCTTTGTTGTGCTGCTCTTGGTTTGGCACCATTTGAAATTTGCACTGTTACAGAGCTGCCTCTCCTGCAAACACAGAACGACAAAATGATCTGGTTTGGATGGGACCTTGAAGGTCATCCAGTTCCAACCCCCAGCCTTGGGCAGGGATATCTTCCACTCTCCCAGGTTGCTCCAAGCCCTGTCCATCCTGGCTTTGGACACTTCCAGAGATGGGGCAACTGTTATGGTACTGTTTAAGTAAATACAAGTAAATGGTCTAACTGAAGAGAAAACTAACTCAGAGTTTGATAGACTTCAGCATTTCTCATAGTTGAAGATGAAAGCTGGTGCAGGACCAGCACCCAAGTCCTTCAAAGATGGCTTAAGATCCAGAAAGGGCTACAGCTCAAAAAATCCACTATTGCAATAACCTGTGAGGTTAGTTCAGGATACACACAGGGGTTTCATTGCTGCCTTGTCCTTGTCAGAGCTAAAGGAAGTCACAAACCTTTTGGAAATCACTGAGCTTTCCCTCAGTGAACATGGATGCCCTTGGGCTTTAGGATCCAACTGCTCTGTCAACAGAAACTGGTGGATGCTGTGATGTCACACCCTGGCAGAGAGGTGTGCTCACATGGAATGTAGATGATGTCCTGTGGTGGCTGCAGAGGCATCACTGCTCTGAATCCTGTGGAAGAGTGTTGTTCCAACATGGATCGAAATGCTGCTCCTTGTCCTCTCCTGTTTAACTTGTCTGATCAGCAGCGCTGATGCTGCCAGTGACCCTGCAGGATATTCCCATGTGGGTAAGGGAAAGAGCCCTGGGATAATTCCTTGTACCTGAAGGCCTTGTGCTACAGCCTGATGCTGAACCTTCCACTCCCTAAACAAGGATTTTACCCAGCCTGTCTATGGGAAATGGTCTGTGGTCCTACCCACCCTTCAGCTGCCTGGGCAGTGCTTGGCAGAGTTTGGGTTTGGGACAGAGACATCATGGTTTTGGTGGAGATCAAAGAGCAGATCAAGGGAGGGGATTCTCAGCCTCCACCCTTGTGAGATCCCACCCGCAGAGCTGCATCCAGGTCTGAGGCACCAAGGGCAGAAGGATGTGGAGCTCTTGGAGCAAGTCCAGAGGAGGCCACGGAGATGCTCCAAGGGCTGGAGCCCCTCTGCTCTGGAGCCAGGCTGGGAGAGCTGGGGGGGTTCAGCAGGAGAAGGGAAGGATCCAGGGAGAGCTTGGAGCCTCTTCCTTGGGCCAAGGGATGGAGGGACAAGGGGGAATGGCTTTCCACTGCCAGAGGGCAGGGATAGATGGGATATTGGGAAAGAATTGTTGGCTGTGAGAGCGGTGAGGCCCTGGCACAACCCTGGAAGTGTCCAAGGCCAGGTTGGATGGGGCTTGGACCAACCTGGGATAGTGGAAGGTGTCCCTACCCATGGCAGGGGTGGAACTGGATGAGCTTTAACATGCCATCTGACCTAAACCATTCCATAATTCCATGAATACTTGTGGACTCTGTGTGATATCCTCTCTAGTCAGGCAGCTCAGACAGTGGCACTGCTGAATGTGTCCAATTTGCCACATTTTGTCCCCAGAGTGTGGCCTCCGACCATCCCATGAGTCCTTTCTGAGGACTGGCAAGAGGATAGAGACAGGGAGACACGTGAAGTTAGGGGAGTTCCCATGGCATGTGAGCATCCAGAGCCACAGGGAACACATCTGTGGAGGCACCCTCATCAGTGCACTGTGGATTTTAACTTTGCAGAAGAGCTGTGAGTATTCCAGGGAAGGGAGGACAGCCCAGGCACAGTGGGGTGGTAACATTCCTCCTTGTGGGTGCAGGATATACATGTCCTTGGAGTCCAGTGCAACATAGATGTGACTGAGCCCTGAAAAGAGGAATTTTCTCCTTTGGGAAAAACAGGCCCATTTTTCAGCACAGAAATCTGCATAACCAGGAGAAGCAGAAGGGGGATGCTTTGAGGGATGGTCTGAGCAGTCTTGTATAAATGCCCACGATGACTTTCTGGTGGCCCCAAGCATTTACTGTGCATCTACAAGTGTCACGGTCCCTTGTAAAAAGTGACATACTCCATTCTCGCATATTCTGATCCCAGAATTACCTTTGCTTTCTCATAGAAAACACCAGCAGTTTCAGAATAAATCCATTCCATGCAATGCCCAGGGGCAGAGCCCAGCCCTCTGTGAGCCCCCTCCAAAATTTGGCAGGTCCAAGAGCTGAGACTGCTCTGTGACAAATGACCTGTGGCACCACAGCCTGGAGCAGCTGCCTGGGGGCATTGTGGTCTCAGCTTCCAGCCCAGGGCACAGAGATCCAAAATATTCAGCCCATTCCATCTGTTTGTTAGTGCCTGGGTTATTTATAACCTGGTTGCATTCACATTCTACCTCTGCCCCCAGGAAATCAGCTTTGTCTGGAAGTGAGGGTAGATTTCCATATTTGCACCTGAACCACCTCTGCCCTTTGCTCAACATCCTCCTGCCCTGCTCAGGAGGAGGAGGCATCAACCTTTATGACCCAAATCCTTCATGTTTGCTATGTCTCCCCTTCTGGTTTTTTTTATAAGGTCTCTAGATCTCACAGTTGTAGTGGGGAAAATTGACCTCAGCCTCCCACTGGAAATGCATAAGCCAGACAGCTTGATCCTCCACGAGAACTTCAACAAAATGAGCCTGGCAAATGATATAGCTCTGATCCTGCTCAGCTCTCTAGTTGAGTTCAGCCAGGAGAAAATTCCCATCTGCCTGCCCTTCATGTGTGACATCGACACGTGGCAGCACTGCTGGGCTGCTGGCTGGGGAAGCACAAGTGCAGGTGAGATGCTGTGGGGTGATGCATTTCCTCGTGGAAAAAGGGTTTTATCCATTTAAAGTAGATGTTGTATCCCAGGAGGGGGCATCCACACTAATTTCCACTCTGGTTAACCCTTCCCAGACCCTCACAGCTTCTGCCTCCCTCCAGTTCTCTGTTCAGTGCAAGAACCAGCCACCTACTGACCCTCAGAGCAAAGTCTGGTGCTCTGAGCATGTGTTCAAGCTGAAACCTTAGAGCCACCTTTGCTCTGCGGAAGCCCAAACTTTGGGCCTATTTTTGGCACCCAAACTGAGAAAAGCTACACCCTGATGTGTGAGGTATCATGGAATCATGGAATCACAGAATGGTTTGGGTTGGAAGGACCTTAAAGATCATCTGGTTCCAACCCCCTGCCATGGGCAGGGTCACCTTTTACTATCCCAGGTTGTTCCAAGCCCCATCCAGCCTGGTCTTGGATATTTCCCACCTTGTGGGATCCTTGTAGGTTTCTTCCAGCTTGAGATATTCTGTAATTCATCCAGTTAAGCTGGGTATAAAGTGAAGTGAAATAAGAGAAATAAAGGTCTGGGGTTGTCTTTGGCTTAAAGCCTCCAGGAGCCAGATTGACTCGGGTATTGGCCACTCCTTTTTTTCACTTATTTAGAACAGCAGATTGCTGTTGCTAATTGCTCTCGTTTAAGCCCTAATGAAAGCAGTTCTAGCTCTGATTGTGACCTAAAATGTCTATCCTGAACAAATGTCACTAAATAGCGAGTGAGCTGCTTCCTTATCAGAAAGAATTAATCAGGACACAGTGGGCAGGGTGGTGCCTTTGGACTTCAGCACTCCTTTCTAGGATGCAGCAGGTGAATATCCCATTGCTATTCCCTTGCTATTCTACTCCGAAGGGTTGATGTCTTGTCCCTGAAAATCTGCATTTTCCTTCTTAGGCTTCATTTTCCTCACGTAACAGTAATACCAACACTCTGTTAGAGTTGTGAAACTCTCCCATTTCACCAAGGTAACGTGTTCTCAGAAACAGAATTGCAGTGGCTGTGCAGGGTCCCTCTGAGGCGTGCTAGGATTTCTCTTTAGCTCATCTCTGCAAAATTCACAGTGTGGCTCAGCAGAGCAGCCTCATGTCTTTGTGTGGGATCAGCTGACGTTGATTCTGTTACCCAAAAATTGGTATCAATGTGCTCAGCCCTGGCACACCCTGACTGTCTGGCAGAGGCTTCAGGAGAAAAGCAGTAGCAGATGAGTGTGGAGAGAGGGATGTGTGAAGGTGTGACCTGGGCCATACCAAAAGGTATCATGGAATGATTTGGGTGATCTCATTCCACCCCCCTGCCACGGGCAGGGACCCCTCCCACTATCCCAAGTTGCTCCAGCCTGGCCTTGGACACTTCAGGGATGGGGCAGCCACAGCTCCTCTGGGCAACTTGAGCCAGGGCCTCCCCACTCTCACAGCCAAGAATTCCTTCCCAATATCCCATCCAACCCTGCTCTCTGGCAGTGGGTAGCCATTCCCCCTTGTCCTGTCCTTACATCCCTTATCCAAAGTCCCTCTCCTGCTCTCCTGGAGCCTCTTTAGGCTCTGGAAGGGGCTGTAAGGTCTCCCTGGATCCTTCTGTTGTCCAAGCTGAACCATCCCAGCTCTCTCAGCCTGGATCCAGAGCAGAGAGGCTCCAGCCCTTGGAGATTCCTACAGCAGAGCATTGTCATCCGTGGGCACTTCCATGGAATGGCCCCATTTTAGCTGGAAAAGGGACCTGGCAACTTTTTGTCTTTTAGATCTTGCTTTTGAGTCGTTGTTTCCTGAAGGTGCTGGGAGGATTTAACTCAGTGCAGTATGAAAGAAAGAGTGAGTTTCTAATGATCTGAAGATCTCAGTTTTATCCTTCAGCCTCAGTTTCATTTTAGAGAAAATGTGGGTGAAATGAGTGGATTTTCCAAGAAGCCCAGCAGAGTTTTTGTCATTTGCTGGTGCTGCCTGTGATTTCTGTTTTCTCAAGGGAGGAGTGAAGCAGTTTGTGTGCTGCCACCCTGAGAGCCACTTTGGGAAAGATACCTGCTGGTCCTTGCCACTCCAGGGAGAAAAAGATTTAGACTGGATGCTGGGAAAAATTTGTTCCCTAAAGGAGTTATCAATGCCTGTCACAGGATGCCCAGAGCAGGGGGGAAGTTCCTACCCCTGCAAGTGTCCAAAAATTATGTGGATGTGGCACTTGGGGACATGGGTCAGTGGTGGGCTTGGCAGTGCTGGGTTAACGATTGAACTCGATGATCTTAAACGTCTTTTCTAACATAAATTATTCCATGATTCTACAATTCTAAGACCATCTTTTTTGGGGAAAGCTTGGTTGGTCCATGGGGCTTGCACAGCTTCCAATGAAGAGACCCCCAAACTGAGTTCCCTGAGAGACACAAGGGGGAAACCCCCAGGTGTGCAGTGCAGCTCATCTCAGGTCATCACCAAGACCAGCAGGACCAGTCTCAGCTGTGTCACATCCCAACCCACATCTACAAAAAGAAGTAGGTTTTTTTTACATCTTATTTAACAACCCTGAACTTCCCAGGATTTCAGCTTTTCCCATTAACACTTCCCTCTTTTCTACCTACCCACCCACCTCCTAGTCTGGCATTCCCTGGAAACATTCAAGGCCAGGTTGGACGAGGGTTGGAGCAACCTGGGATGGTGGAAGGTGTCCCTGCCCATGGCAGGGGGGTGGAATGAGATGAGCTTTAAGTTCCCTTCCAACCCAAACCATTCTATGATCCTGCAGTAAAATCAGGAGCACAAACTCACCTTTTGCTGACATTTGGAGAGACCTTCTCAGCTCCTGTGATCCCAAGACTCTGTGGTTGTTCCCTGAGCCCTCATTGCCCTGGGATGCTCTACAAACACAGCTGAGATCATTCCCAGGCAAGTCTCCAGCTGCTCTGCAGGTTTGCTAATAGTTTTCTACTCACTTCCTGCAGCAGATGCTGTGCCAGCATCCTGGGTGCTGCAGAAATCAAGGATGAGGCTCATCAGCAGGGAGCAGTGCTTGGAGCAGATCCCATGGCTCCAGGAGAACGTGATGTGTGCTGAGGTGGAGGAAGGAGAAGATGACTTCTAGGTAAAGTGACCAACATGCCCTCAGCCCTGGGCCAGGCAGTGCTGCCCCACCACCAGGTTACACAGGGAAAGGAGGCAGGAAAGTTTGCCCAGGAGGGTGGAAGTGAAAGAATTGGGAGAGAATTGTAATGTGGGAGTGTTTAATTGGAATATTAGGGATGTTTCTCAGGTGAGGTCTTGGCTCTGATTCAAATGTCCTTTGTTAACGTGGCAGGTTTGGTCTGTGGGTGCCAGGACTAGTCACATCTTACTGCAATGTGTTACTGGCAGAGGAATATGGACTTTTCAAGCTGAATTGCAGAATTTGAGTGGTACTTGATATCAGGAACTTCTAAGGGCAGAGTACTGACAAAAGCATCCAAATCAGGCAAAACTCACTCAGAACTTGTGCCCTCCGAACATACTCCACCCTCAGGATTGCTGGGCTGATGTCAAACAAAGTCTGAAAGCTAAAAACCAACTCGTCTTTTATAGCATCCCACCTTTCCTCTGAGAGCCTGGTAAGGACTGGGCTCTCCTGCAGCCTCTGCTTTAGGATGAAGGCCTCCATCCTCCACTGGGCAAGGCTTTTCTTAGAGTGGTGGAATACTTTGGGTCAGAAAAGTCCTTAAAGACCATCAATCCAGGGCCTCTGCCATTGCCAGGGACACCTTCAACTGGACCAGGTTGCTCCAACCCTCATCCAGCTCCACCTCAGATGTGTCCATGTATTTGGAGAGGATGGATAGACAGCAGTCACATGTATGGACAAGCTTCATCCACTAGGAATCATTCATTGGGACAACTAAAACAGCACCCAGGACAGAGATCTCCTGCCTTCTAGGCAAAGACAAGGAGTAAAAGGACCATGGACTGCCACCCCATCACAAGCCGGGCAGTGAAGGGGAAGTTGGCTTTGCAAAATGAATTTTTGATTAGCCAGGAAGCATCTGCCTCTGAAACCATTCAACTTGTGACTTCCACCTCCATTAAATTCAATCCAAAGTTTTAAAAAGAAACCTGCCACGGGATAACATTTAGCATGATTAAAGGACGCACTTCCCAGCCCAGCCTGAGGTTCTGCAGGTGAATTATGCTGGTGAAACAGCAAGAGCACTTGTACCCAGTGAGATGAATCTCCTGTGTTCAGAAGGTTGATGAGGGAGCTATTTTGATCTGCAATAATGTCAGAGTTGTCTGAGAAATGAACGAGGAATGTGAGCTTTCCAAGCAGTGGAAGCACACGAGGTTTGCATGTGCAGTACTCCTCAGGATCCAACATCTGCTCACTTTCTGTGGGAGCTTGACCAGGCAGAAAAGTCTCACAACCTGAAACAATGAGAGCAAGACAAAACCAAACCCCAGGCTGGAAGTGGAGCTCTTCAGGGGAGAAACAAGTGACTCGATTTTTCACCAGAGTTTGCTAATTTGCATTTTGCTGGTGGGTGGTTTTCTGGGAAGTGCTGATTAAAGTCACGGAGAGCACACTTTGGTCTCGTGAGGCTGGTTCAGAAACCTGGTGGCTTGTCCATAAAAGATCTGCCTGGCAATGGACTGGGAAGCCAGGGCTGAAACTGATGGCTCTGCTGCAGCAGGAACCACGGGACAGAACCACAGAATCATTTCATTTGGAAAAGATCTCTGAGATCACTGAGTCCAAGCTGTGCCTGATCCCCCCCACCTTGTCCCCCAGCCCAGGGCACTGAGTGCCACCTCCAGTCATTCCTTGGACACCTCCAGCGATGAGGACTCCAAACCTCCCTGGGCAGCCCCTTCCAATGCTTGACCAGCCTTTTAGGGAAGAAATTCTTCCTGATGTCCAGCGTGAACCTTCCCTGGTGCAGCTTGAGGCTGTTTCCTCTCAGTCTGGCCCTTGTTCCCTGGGAGCAAAGCCCAAGCCCCTCTGGCTCCCCCCTCCTGTCAGGGGGTTGCAGAGAATTCCAGGTGCCCCCTGAGCCTCCTTTTCTCCAGGTTGAGCCTCCCCAGCTCCCTCAGCTGCTCCTGGTGCTGCAGCCCCTTCCCCAGCTCCTTCCCTGGACACACTCCAGCTTCTCAATGTCTTTCTTGAAATGAGTGACCTAGAACTGGAACAATTCACCTGCCCTGGACAGAGTAGAGGCACTGTGGACACTGCAATCTATTGATCTCTGCTTGTCTCTGAAAATAACAGGGTTTGTGTCAAGTGAAGATGAGGCTGGATTTCAAAGGGCCTAAATCCTTTACAAAGTCATCACTGTCACGGAGATAGAGCAGCCCTGGGCATGGTGTGCCAACCAGCTGTCTCCTGGATGACTTCCAGACACAGCTCCAGCTCTTGCATGGATCAGGAGCCACCCACAATAAGCACTTTGGAGAGGCCAGGAAGGAGTAGAAGCTCAGGCAAGGCAGAGATCCCAGATCAGGGAACAAGTCCTGGAGATGCTGAGTTTGTTACTGTGGCTGTGGTCCCAGGAAAGCTGGAAACCATACACTGCATAGACATGAAATCTGTCTGGACAGAGTAGGCAAAAGCCTGGCCTGAGCTTTGCTGAGTATTAAGATGCCAATATTCACATCCAGAGCCAGGTTAAGGCAGGCAAGTTGTTGGACTCAAGGTTCTAAGTCCACACGATCCACATCTGGATCCAAGACCTTGAACTGTGATGGAGAAAATGACTTTTTACATGGGCAGATAGTGACAGGACAAGGGGGAATGGTTTTAATCTAAAAGAGGAGGGATTTAGATTAGATATTAGAAGGAAATCCTTCCCTGTGAGGGTGGTGAGTCCCTGGAACAGGTTGCCCAGAGAAGCTGTGGCTGCCCCATCCCTGGAAGTGTCCAAGGCCAGGCTGGACAGGGTTTGGAGCAACCTGGGATAGTGGAAGGAGTCCCTGCCCACAGTAGGGGGCTGGAATGAGCTGACCTTTAAGGTTCTTTTTTAATCCAAACCATTCTGTGATTCAGTGATTATGGGACTCTATGATCATCCTCAGGGTTTTCCCTGTGTGCCAGTTGTGTATCAGATTCCCCCTGTTGCAGCAAGCTGATTTGTGTGAGTAACCAAAGCCACACTAATATCTTCATTGACACACCATGTGGAAGGTTTCTCCTACTGCCCACTGCTTTACTCCTCCCATATGGCAATAGAACACAGAATCCCAGAATCATTAAGGTTGGAAAAGTCTTCCAAGATCATCAAGTCCAAGCTGTGCCTGATCCCCACCTTGTCCCCCAGCCCAGAGCACTGAGTGCCACGTCCAGTCATTTTTTGAACACCTCCAGGAATGGGGGCTCCACCACATCCCTGGGCAGCCTTTTCCAATGTTGGACAACCCTTTTAGTGAGGAAATTCTTCCTGATGTCCAAACTGAACCTTCCCTGGTGCAGCTTGAGGCCATTTCATGAATAGAAAGCACATGGATAAAAAAGCTCAGACATTTCACCAGCTGCTGTCATACCAGTACCAGACAGGACTAGTTTGTGGATAACTGACCATATTCCTATAATAACTCAAGGAGATTGAATAGCAGAGCTCCCAACTATTTGCACTTAAAAAAAAAAATCCATTCTCTTAAAAAGAAAAATCTATTATATCCCAAGTCCCTCACAGTTCTGCAGACAAATATATAGATTGACTGTGAATTAACACTAACAGGAGCTCTAATTGACTTATGGTTCTCTTTAGTCATAAACATTAGCATCAATGGATGTTCCTGGGGTACAAGTGCTGAAGAACAGACGTTAGGGATGGCCTATGTATTATTTTTTTTGTGCTACATTTCTTCCATGACCTCATGAACCACGGTTGATGTCTAATTCCTTGGTTTCTTAAGCATTTTTTGTTAGGCTCTGATGCAATGGTAACTTGAACAATAATTAGAGTATAAGGGACTCACAAAGCAAATGCCTCCTTCAGTGCCTTCCCTGCCCAGGCAAAATTCAGTAAATGGCCCAATTATACCTCGGAGAGTCTGTGGGGGCAGCTCTGGATGTGGTGATTAGGAAGGAGTGTGTTCAGCTGGAGTCACAGTTCATGTACAGTTCAGGCAGCACACGAAGGGGGGCTCAGCCCCCAGCCTGACTTGAGGGGAAGGAATTGTTGTTGGTCCCCAAGGACAGTGGGATGGTTCCTGCTCAGATGAGTGACAGGCTGCAGGTATCTGCCCCTTCCCACAGTCTGCATCAGGAAGTGATTTTGGCCACAGAATCACAGAGTGGTTGGGGTTGGAAGGGACCTTGAAGATCATCTTAGCCCTGCCATGGGCGGGGACACCTTCCACTATTCCAGGGGGCTTCAAGCCCCATCCAACCTGGCCTTGGACACTTCCAGGGATGGGGCAGCCACAGCTTCTCTGGGAAGCTTGTGCCAGGGCCTCCCCACCCTCACAGGGAAGAATTTGTTCCTAGTATCCCATCTCTCCCTGCCCTCTGGCAGGTTAAAGCCATTCCCCCATGTCCCTTTGCTAATAGATGTCTGAAACGATGCTAGGATGCATCTGGCCTCTGGATTGTGATTCCTTCAGTTCTGTATCCTGCCCACGTGTATTGTCAGCAGTTTGGAAAAGCAAAAGGCCCTTTACAGCATCTGAGAAGCTCAGGGCTCTCACCCCACGTAACTGGAGCAATAGCAGTAGTTGTTGTACAACCCTGGCTGGGATTTACTCAGCCAGCTTACAAATGTCTTTTCTATAACCATCAGCATCTACAAAACCATCTTTCTATCAATATGGAAAAAAGGCACTGCTGGCATGTGAGTCACTGAAGCTGTTTTAACCATCTAGGTTAAAATAAGATCAGTCCCTGTACATGTATTTATTTCTCCCCATCAATTGAAATCAAGATGAAGGTATTTAGCTCACAGGGAGACACTTGGTCCAGGACAGGACAGTTGCCTACAGCAAAGTTTGTATTAGATATCCAAGGATATCTCCTGATGTCCCACTGCTCCCACCTCAAGCCCCAGTGCCAATAAGGCGACTGCAATGGCAACCTGACTTTGGAAAAGCTCTTGCATCCTTTCACAGTTTCTTGAATCCTTTTGCTGATCCTAAAATGGCACCAAAATTGCAAATGGAGACTTGTGAGATAGATTTTTTTAATGGAAAAAAAGTCTGCAAATGAAAATTGGGTCCATACAGGAAAATTATCAGAAGTTGAAGGGGAAGATCACAAACCAGGATAGTGTGGTCAGTCCCCCAAAATACCTGGACAGGGGTGGATAGCTTGTGGTCTGTCTGCACTCTGTAGGGATGGGGAATATTTGTATGAGGTCTGAAGTTATGGGTCTTTCTTCCCATCAGACAAAGGGCCAGGAGTCAAAACTAACCACATTTCAGTTCAAAGTTATTACAAACTGTTCAAAAGTAATTAATTATTGCACTTTACCTTAATATTAGAACCAAAGAGTCATTTAGGTTGAAAAAGTCCTCTAAGATCATTGAGTCCAACCATTCCCTCATCACTGCCAAGGCCACCCCTGATCCATGTCCCCAGGTGCAAAATCTACATGTTTTTGGAGCACTTCCAGGGCCAGTGACTGCATTACTGCCACGAGCAGCCTGTGCCAGAGCTTGAAAGAAGACATTTTTCCTGATATTCATCCCATCCCTGCCATGGATTTTCCATCACTGAACTATTGCTACCACCATGAGGTGGGTTTTTTTTCCCTAAAGGATAGATTACTTTAAGTGAGAAGGTGTCCTGAAAAGCTCCAGAACAAAGCAGTAGAAAGGTGTTCCTGCAATTGCAGTCTCTTAAATTTGCTGTGGAGGGTGCTTTGATGTGCAGCTCACAAGAACAGAACACTTTTCCTGTTTCCCAGGGTTTTATAGGACTTTAATCACTTTATCATTTGATCATTTTATGATGTGGGCAGACAAGTGAATGCATTCAGGCTGTGGTGACTTAATTCTTTAATCTGCCAAAAGTTAATTCCTACTGCAGAGACTTGGGATGTTGGTGATGTCAGATGTCTCTTCTGCTTTCTTCTTCTGAGTCATAGCTTTTGGTCCCTCAGACTGAAGCTCTTTGGTTTGCAAAGGGGTACAGCATGACTTTGTGTGCCTGGTGAGTGAGGCCGTGAGGAGAAGAACACCCCTGGATCAAGTTGAAAACAAAATCCCAGTGTGTGCTTGCACTGGGAGTGGGGGAATGGATGTGATGACTCAGAGCAGCTGCTTTCTCATTCAATTATCAATTAAGCCAACACAGCTTTGAGGGAAAGCTGTGATCATAAGCAGGTCCAAATCCTTTGAAGGACTCACCAAGCAGGTGGTAGAAGGTGATCCAACCATCCAACATGCTGAGATTTCCAAAACTCTCACCAAAGGCTTCTGGAGAAACAACTGTCAAAGGACAAGTCAAAGGATTTTGNTTGGCATCCATGCAAGGAATTTTGGTGCTCAAGGAGGCAAAATGCTGAGATGACCGAGTTGGCCAATGCCACAACATTATTCAGAGTGGTCAAAATGAAAGCTGGCTGTGCAGAGGTGCAGCAGGTCTTACTCTTCTGGGTGACTGGAGACTAAAACAGATGCAAGAGGTTAAAGAGCAGATGCAGCTCATTAATGATGAAGAAAAATAAAGGATACAGGGAGAAAAGACTGCAGCTGAACACTTAAAATAATAAGCTCTAATTTAGCTGTTACCGTGTAGAGAAGGTTGTGGAATAACTGTGGATAGTCCTTCAAACACATCAGCTTGAGACTCTGTGAAGGTCAAAAAGGCAAGGAGAGCATCATGAATTGTCGGGACAGGAATAGGGAGCAAAGCCAATGTGTGTTGTGCCAGGGAGTCTACACCTTGTGTGCTTTGTGTGATTCCTGTCCACTCCCTCTGAAAAGTGGTAATTGTAGAAAAGGAGGAAAGTGGAGCAGGAAGGATGAACAGGGACACAGAACAGCCTCTGGCAGAACAGGGAATAACAGAGCAAGACTCTGAGGCTTGTAATAGAGATGTCTGATGGGAATGTGACAGAGATTCCTGGATTCCTGGCAGAGAGGAGTCAAGGGCTGTCCTTGTGTCAGTGCTGCTCCAAACACACGAAGGAGGGCTGTCTGATGGCCTTATCAAGCACCACATTTAAAACAAAGACAAGGAAGCATGTTTTCCCCCAGCAGATAATTAAACGATGGAAGTCACTGACCAGGATGTTGTGGGTATTTATCCTAAGGGATAAATGGATTCAAAAAGCAATTAGGGAACTTCCTGGATGGAGATCTCTCTGAGGCTATTAACCACTGTGATGTAAATACAACTCTGTGAATACTTGTCCTGTTTCTCATTCTCCTTCCCGGAGCACTTGCTGCAGATGACACTCAGAGACAGGAGTCTGGGCCACATGGGGCTTTGGCCAGATGCATTTTGACTGCCTGTGCCTCCATAGCTACTAATGGCCCCTGCTGACATCAGTGTGGATGGATTTGGGTGCTCTTCTCCCATTTTCCAGCATGAGGATGGAGGGACAGAGTAGCTGAAGACTCTTAGCTGACATCTCAGAGGGTTTGCACAAAAGGAGTCCAGGCGCCCTGCGTTACCTGGTTCATTTTTTATACCTGTGCATTAAAATGGTCACAGCCTCCTTCCTCCCACCTTTCTCCAAAGACAGCTTGAAACAACTGAAGAATCATGTGTTTGCCTTTGCTTCCAGCAGCCAGGGCAGCTCTGATCAGGCCAGGGTTGTTACTCACACACTGATTGTCTCCAATTTACACAGAGCTTACCAACATGAAAATGAAAACAGCAGCCACTTGCACGGATTGTGTACCCACCTAATGAGGATCAGATGAGTTGTTCTCCCTCCCCCACAGCTTCTCCCACCTCAGAAGATTTATGTGCCTGAACGTGTTTGTTCTGATCAATTACTGTGTGTCAGACATGAATACAAATATAAAAGGAAGAAGATTACACTTTTGATCCAAAGCCCACAAATTCAGCAGAAAGGCTCCTAATGCTCACAAAAACGATGGTGAAAAAGATGAAACTTTTGGTCTGCTTCAGTGAACAAAGCACCTTGTTAGTCAGTGACAGATTTTATACAACCCAGAGCTATTTATCAGTGAATACATTATTGCTCTCACCTCTCCTAATGGGAGGATTAAGGCCTGAATTCAGCACCAGATCTGATTTGTTGTGGTTGCATTTTTCACTCATCCTCTAGATGACAAGGAACATGCAACAGAAGCAAAGATGCTATTTTTAGTTGTTGTTTTTTTTTTCTATCCATAAACTTGGCACTTAGACCAAAAAGCAGGAGCAGGTGTCTGATGTGTGTTGCTGACCAGAAGTATTTCACCACCAGGATACAGGAGCCTGAAAGCAGCATTTAATAATTCTCCCATCCTCAGAGTTGTTAACCTGAGCATTCATTAAATTAGTGTTACTGGAAACATCACAGAGCTGAGATAATTGTCCCAGAACTCAAAAACTTGCTCCTCCCACACCCTCTCCTACACAAGGATGGAAAGCCTTGGGCTGGCATTTCTGAGAGCTTAAGGTGGATACAGGGATATTCCAAAGTGTCCAAGAACTGAGTTTATTTTCTCCATCTTTAGCCCTATAAAACCCGGTTCCCTGATTCATCCAAGACTCTGCTATAATTATGTGAGCGACATTATCACAAGGAGGAGATGATTTATCCCACTTTGTGATAAAATCATTGTGTTAAACAGCTAAATTTAAGAGAAACAGTGTGTTAGAAGTAGCACCCATGAAACAGAGCATGTCAGCCCATGGGGAATGGGAACTGAAGCAATATTTGGATCTCAGGGGCCATGGATTAGGGAATTGCTGCTGCCTGGGTTGTCACAATATTGCTGAACTCCCTCCCTGGCCAGGTTTTGAATCACAAATCCCTCTTTTCCCAGAGAACCAAATGAATTGACATGGCTAAAAAGGCAAACAGGGAAGAGCAGACCTGATTTAAAGGAAAACTGTGTGAGGCACAGCTTAAATAGGGATTCCTGCCTCGTGCAAATCCCATCCCTTTTCTGCCACAGATTTCTCAGCTCTGAAACACGATAAGACATTTCCCCCAAGGACAGTCACAAGATATCAGGAATTAACCTGTGTTTAAACTCCCTGGGAGGAAGCTCCCAAACTGGACTCTGAAAATGATCTTCCCCATGGTGAGCAGGGGCTCCACCAGTGCCAAAAATCTCCTGTGCTGGGAAGAGCTGGCACAGCACATCCTTAGGGGTAAGAGCTGTGAGCCGCCGCTGCCTCGTGTGGCTCCCACTCTCCCCACTCCATTTATTATCCTTGTGTGGGAGGCTCCAAGCGCCTTCCTCTCACTGCCAAGATAATGTGTTGGGCCTGTTCCTGCCCCGAGGGAATCAGCAGCAAAATTCCCAGTAATTGAATTTTGCATAGATGCTCATTCATTCCAACAGGATGCCATCGCCAAGGACGGCGATAGCACGCGGCTCCAAGGTCACTGCAAGGTCACTCGTGGGATTCACGGGAGTTCTTGGCTTAAATGGGGTTGGGAAAAGTCTTTGGGTGCTGAATCTCAAGAGAGTCCAGCAGCACTGGCTGGGAAGTAGCTACAGGAACACCATTTCAGCCATTCAACAGTGTTGAATTTATATTTGGACTCAGCGATCTTAAATTTCTTTTCCAGCCTAAATGGTCCTTATGGGTCCCTTCCAGCCCAGGATATTCTGGGATTCTGTGAACATTTTCTCTGTAAATGTCTCAATTTTTCCCTTCTGTATGCATGTTGTACCAAAAAGAAAAAAAAGGAAAAAACATAAAAGCTAAGCATATTAATCACCTGGGCCCTCCATTTAGTGGAGTAGGAATTCAGCCACCAACTTTATTGAGTGCTGATGAGCTGCACAAGGGACTACAGTGGCTTCCTTGCTCATTAATTAGTGTGTGTTAGCTCAGGGCAGGTGCTGGCAGAAGGGGCTTCATCTATTAATGACAAAGGTGGTTCTCACACTAGTGTGGAAACAGGGAAGGACAATATTTCCCAACGAAGTTTGGTGTTTTGGGAAATGAGTTTGTACTGAATTTATTATTTACCACATGTGCCAGGGAAAGGGTGAAAAAAAGATTCAAACCCACCATGGAAGGGAACTTACAGCATGGGCTGCACAGCACTGAAGGTGTTCACAGAACCATGGAATGGTTTGGCTTGGAAGAGATCTTTAAAAGTCATCGAGCACCAAATCCCCTGCCAGGGGCAGAGACACCTTCCACTATCCCAAGTTGCTCCAAGCCCTGCCCAACCTGGCCTGGGACACTTCCAGGGATGAGGCAACCTGTTCCAGGGCCTTGCCACCCTCACAGACAAGAATTCCTTCCCAATATCCCATCCATCCCTGGCCTCTGGCAGCAGGAAGCCATTCCCCCTTGTCCTGTCCTTCCAAGCCCTTGGCCCAAATCCCTCTCCAGCTCTCCTGGAGCCTCTGAAGGCACTGGAAGTGTCTGTAAGGTCTCTCTGGATCCTTCTCTTCTCCAGGCTGAACAACCCCAACTCTCTCTGCCTTTCCTCAGAAAAGTTCTATACGTGCCTGGGATTTTGTGCTGGTTTCTTTTCTCTCTGGGGTTGTGTTCAGAGATTCCATAGCTAGATGTGCTCTTGGTCTTCCAGCTACAGCAGCCAACAGGAGAGTATTCCACTTTTTGATGTGGCTGCAACCTGCAGTGGGAGCCTTGCACACCCTGGGTGAGCAATGGTTGCTCTTCCAGCACCAGGCAAGTTTTCAGTAAAATCACTGTGGTTTCAAGAAGGATTTGTCAGGATTATTATTTACCTCCTGTCCAATTCCTGGATGCCAGCCCCCAAAAATTCACAGTGGCAGGTACCCGGCACCTACAGGCACCAGAGGACTCAAGGACTGAATGAGCAGTCGCAGCAAATTTCCCTTTTCACTCCTGGATGTTGTCTCTTGCTGACAGGTTTCAGGTACCCTCCTGGAACCATGGGAGGATGTGGAAGAGGCTGGGAAGAGCAGGGCAGTGCACTGAGGCAGAGCTTGGGGCTGATCTTCTCTTACCTTCTGTCTCTAATCTGCAGCATCTCAGGGCTGAGCTGTGAAATTCTGAATCAAAATTTCCCTTTTCCCCCTCAACTGATTTCCCACCTCAGCCTGTGTGAAGCAGCTGCTGTGGTGGACCTGAGTTTTGATCCTTCTGCCACAGGTGGACAGCGGGGGACCCCTGGTTTGCAGCTCCTGGAACACCATGAAGTGGTTCCAGGTCGGCATCATCAGCGAAGAAAAGTCAAACCACAAGATTTTAACACCTGTTTACAGCTACTGTGGCTGGATTGAGAATGAAACAGCCATAAGGGGAAACCTTTCTTCTTTGAAGGTTTGGACCACGAGGCACTTGCAAGTGTCACCCAGTCCAGAGCTGGGACACAGGTGATGTCTCTGGAGAATTGTTCCTTTTTATTTATCTCTTCAATAACAATTCCATTACTCAGGAGAAGATTTTTTGAAAACATAATAAAAGTCAGAATTGCCATCTCATTCCTTTTGTTTGTTTGATTATTTTCTGCTGACCCATATAGTTTTGTCTGAGGCTGCTCCATCTCACTGGTGTAGACACATGAGGTGTCATGAGGGAGTGAGGCAGAGGGTGAAGAAATGGATGGAAAGAGGAAAGACTTAGACTAGAGGGACCATAATCCCCTGAAAAACACAGGGTTTCCATACTGATGGGTCATAGCAGGCTCACTTATTTGCTAAGCTCAGATGCAAAGTGAAGATGTGACATTTGAAGGTGCTGATCCCTTTGGAAAGTTGAAACTCTAGGAAAGATCTTTACTTACTCAGTATTAGTGTGGCTGTTGGAAGGATAGCTCTGCATTAATGTATCTTATAGGTAATTATGAGCTGAACTAAAGTATCTTCTATCTTGCAGCAGAGCCAAGCCAAGAGCATCTCCAGAGACCTCAGCAGCTGCTCAGTGACATGACTACATGTCAAACTCAGTGGTTTCTTAACTCAGAAAAAGGGCAAGAAGTCTTGGATCAGCTTTGGAAGGTGTAGCATCATATAACTAATGGGTCTTATTTACCTGGATGGCAAATGTTGGGGTTTGGGAGTTAAAGGCAATAGAGGAAAATGCATCTGCCTGAAGAGCAGCATCCCAGTGCCTAAAGGGGCTCCAGGAGAGCTGGAGAGGGACTTGGGACAAGGGCCTGGAGGGGCAGGACAAGGGGGAATGGCTTCCCACTGCCAGAGGCCAGGGATAGATGGGATAGTAGGAAGGAATTCTTCCCTGTGAGGGTGGGGAGGCCCTGGCACAGGTTGCCCAGAGAAGCTGTGGCTGCCCCATCCCTGGAAGTGTCCAAGGCCAGGTTGGATGGGGCTTGGAGCAACCTGGGATAGTGGAAGGGCTGGAATTGGATGAGCTTTAAAGTCTCTTCCCACTTAAACCATTTCAGGATTCTATGATAAGAGAAGTGTTTTTGAGTCCATAAAATGCTGCCTACAGAAATTGCTTAGTTTTATAAATAGCCAAAATTAAATATCAAATCAAAAAGAAATAGCATTTAGATTCTGCTAGAGTCTTTCTACGTGCATTGCTGAGAGCTCCACATCCTGAGCTGGGACTGAGTTGCTCCTTTATTCTACACATGGTCATTCATTGATCTCCAGCTGCTAAGTGCATTGCAAAATGTGTTCTGCTGTTCACAAGGTTTCTGCTTTTCTTGGAAGTGATGGGGAAGGAGGCAAACAGCAAAGTCCCCTTCATGCCCCACCTTTGCATAAAAGCACCTGTAATTTGCAGCAATGAGAAAACTCAGTGAATGTGCAATGGGACAGAACCTCACAAATTGGTTTTAATTACCTTGATATTTTCTGGCTACTGGTGGAGAAGCCTTGTAAATGAGAATTAATTCATCTACCTTAAGCTAATGCAAACCCATCTTGGCATAAAAGTCAGGCTTTATTTTCTGTGTTATCTGAGCAGAAAATAATGCTTAATTATTATTAGTTCTGAGTAATGCTTATGAAAATTGCTCCACATTAATTTCACATGGCTGACTGGCTAATGGATGCATAAGGGTCTTGTAACCCTTTGCAAAATGACTAATAAGAGCTAAAAACAAGGGGAATATATTACTTTAACAGCTATTAGTAGTAGACAGTGTCTGCTGGCATTAATACCTATATTTATTTTCCTTTCTATTAATAATATATCAACAGATTATAGAAGCTGTGGACATCAGGAAATATTTCCTAATACTGCTATCCCTTCAGCTACAGAATTGTTTCCCCCAGAGGGAATGAGAGAAGTCCTCAAGCTTGAATTATTTTAATGAAGGGACTGTATAAAGCACTTTTGTCTCCTCTAGCACATGGCAGGAATAAAGCCTGGGCTTACAGCGACCTGAAAAAAGACCCAGCTGGTCTTTTCCATCAGTAGCATTTGCAAATTGATCATGGTTTGTGTTAAATGAAGGCAGGAAACTGCTGATAGGGGTTTGGATCCATCCTGCTCCTTATTTACTCATTGACTTTGGGGTAAGCCTTTTCTCTGTGCCTCAGTTTCCTTACTTGTAAATGGAGATCATGGAAGGGATTCACTTTCCCTGTGGAAGCATCACTTCTCCAAGTTCAGTCCAGTTATGTAGCTGCAAAGTAATAAACAGGAAAGGCTTTTTCCTCCTTATTTTAAACATCACAAGATGCAGTGAAGTGAATTCATCTTTGCTACTACATCCACTGTTCAGTAATTAGGGTGAGAAAGGAAATGTTTGTTTAACATTTCTAGGCTGTAAGTAGGTCTGATGAAAACATGTTGATGCTGTGTTTTGTTCCAAAGGTATTTGTGTTTTGAGAGAGCATCAGCTTTGATTGTGGATTTGATGGGAACATGTTTTGAGTCACTGAAGATCAAAATGCAGTGTGTTGGCTTCGTCATCGGCAGATCAATGTGACACATCAATGTTTGTTAAGCTTTACAACATTGGTGTACTCTTTTTATTATATTATTGTATTCTGTATTTATGGAATCACAGAATAGTTGGGGTTGGAAGGGACCTTTTAAAGCTCATCTCATTCCAAACTCCTGCTATGGGCAGGGACACCTCCCACTGTCCCAGGTTGCTCAAAGTCCCTTCCAACCTGGCCTTGAATGTTTCCAAGGATGAGGCAGCCACCACTTCTCCTGTGGATCTAGAGCATCTAAGTGAAGAGTCTCCAAACTGAAGAACCTCAACATTTCAGGCTGTAGTTGGAGATATTCCCTTGTCTTGATTTGCAGCTCATTTCTTATTGCCCCCTCCTTCTTCCCAGATACAGATTTTGTTTGCAGCACTACACCTTCAGAAGCAAATACCACAGGAGAAACAGGATGTGGAAATGCTTAGAGACCTGAAAAAACATCTGTAAGAGGATTCAGGGAATAAAAGTAGGAGGATATGGGTACTCAAGCAGAGAGAAGAGGTAGTCAGGGCTTGCTTGCACGTTTTGCTAAGGAGATAAGAGGAAAAGCATCTCCTGTGAGCACTGAAGACAGGAATTGAAAAGCCAATACATCAAAATAATTTTGGCTTAGTTGAGCAGAGGGGTCTGAACAGAATCATGGGAAAGGGGTAAGGGAAGAATAGGAAGGGATCTTTTAACTATGAATACAAGTTTACAAACAATGCCTGAAGCCCCAGAACCACTGGGCCAGTGGTCTACACGATCCTTTGTCTCAAACTATACTAATAATTTATCCTGTTTTGCAACTTTTGGCCAGACACTGAAGGTAAAAGTGATGGTCTACAGAACAGAGGGCTTTGTTAGGATGGGAGGGAAGCCAGGAGTGGGGACAGGCTTCCCAGGGAATGGCCACTTCCCAAGGTTGCCAGAGCTCCAGGAGTGTTTGGACAACACTCTCAGGGACAGAGTGGGATTGTTGGGGTGTCCTGGGCAGGGCCAGGAGTTGTGCTGATGATCCTTGTGTGTGTCTTCCAACTCAGGATATTTTCTGATTCTGGGAGTGACTCAGCATCTCAGGAGCACTGGGAATATGTTGGGAAACTCCAGTTGTCTGAGTGCCATTGTCCCAGTCCTTCTCACAGCGAGCAGGAAGAGGAGTGGGAAGCTGGAGCTGGATGTGTGGAGGAGCAGGAATATTCAGAGTATTCATTCAGGGGGGGTCCAATGGTTGGTGTCTTGTGACAGGAGTTATTTTGCTGATGACTGAGCAGCTGCCACTGTGTTTGCACAACTGGGAATGTCAGGATGAACCACTGGGGTAGAAGAAGCCTCCTGGCAAATGCATATTATCACATCTGAGATTCCCGGGGTTTGGGCTCAGGGTGTGCTGCCACTGACAAATCTCTGCAATGCCCCATGTTTGGACTTGTTTCCCAGAGGGACCTGGCACTTCATGTCCTTCAGGGGAATGTAATTCCCTCCAAAATCCTCTGTGTGCTGACAGATCTCTGGGTATGATCTGTACTGTTCCTTGCTGGCTGTTCATCCACTGTCAGGAGGAGTCAGACCTTGCTCAGAATCCACACCCTGGGCACTGACACTGCTGGGATGGAGTTCGTTTTCTTTGTCCTATGTCTAATACTAGTGACCAAATTCCAGCATTTTATCTGGGCTTCCACAGCATCGAGGCTCTCCCTGTTTTTCATTCAATCCCACCAGCAAAGAGGTTGGGACACAAGGATTTGGGAGGGGACACAGACGGAACAATTGCTCCCATCTGACCATAGGGAGATTCCCTGAATCCCTGGAATGTCCAAGGCCAGGTTGGACAGGGCTTGGAGCTACCTGAAAGGGGTCTGGAATGAGCTGAGCTTTAAGGTTCCTTCCAATCCAAAGCATTCTGTGATTCTGTGACTTCTATTCCACTCTGCTTGCACACACAGCTTTGCTCCATATATGAAATTGCCTTTATCTTGCCTATCGGTTTTTTGCCTTTACATCAGATCCTGAACTTCCATTTTGCCAGTGTGTTAAATCCAGAGCTCTCACACCTCCAGGGATGCATTTGAAACTGCTCTTGCAGGTTGATCCTTACAAAAGCTCCAGGTGACTCTGCTTTATTTCCTCTTCAACCAACATATAGATGTCGTGACTTCATGTCTCCAATAACTTAAATGGCACCAAGACCTCTTCTCCAACACCAAAAGCACCCAGCAGTGTCCTGCCTGATCCATGCAGTTCAATTTTGTGTCTCCAAATGGAGGTGGCTGATCCAAACTGCCTCCTGCCAATGGTCCCTGGCCTGTGTTTGGGTTGGTGTTTGTTTGTTGGGGCTAATGCAGGGCCAGATCAACGAACTGTGTAGGTGAGCAAATTCCTGCACCCACTCAGCCCTGTTTGATTTACCAGGACAGTTACAGACTGTGCATCTCTCCCTCCTCCAAACCCTGCCTCTTTCCCAGCACTCCTGCCAACGATTCCTGCTCTACAGCCATCCCAAACGTCCTCCTACCAGCCTGGCAGGCTCTCCTGAGTCCTGAAACCATTATTCAAATCAACAAATGGGCTTAAAAAGTGCCTTTTGGTGTTCTGTTTCCCCACTGGGTTTAGAGGCTCTCTGAGTCACTGCTGAAAAGGGCTTTGGCCAACCTTCTGCCTGCCCAAATGGGAAGGGGCTGCATCACAAACATCTCAATGCCACCCACGTCCCTGCTCAGCTGCCAGGATTTCAAAGCGATCACTGCACAATTACAGGCTGGCTACACGAAAAAGAAAAGGGAATGGTACCATCCCACTGTGATCTCATGGAGAAGCATAGAACTGTTCCTTAATAAAGGTAAATCGGTTTCTGCCTCGCTGCAAAACGAGCCTCTGATGATTTCAGCGGGAGAAATCCCAATTACAAATGGATGGAAAAGGGGCATCCCGCCTTGGGAGTGTGAGGCTGAGGATTTTTGCTGTTGTGCTTTGTGGTTAAACTAAAGCACTTACACCCTGAAATACTCAGGCATGGCGCTGTGAAGCAGAATTCAAGCCTTCCTACCTCTTTTTGTTACCTATGGCAGTCTAGTGAGAGGAACATCACCTTCCACTCCAGTTATGATCGTGAGCACTTGTGTATGGGCTATGGGGTGGTGGGATTCTCTGTGAGAGCTGTTCTGCTCCATACAAATGACTATTTGCAGGGATAAAAGGGTAAGAGATGGAATCACAGCATAATTTATGTTGGAAAAGATGTTCAAGATCATCAAGTCCAACCTGTGACTGATCCCAACTTGTCACCCTGCCCAAGAGAACTGAGTGCCATGTCCAGTCATTTCTTGGACACCTCCAGGGATGAGGACTCCAAACCTCCCTTGGCAACCCCTTTCAAGGCCTGACAACCCTTTCCATGAAGAAATTCTTCCTGATGTCCAAACTGATCCTCCCCTGGCCCAGAGTAAGACTATGTCCTCCCATCCTGTTCTTGTTCCCAATCCCCACCTGGCTCCTGTCAGGGTGTTGTAGTGAATTCCAGGTCCCCCCTGAGCCTCCTTTTCTCCAGGCTGAGCCCCCCCAGCTCCCTCAGCCCCTCCTGGTGCTTCAGCTCCTTCCCCAGCTCTGTTCCCTTCCCGGGACACGCTCCACCCCTCGATGGCTTTGTCCAACTGAGGGGCTGTACATATTTCTAGAGCAATTTCAAAAGAATTCTGAAAAATCCCAAGGTATCTGCAGGAGTGAAGAAGAAGCAAAGGCACCTCCTGGTTCAGCCTCATCCAGAGCCCAGACAGGGCTGTAGGAATCACAGACTTGCCACTTGCACTCTGTTAATAAACAGTGATGTTATTAATCAGGAGGAAACCCCACAAGACCAAGGGCCCTTTTTGGCCACTTCCAGGCTATTAACAGCTCTCCCTGCCCCATATGGGTGCCCTCAATCCAGCTACCTCTTTGAAAATCCTGGAGCAGTGAATGGGAGGGGTAGATAGTTCAGTGTCCTGTGACACTAAACCCAAAGATTTCATAAATTGATGTTGACTTCACACTGGGGATGCTCCTATAGATCAGGTACCAGGGGAAGGTTCTTTTTGCCTTGTCATATTTGTACAATTTTCCCCTGAGAATCTCCAGGTTACTAAGTCTGGAGCTATAAAACTGAGCTTAGCTGTGGGTGTTATTCATAAAAATATGTGATGCTAATGATGCTACTGGCTATCATATGCAAATTGAGATTTAAATTAAAAATGAAATTATAAAATAAAATAATTTATTTCCTCTCCTTTTCTGTGATTTTATCTAAAAAATTCTCTCTGTCAGGAGGTGAAGAATAAACTTTGATTTCTCATGTGCTTTATCCATCATATTTTTAACATAAACAATGCTGAACTGCTGCAGGAAGAATAAAATAGAAAATAAATGGAATTTCTTTCTGTAAATCCACAGAGAAAAGGGAGTTGATCAACAATTTGCCTCTTAACGCTTATTTTTTGAAAAAATATATATTCATGTGTATACACATATATATGCATGCATGTATTTAAGAGAGGGGAAAGTATTATTTGTCTTTTACAGTCTTGGTTGTAATGGGACAATACGACCCCTAGATGGCAGAAATTCCACTTTTTGTGGTGTTTTATTTTGTTTTAATCCATGCAGAGGATGCCACAATCCCAAGTTTTAGCATAATAGATGAATTTATAAATGCTCAGCCTTACCCAAGCCTGGACACCTCATTACATGGGGTGGCATCAGCCAGTTCTGGGCCTCACCAAATTTTCTTTATGCTTTTACTCCAAACCTTATGCCAAACTGCAAATATCTGCCCTCCTGGCCAGACAGATCCGAGGCTTTTTGGTGGCCAGTCGTTCACTGCAAGTCTGAGTGAGCTCAGGAAGAGCTCAGTGCCTAAGAATCAGAGGATCTGGAATATTTGGATGCATTGCTGCAGGTGACAGAGAGATGGGGACATTACAAAACTCTTTTCACAGTCTAGTTGATAAAAACACCAGGTGGAGAGAGACTGTTGAGAAGGGGGAGGTCCTGGCACAGGGTGCCCAGAGAAGCTGTGGCTGCCCCATCCCTGGAAGTGTCCAAGGCCAAGCTGGAGCCACTTGGGATAGTGGGAGCTGCCCTTGCCCATGGCAGGGGGTTGGACTGAGTGACCTTCAATATCTCTTCCTACCCAAACCATTTTGTGATTCTGTGACTGTTTTGCTGGGATTTATGGCTTCCCATCCCCACCTGGAAGGTGAGGGCACCACAGGCTGGGAACTGATGGGATGGTCAGCAAGTGAGGGTGACAGGATTGGTCACTGAGAGCAAAACAGCCTTTTATTTATCTTTTTATTTATCTTGTCCTTCCTCCCTTCTGGCTCTGTATAACAAGCAGGAGTTGTCTTTGCTTATTTCTACCTTTTTATATTTTCAATTCTTTTTTCCCACCTCTTGTCTCAGCCAAGGGTTCCTTGACATTGGTCAAAACTCTGCTTCTCTGACACTGATGTAAATCTTCAAGATTTATGGCCATCTCATACCCTCCAAGAGTGTGTCCTAAGATCACAGGTATGTATAAAACCCACCTGCCTCCAGCCATAGGTAAATTAGAAGAATATAAGGCAAAAAATTTATTCTGCCAATAAAATGGAGCTCATGGAAGTAGGAAACCAAAGACCAAGCCCTTGACTACAGCCCAGTATTGACCAAAGTACCTGGAATAATCCTTGATATTATTAAATTTAGTTATTTAGGCCCTTGTGGATTCACATGGCCCCTGCCCAGGTTGTGGGGCACTGTGGGCTTGCAGGAAAGGTGCTTTGTGCTCACTGGGAAGACAGGAAAGGGCTTCAGACCTGCAACAGTCAAAGTGCTGCTGAGCACAGCTCATCTCACCTGCCTTTAGGTGCTTCTGGCCCATTCTTTTATAGCTGACCAGGTCTTTAGGCTCTTATATTGCTCCTAAAACTCTGGGAAATTATTCCAGCCAGTGAATCACCTCAGCATAAATCACAAACCTATGTGTGCTCCAGTGAGTCACTTCATTGACTGCACTGGTTGGCCTTCTGATGACATTACCAGGGGGATAAACACCTATCCTGGGTGTTTGATGTCTGTGCCATAGACAAGGGGTGTGTGATTCAGCTGCCCACACATGGGCACTTAATGACATCTGAGCTGCCCTGCAGTGCCTGAGACACCTGCATCCCCTGGCAGGTATGACAGGGGAGAGCTCTGTCTTCTGGGCCAGCACCTGGAGGTCCAATGGGACAGGCTTGGGCATCTCACACAGTGGGAAGTGTCCTCAGTTAGAGACCTGAACTGAAAAATCAGGTTTCCAAAAATCAGCAGATTGGCTGAACAAACGATCTCAAATGCTTCCCTTGTTTCACTGATGTCTCTCACTAAGGAAAATTCCACCAACATGTGGAGGAACTGGCAGAGAGAAGGAGAACTGGGGTCAGGTTTTGACTTGTCCCAAGTAAGACCATCTGACATGGTGATAATAAATTCAAAAATCACAAATAAAATAAAATAAGATCCTGAAGGAACCAAAGTGCCCTGAGTTGAAGAAAAAGAGAAGTGAGGTGAAGGGATAGAGGGGATCACCCATAAATATGGCCAGTCCCAGTGCAAGAACTGACTTCCCTGTGGAGCCAAGGACACCCCAAAGGACAGAGAAAAATTACCCTGGAAGGGCTGCAAAGTTTGGGAAGCATTGCACTATTTTCCTTCATCCTACAGCATGTAAAAGGCTTTATAAACTGATACTAGGAGGGAAAACTATGAAACTATATAATCCTCTCTCTGAGAGTTGTGATGCTCAACCAAAAGGACCTTTTCATGCCCTCCTGGTACCTAAAATCTGGATGTTCACAGCTTTGTGAAGTAGAATACCCTAAAACCTGTTGAGTTATTGGCTATGGAGTTATCAAGCAGCAGAGGGGATCTTCAGGGGCCAATTAAAAGGCAAAATAAGCCATAATCAGGACTTGCTCCAAATATCACTGTGCAGCATCAAGAGCAGATGCTGAGCTGAAAAGCCAGGTCCTTCAAGGAAGGCTTCAGTTTGGCTCCCAAAACCTGCAGACATATAAATATTCTTTGCCTGGATGTTATTTCCAGAGAATAATGTCCCTGTGTGTGTGAGAGCTGCAGCCACCCTGCTGCCTCCATCCAGGGGCAAAGAGGGATCCATCCAATGGTGGTGGCAAAAGGCTGGTTGTGTCCTTGTGTCCTCCCTGGGGAGGGACACTCTGAGCCCTGGAGGGGACAAGTCTAAGTCCTTCATCCCACCATGGAAAAGGGGTTTGGCAAGGAATGGGGCCAGGAGCAGCAGCATCAAGCCCTGCATCGTGTACATGACCCTGTGGTTTGGCACTTTCATCCCAACAGCTTGTCCAGGGATTTGGAGAATACTGCGGAGATGGAGAAAGGAAGGAATAGAGTTTCACCTTTTATTCTTTTATCATGGCAACAATGTGTGGTGGGGGATGAGAAAAAAAAAGTTGTAAATGGCAAAATTAACAATAATATAACCCCCCCTCATCCCTCCTCCCTCTCCCTCTGCCGTCCATTCAGGAGACCGACAATAAACAAGGTCATTTGATTCATTCAGCTTGGGGTGTAAACAAAGCCTTACAATAAAATCCCCCCACCAGGGCCCCCCTTCTTCTCCAAGAATAGATGTCCCCCCCCTACGCCGGGGCCCCCCCGCTTGGCTTCTCCTCTCCCATCATCCCTGGATCAGTGGCTGCCACTTCCTCAGTCCCCATCCCGGCTCCGTGAGGCCCCGCTTCCTACTCGGTGTGGGAACCTTGGCTGCCCTGGGCAACATCTGCACGGCTCCACTTTCTCATGCCGGCAGCAGCCCGGGCTCATCCCAGGCTCCTGGTCCAGGGAGAGAGAGAAGAGGGGACAAAAAAAAAATAATAATAAAACAAACCCGACCCAACAATAAAGGGATTTGCATCCCCCTCCCAGGCCCGTAGGGAGCAGATCCCAGAAGTTTATGGTCAGCTTCCTTTTTTCACAGGCTTTGCTGGTCTGTGTGTAGCCAATGGGAAAATAAGTGTGTGTGTGTGTGTGTGTGTGTGTGTGCACAAACAATGGATGCAAGGAGATGTGTAGTGGGATCAAGACTAGGATGGGGTCCAGAGGGGTGTGTGAGCCTCCACCTGCAGCAGGGAAGGCAGTCACAGAATCATGGAATGGGTTGGGTTGGAAGGGACTTTGAGAGGGCCAACCCTGTGCCATGGGCAGGGACACTTTCCACTGTCCCAGGTTGCTCCAAGCCCTGTCCAACCTGGCCTCGGACATTTCCAGGGATGGGGCAGCCACATCTTCCCTGGGCTTGGAAAGTTCTGAGAGCATCTCCACCTCGTACCTTGCTTAACACAATTCCTACAGGACATTCAGTGGATGCTAAGCCCACAGCTAATACACCTGAGGATGTCCCCCCATCTGACACATCCACCCTGCTTGTCTCCTCCGCCACCTGCACAAGCTGGGATGACTCTTATGGGTCATCCTGTGGGTTTCTGCCCAAATATGGGGCATATCTTCTACCACAGGTATTCACCAGAAGCTCCCCTAATCTTTAAGTTTCCTTCCAGTGCCTTGAATTGGCTCCAGGGTCTGATGGGATACAGGAAGGGAGATCTCAGCATGCACATAGCATGTAGGGGTCCCCATCCAGGCTGGATGGGGCTTGGAGTAACCTGATCTAGTGGAATGTGTCCCTGCCCATGGCACAGGGTTGGAATGGCCTTTAATGTCCCTTCCAACTCAAACCATTCCATGATTCTGTGTTTTCATGCTTTGGTCCAGACAGATAGAAAGGAGCAATAACTCTCCTGACACACACAGCTTTGCTGCCAACAACATGGATTCATTGCTGGATTTAAACACTGGGAAATTTGGCTCAGCTCTTTTCTCTTGAGTCCACCGTAAACTTTGTCCACATGACTTCAAACAGCCCAAATCCTCAGAAACACTTCAGTTTCCAACTTCTAGGCATTGGAATAACACTGAGGCAAAACACCCTCTCTCCCTGTGCCTCAGTTTCCTCCTTATTTTTTTTTTCTCATTGTTCAACTACTCACTTTACTTAAATTGCAAATTTGCAGCATCAGGAGTTGTCTCAGGAGATTTCCACATCACTCAGTACAAGAGAAAACAGCTCATCTTTTACAACTGATCCAGTACCACAATGGTGTCTTGAGCACCGTAATAATAATAACAATAATAAAGAGACATGAGTTGTTCCTTCCCAAGGGAGGGAGGTTATTTTCAGAGATACTCAAGCAATGGTTAATAACAAATAATTCTAATACAAAGCCTGTTTTTTTGCAGTTTATTATTTGCAACACCACAAATCTCGATACATTTGTATTTTACCTTTGTCTGCTGGATCCCTTCCACAATTTCTTGCCAGGATGAGAAGTTTATTTTGCTGTTTTTCCTGGGAGAGGACTCTTCGAAATACAGGCTGAGAGAGACTAAGCTGCAAGAGGGAGGAAAACTGTGGCCAAACCATCATTTGGTACTGCAAGAAAACCTGGCCAATGGCAATGAACTCTTCTGTCTCAGTTTTCACCTGCAGAACAAAAATATGTCTTGTAGGCAAGGAAAATGCCTCTCTACCTCCCTTTCCCACACACCTGCTCACAGACATTATGAAAAGGACTTATTTCATCTGCTAAAGCATTGGCAGGTGCATCAAAGTGTTCCCTGACAGGTGCCCTCCAGAAGAACATTCCAGTTGAGGTCACCAGCTATCCTGCAGCAGATTTGTCTCCTCTTTCCAGGAGCAGACCCACGACTGTGTGCTCATTGCTTTTCTGGTGAAATGGGGATTTCTTGTCTGGCAGGCAAGTGATGGAATCACTTTCCCTGGTAGTGAAAAAACATGGAGATGTGATGCCTGGGGACATGGGTTAGTGGTGGCCTTGGCATTGCTGGGGAATGGTTGGACTGCATGCTCTCAGAAGGCTTTTCCAGTCTTAATGGTTCTGAGATTCTGAGTTCATGCTACACAACATTTAAGCTTCAGAAATCACCGCTTTCTTGTCAAAAATCAGAAGAATCCTTGATTAGCAAAAATGACCCTGTAAGACCTTGCAAGGCTTCTGGGCTGCATAAAGCCAAGGCAATGGGACAGTCCTGGTGTGTGCCACTGGGAATTTCCTGCTCTCACTGCAGCTATAGCAGTACCAAAAGAGTACCCCTGAGCTGGGAAATGATGAAAAGGACAAAACATGGAATCATAGAGCCATTAAGGTTGGAAAAGACCTCTAAGATCATTGAATCCAACCACTCCCCTGGCGCTGCCAAGGCACCCATGTCCCCAGGTGCCACATCCACACAGCTTTTAAATCCCTTCATGGATGGTGACCATCACTGCCTTGGGGAGTCTGTTCCATGGAAAAATTATTCCTAATAGCCAATCTAACACTCCCCTGGTACAACTTGAGGTCATTTTCTCCTGTCCTATCACCTGTTCCTTGGGAGAACAGACAGAGCCCCACCTGGCTACAGCCTCCTTTCAGGGAGTGGTGGAGAACACGCTGTATTTTTCTCCACTGGGTTTCTTTGAACTGTGTTAAGATCTCTCTAGGTCTGATTTTCAGCCCAGATTTTCCATGGTCTTGGCATTTGCCCTTGCAGAATGATGTGGCTCCTCAGCAGGGCAACGAGAAGGGAGGGAAGTTCTCGTTTTGAAGCTGTTTGAGGGGATGAATTACAAGGGAAAAGGAAAACTTCAGCTCAATCCCTGGGAATTCTTCTACAGCCAAGAAATCTGCATTGTTGGAAAGAGTGTCCCAGAGGAAGTGATTGAAATATCATTGTGTGAATCATATCTGTAACAAGGTTGAGCTGCAAGAAGCTTTGCTGAACCCTGGGAATAGGTTAAATGACCTAAAAAGACTTTGTTTTCCATGCAGGACCGGCCTCTAGCAGCACATGTTAGGTGAAGGCTGCTGGTTTTGGAGGTCCACCAGGGCTGGGTCGTCCCTCAACACAACTGGTCACCAGCTGTGCTGCATGAGGTGCTCAAGTACAGCTGTGGGCTGGCTTTTCTGCTATTCAAGGAGTCTGAGATACCTCATTTGGTGACCCTTGTGCTGGTAAAATCTGCACGGGGTGTGTTCTCATGGAGTGGCTCGTGTGTGGGGTTTGCCGAGGCTCAGAGCAGCCGTGGTCAGTCGTTGGCAGTGATGGAGCCACGGGGACAGGGGACAGGGAAGGGTAAGATTGGCAGGTAGGTTTGGAGTCCTGCTCCATGGGGAGTGGCTGCTTCAGGGAGGGGAAAGGATGTTTGGAGGGAGACTTAGTGCCTGGGGAGGTGAGTTTTGTGCTGGAGTGAGGAGGCTGGATGAAGCCATAGAAATATAGAATCACTGAATCATAGAATCATGGAATGGTCTGGGTTGGAAGGGACCTCAAAGTTCCAACCCCTGCCATGGGCAGGGATACTTTTCAGTAGACCAGGAATCTCCAAACCCCACCCAACCTGGCTTTGAACACTTCCAAGGATGAGGGAAACACAGCTTCTCTGGGAAACCTGTGCCAGGGCCTCACCACCCTCTGAGTAAAGAATTTGTTAGCGACATCTAAACCCTAAATCTTTTCTCAACTAGTTTAAAACCTGTTTCATATTCCCTTCGGTCAACCACGAGCAGCTCCCAATTCCTACAGTGGCTCCTGCAACCCCTCGTCATTCCTCGGCCATGCACCACACATATCTCTCATCCTTTTGCTCAGATCACCTCCACCTTTCTTGGAAGATCTGTCTGTCATCCACCCCTTGAAGTTCAAATTTATCATCCTTGCCTTCAGAGCCCTGCACGACGCTGCCCCTTTCCTGCTCATTCTTCCTCTTCCTTCCTTCCATACAAGTGGTAAATGCCCTCTCTGAGCTCAGAGCTGCTGACAATGTCATTTTTGATGGAAAGAGATGACAAGTCTAGGAAACAGCCACCAGCCTCTGCAGGCCTCTCATGTACAATTTGGACAGTGGAGTTGGCTTGAGTAAGAGCTGAACAAAAATTATGTTTATTTGTCCCATTGTTCGCAGGAATTATTAAACACACAACACGGAACGAAGTGAATCCCTGGGCAAATGGAGTCACTGACAGGTGTGCAATGCCATTGTTACCAGAGCTGGTATCTATCTGTGCCAGATTTGGAGTGTTAAATATAGGGAATTGGATGGGCTGTTAATGTTTGCCTCAGTAGGAAGAAGTCCAAGGAGGCAGTAAGGATGTTTGGCAAGACAAAACAATTATGGAAAATAATAGATATTTGTTAAGGACACCTAATAAACCACAGTTTGCATAGTTTTTGCGGTGTTTCTCATCATAAAATGGTTTGGATTGGAAAGGACCTTAAAGACCATCTCATTCCAATCCCCAGTAAATCATAATATATGCTGTATTTCCTTCATGTATGTGTCAACTGTTTCAGCAATTTCAGGAATGGTGCATTAATATTTTTAACTCCTTGGAGCAAACTGGAGCCTTTTTCTGTCTGAGGAAATAATAAAATGAGATTTAAGGTCCCTTCCAACCCAAAACATTCAAGGATTCTATGAATGTTGGAAGGTTGGCAGTGCATGTTTAGATGAAAAGAAGTCTTGAGAGAGAAGTCAGGCTGTGTTTGACAGGCTTTTCCTGGTGTTACCCACAGAGTTGTTGGGAGCTGAAGGGTCTTTATGACCCTCTGGACAAAGTAGGCCTTTGCATACAGTGATTAAGTTTCACAAATCAATTCAGTCCTCTGGCTAATGGTTTTCTGAACATAAATCAGAGCTTAATATCATCTGCTCTTTCCCCAAAAATGAGCACTGCCTTTGTGGAGTTGGGAGTCTGTGTTCCCCAAGTCACAGCTTGTGTTTTGCTGTGAAAGCACAGGGTGGGATGTCTCACCAGAAGGGATGGGTGGTCCATTTAAAATGGAATTTTAGGGCCTTCAAGCCTTGGATGCTCAAGGAAGCCTCTGACCTGGGCAGTGTGGGAGTACCTTTCTGTCAGGTCTGGAAGGGGACACACAACAAAAGCTTGGAGAAGCTTTGCCATTGACCTTGTGAGACCATGAGCTTGGCAGTGGTCAAGAAGACAAATTCACCTTCATTCAGATAAACTGAATGCTGTGTTTACAAAAAAAAAAAAAAAGTAAATTTGGCAAGCTGTGTCTGTCCAAAGTTTGAATGAATAGAAACTCCAAAGGAAGCACCTGCTGCTAAAGGAAATCCAGGACAAGTTTTATTATCCTTTTTCACAGGTCTATTCAGGACTACATTAGGGGTTTCCTCTTTCCTTTTCTGGTACTTCACACTCATTCACAACAAAAAACATATTGTGCTTGTGAATTATATTCCAGAGAATATGGCTGGAGATTATAAAGGCACTGGCCAAAGAATTTTATTTTTAACCTTACTCCCCTGCGAATTAATTTCTCAAATGAAAGCCTTTGCAATTGTTTGGGCTTATTTTTCTCTCTTTTTCTTGGACGGGGCACAAGGGCAAATCCTGCCTGTTCCGTGTTAACAAAACCTGCCTCTCAAGGAACGAGGAGCAAAGGAGGTGAGTGAGGCCCTCAGTGGAGCTCAGCTATGGGGAACAAATGGAAAATATTAATGCTATTCCTCCTAAACCAGCAAAGTGTTACAGGCCTCCTATTAATGATGCACTGACCACTCTGGTACATCCAGAAGCTGATGGAACATCTTCCATTTCTAATGTGCTGTAGTTGCACAGGGAAACCCCCTTTGGATGCTGAGCCCGTGGAAAGAGCAACTTTTGGGGTTGATCCCGTGGCCATTTGAGCCAGTGGTGAGGTAGCAGGGGCACTGAGGAGTTTGCTTGTCAAACACAGCTGGTCAGCTTAACATCTTCCAGGTACAAAGCACATAAAAGCTGAAGGGTTTGCAAACAACCCAAGTGCAACACAGGAGCCACTTGTGAAATGAAGTATTTGCTTTAGCAGGTCGTTTTGCACCTGTGCAACAAGGATATGACCCAATCCCTGAGTGGCCTGGGAAGGTTTTGCACCCTTTTGCTCCAGGCTGAGTGTCTGGGAGAGGCAGCACTGGGCCCTCTCTGTAGCACACACCACGTACCCTGTGAGCACAAGGACTTTCCTGTGCGTGCACACAAAGCCTTCTCCCATTTTCCTTCTGATCTGCCCCTAGAAGTCTCCTTTTTGCCTTTAAAATCCCTTTTCCATCCTCCTGCCCACACACCATCAGGGGGTTACAGCCCTGAGTGTGCATTGTCATTGCTGCCACCTGCCCCTCTCCCTCTGGGTGCTGGTTCTTGTCCCAGGTTATATTTCGATGTGGAGCCCCTTTTAAGAGCAAGGATGGCCCACTCTGCTTTAGGGTAGGAACCAGCACAAGTATTCTTCCTTCAGCCTGAGGCTCCTCCAACTACTGCAGAGGAAATAGTGAATTATAGCAATTAATGGTGGCATAAATCAGAAACTGTGACCAGATGAGGTCACTGAGGGCTCAAGGGCTGCATCAAACCAGTGGACTACCCCAGACAGGAATTCCTTCATCCACACTGCTCAATTGTTTGAGCCTTTCTTGCCATGGTGTTGTCCCAGGCCAGCGACACTGAGCCCAGTAATGGCTCAGGCTTCAGCAAAGGCTTTAGTTGGGCATCTTGTGTGGGATTCAGTGGGTTAGAGGGCACTTCTACAGAGCCACAGCCTGGCACTGGTTAGTGGAGATACAGCCCATTTTTAATGAGTGTGTTTGCATGGGAATGACGTTCCTGTCCAAATTGCCATCTCAGCTTTCACTGCCCTTTGTGCTTCTTCTTGATGTTTCTTCCCTTGCAAGGTGTTAGTTAAGGTGGTGAAGCTGTTGGTCCTTGTGACTTCCAAATGGTGCCAGACACTGTGTCTCTCAGACCCCAGTTACAGCACAGCTCCTGCCCTCACAATCAAGTGTCTCAGCTGGTTGGAAGGTGCTTTTAGGATGGTTTTTTTGAGCGTTCTTCTTTGATCTTATTAGATGACACAAATACTTTCAGATGTCACCTAATATCTTGCGATACAGATGCTGAACATGGTTGAATATACAACTCATCTTCTACCTTGACAAGCTGTACTACTCCTACCATAAGGCAGTTACACTGTTTTACAATCTACTATGAAATGTAAGAACGAAAATCAATGTCTAATTTGCATTCTTGTTTGGCTAGGCTGTAGAAGAGGACAAAATCTAGGTTGCTTCTGACCTGATGCATTAATGTTTCCACTCGTGGCCAGCCTGAACTTGGATCCCATTTCTCCTCACAGCATGGGGATTGGGGTCCTCCCTGGTTGAATCCTTAACTGTCTTGTCTCCTTGCCACACAACACTGCTCCAAAGGATCTCCATCCTTTAGACCTTTAGGTTTTTCTCTATTTCTGAACTGGTTCAGGAACATCAGTGATGATGGAGGATGGTGCTGGAGTCAGCAGTGTGATCCTGCACCTGTGTTCAGACTCGACTAGAACATCCTGAATTGGAAGGGACCCACAAGGATCGTCCAGTCCAACTCCTGGCCCTCCCCAGGACAACCCAACAAACCCACCCTGTCCTGAGAGTGTTGTCCAAACACTCCCTGAGCTCTGGCAGCCTTGGGAAGTGACCATTCCCTGGGGAGCCTGTTCAGTGCCCAAACACCCTCTGGGGGAAGAACCTTTTCCCTATAACCAACCTAAACCTTTGCAGGATAGGTGGTTTGACCATCACCTATCCTTGTTTCATGGCTGGAATGGTGCAGACAGGAATTAGGGCCATGTGATCAGTACCTGCTCATTGAGTGAGAACTGAGCCAGCAGTCAGATATGTCAGAGGGGGAGAAGAACAAGCTGGGAGAGCTGTGGCTACAAAAAATTATGTTCCAAGAAGAAAGATATTTCAATAAGAGTTTTTCACATCAAGTTGACTCAGTCAAAAGCAGCAGTCATCAGTCTTTCCCCATGTAATTGCAGAATCCTGGAATCACAGAATTGTTTAGGTTAAGAAGACCTCAGAGATTGAGTCCAACTTTTAACACAGCACTGCTGAGTTCATCATAAATAGTGTCCATAAGCTCCATATCTACATGTAGATGTCCTTGAGGCACCCAAAATTACTCCAAGACCATCCCTCTGGTGCTTGGTTCCTGTATCTGGGTTAGTCTGGAGTCACCACCATCCTGCTTAGCCCTGGCATTGAGGTGAAACCCACCTCTCCCACCTGATGTGGGGCCTGGAACCAATTTAGCTCTCAGACCCAAATGACACTAACAAATTATGCCAAGGGACCTGAGTCTTTAATCTGGATCTGAATCCACCTATGGACAGAGATTCTGTCCATCCTATAAATCAGAGAGTCCAAATGTGCTGGTGTGGAGTGGCTGTGTGATTTCTACGTGGATCCTCTATTTCTTGCCCTTTTTTACCTCCCTTATGAATCAATGACGGTGGCACTTGGGGTGTGGGGAAAGTAAAAGATGGGAGAACTTTGTATTACAACCAGACAGGCCTACAGCAGTGTGATATTATTTCTAAACCAGGACATAACAACAGAGAATAGAACAGCTGGTACTGTACAGTAGAGCTTTGTGCTCCTTTCTGCCAAAGGCAGATTGAAACTGATACGATCCCTGTCTTAGCTTCACCACATACCAGGAGTCCTCATGCAACAGGGTTTTGTTGTCAAATCCAGGCAAAGCAGCATCAGGGAATGGTGCCCTGACAACACAGGCCAGCTCCCTGTCTGTGACCTAGTGGGGAAGTGCCAAACATCTTCAACAACTTCATGGTGCACAAGTTACTTGCTTAAAAAGTGTCTCCTCCAACTGGTTTTCAAAGGAAACAACAGTCCTTGCTTCCCTTAGGAGTTAGGGAACAGGCACCACATGGTCTCACAGGCATTCCTCAGCTGTCTGGGGGCACCAGGACAAGCTCTTGGCTCGATGGCCTTGCTCCATGAAGTCCTCTGCCAGCCAGGAAGAGCTCTTCATCTCTTTGAGAGCAAAAGATGAGAATTAGGTTGTGCCTCTCCTGTTGCATTGTCTGGGAGGTACCTAAAAGGCTGTCAGGATGCAGCAGCTGAGTCTTTACTATTTTTCTATTAGGATGTAAAAAAGAAAGTGCAGTCCATAGGGGAAAATTGGGACATGCTCCACTAAACCTCACTGTGGTTTGTGGAGAGGCTGGAAAATGGTTGAAACCCTTATAAAATTAATGTAGAAGTCACAGAATCACAGAATGTTTTGGGTTGGAAGGGACCTGAAAAGTCTTCTTGTTCCAACTCCCTGCCATAGGCAGAGACACCTTCCACTCTCCCAGGTTGCTCCAAGCCCTGTGTATCCTGGCTTTGGACACTTCCAGGGATGAGGCAGCCACAACCTAGGAGATGAGTAGCAGTAGAGGAGATCCTCCTCTTTTCTTCTGAAGCCACTTTCAGATGGAGGAAAAGGGCATCCAAAACTTGGGTGGGAAATGAAAACTATCTGATACTTCTCCTGCAGCCTTAGCAAAAAGATTCAAAGCATCCTTGTCATGGATGCTATATGGAATCAGGGAGGAAAAAAGGCAACTCCAGGATCCATTACACAGGTCAAGGAAGGGGGAAGAGGTTCCCACTGTTTTTTGTGTTGCTTCTGGAATTTAATTCTGATCAAGGAGGTGACTCTGGGGACAAGCTGGATGAGTGCAGCAGCTGTGGCATTGAAATGCAGGGATCACAAATGGCAGGAGGAAGGGAAACCCAGTAAACAGTTTTCAGATCACAACCAAGTGCTGCCTCTGAACTACAAAGACCTGCGAGAAAGTGGTATCAAACACTCAGCTCCCACTTTGACCCCTGCCTGAGGGGAAATGAATCAATGTTGGGAAAATATGGAAAGCAGGATGAGATTATCTACTGTATAAAAGAAGCTGGAAGAGATGGCTTGGGATATTTGTGTACTGAGGCTCTTTCCACGTCCTATTCCTTTATGGGGGGTGCTATTGTACCTATTGTGGCAGATCTTTATCGGGTCTGTTTATCATGTTGGGTGCAGGGAATGTCAGATTGCTGAATGTCAGGTTGTTGACTGTTTTCATAACAGGAAGCTGCCTCCTGTCTTGCTGTGTTAAGGAACTCCCTTATGCACAATATTTTCAAAAACAACCCCCCAAAAAAGAAAAAAAAATTCCCTAAACACTTTGCTGTGGTTGGGTAACCACGTGGACTCAAGTTTCTATTGTTCCTTGTAAGGCAAAATCCTGTACAGATAAATACACTTGATACACATATGCCTCTTGTTTCTTTTGTGTAAAGATACAGGAAACATGGCCGTTGTTTTGTCAAAAATGAAATATTTCCCAACACCAAAGCTAAATCTCCACACTTTCATCATGCCTGGGAGCCTGGAACTCTGCCACTTTTGGGAGCAGGTGGGACGTGGGAGAAATCAGCACAAAAGCAGGTCTGTCACTGTGACACTGAGCATCTCCAGACCCAGTTTTTGATCACCTTCGTCCCTGGGAGATGAAGTGTGGCATCCAGCTTCCCCTGAGCACTGCAGGGAGGGGGTGGCTCATTCAGATTTCTTACTAGAAAACTGTTCTGCCTCTCCTCACTTTGGAAAAAACAGTAATCCAAACCGTCCTGGCTTCTCTATGAGTCCACCTATGTGAAAAATGTAAACCAGAGGATCCCCTTGAAGGGTGGACACATCTCTGTTTGTCAGTTTGGGCAGAAGGTGAAGGCAATTTGGGTGAAAGGAGGTCTAAGCAGCTTAGAGTCCCGAGCAGAATCCTACTATTTGTAGGTACCTTGGCTGTTCATTGGAGCAATGCACTAATGAAGATGCTACAATGGTGCTCTCCAAGGGACAGTCACTCTGAATGGTCCAAAGAGAGGTGAATGATCTCTGACAACAGCCAGGCTCATTCCAAGGTACATCACACCTTGGTGGAATAAAGAGATGTTGCTCTGAAGCACCCCGGGGACAAGAAATTTGAACATGAGCCTTCCTCTAGTTTGTCTGACTGCTTTTATCAATGGACAGAGATGAGGACAAAGATTTTCTACAAGACTAAAATAGTTCAGAGGAGGCACCTAAACTTTGCACATGAGGTCTTTATTCCCTTTGTTTTTTGTTTGTTTGTTTTTTTTTTTCAGAAACTAAGGTATTGAAATAGAGTTAGTGTGCCTTCAAAAATTGTTCAGAGCATGGTCTGGCTGCTGTTTCTGACTCCAGGACTCCAGAAATGATGGGGACAAGATGTGTGTCTTCCAATGAGACCCCTAAGGCTGCTTCTCACATGTGCTCTCTCAGGTTGTTGCCTGGGCTGTAGGATCATGGCACAGAGGGAGAGCAAGAGATACTGAATCAACAAAAGGATTTCTTAAAAGTTCCAATTAAAGAATATTGGTACCAGTAGAAAATGCAGCTTTTTCTGTCTGCACAGGTCCTTTGTGGTCACCATATTCGTATTTCAGCCTGGATAAAACCCCTCTCTGCTCTGTACCACCACAATTGTTAACCCAAGTAATTCTAAGCCTTTGCACAAAGCTAAATGTACCTTTTAAAGACCATCTTCCCCCTCTCCAGTGATCAGGGGACCTCATGAGATTGCCAGACCAGTGTGGAGAGGTTGCCAAAAAAGGTGGGCAAGTCACTGAAAGGGTTTTCCAGCCCTGGCACAGGCTGCCCAGGGTGGTGGTGGAGTCCACATCCCTGGAGAGATTTAAAAGCCATGGATGTGGCACTTGGGGACATGGGTCAGTGTTGGCCTTGGCAGTGCTGGGGAATTGTTGGACTCAATCTTGGAGGGCTTTTCCAACATAAATGATTCTATGATTCAAATACTTGTTTCTAACTCAAAGGTCTGTGAGTGACCACTTGGTCACTCCCCAATGGAATCAGCCCATGCTGGTGATTCCTTCTCACAGCTCTTCCATGGGAAAAAGGATACATTCAGAACAAAAAATTGCAGCTCTTGGAGGAGGAAATTGCCACACCTGCACTTGGAAAGAGTAGATCTGTTTGAATTGTGAGAACTTTTGAAAGAATATTCAACCTGAGAGGTGTCTGTGCCCTCAACTTCAGCTGTGCCATCAAGGGCTGGGGAAACACATGATCCTGGGAGGCAAAGCTGAGCCAGACTCTTCAGAGCTTCAGAAGCTCTGTGAGACATCAGGGTGATGGTGGTGGGGATCTAAATTATAGAATCATAGACGGTGTGAGTTGGAAGGGACCTTAAAGACCATCCACTTCCAACCCCCTGCCATGGGCAGGGACACCTCCCACTACATCAGGTTACTCCAAACCCCGTCCAACCTGGCCTTGAACATTTCCAGGGATGGAGCAGCCACAGCCTTTCAGTGCAAAGAGAAGTTGTGGATGAGCTCCTGAGGAACTCAGAGCCAATGGCTGCATTCACACTTCTGGGATACATATGCTGGAAGTCAGCTGGCCATGCTGTTAAACTGTCAAAATGAAGCAGGGCAGGGGTGTGGAAAAATATCCAAAAGAACTTTCAAGAAGACAATGGACTAAATTCAGACAATTAGGATTGAAGCAACATTGATTTTAGTTTTTGTGGGAGGGCACAGTCCAGAAGGCCCTTCCCTTCCATATTTTTATTATTTTATGCTCATGTAAAAACAGATCTGTCCATAGCAGGTTGGTTGGAACAGAATTATCTTTAACATCACTTCCAACTCAAACCATTCTGTGATTCTGTGACTCCGTGACACTGTGACTCTGTGATTTTATGTTTCTACGATTCCATGATTCTGTAATTCATTGATTCTATGATTCAGCGGCTCTGGGACTCCATAATTCAATGATTCTATAATTCAACGATTCTTTGATCCCATAATTCAATGATTCTATGATTCTATAATTCAACGATTCTTTGATCCCATAATTCAATGATGCTACGAATTCTATGACACCGGCTCTGGTTTGGAATTACAGGATTACAGAGAAACATGATTTACTCATATTTGCCATCAGCAGAGGGCGTCCAACGCCCGCGTGTCTCCAAATCCCAACCGGGAGCTGGAACAGCAAATCCGATGACCCAACTCTTCCCCGGAGCGCGGCTGATGCTTCCCCGCCAATTGTGCGGGTGCCCCGGGTTTCCTTCCCTGCGCTCCGTGTGCGGTGCCATACGGGGGATGCAGATCCAATTGTTCCCCCCTCGGCCCCTGCAGACAGGATACAAGCCCAGTGCCAGGTGTTGGGATTATTTCCCTGCGTGGTGGTACCGTGCATGGGAATTGTTGATAACGCTAACAATGCGGCAAAGGAAAAGTGGGAGAGGAGGAGGACAATTAAGCGGCCTTTGGAAGCCCTGGGGAAATGTAAAATACCCTCCCTCTATTCATGTGTCACCAAGTGCAAGTTCTTAAGGATGGAAACGCGGGTGCTGTTGCTGGATGAATGTCTCTTACAGATTTTAGTGACATTTGTTGTGTGGTGACATTCACCCCATTGCCCCAGTGGAGTAAATTTGGGTTTATCCCAGGAGGCTGTTGAGATGGATCATCTTCCCAGGGAATACCTACACATCCCTGCTACGTTTTGGTTGCATTGAGGGCTGAGTTAGGGTTGGAGTCTTGGTGAAAAGCAGATGGGGACAGTGACTGCAACAAAGAGGTGGAGAGTTAGGGGAAGGAGGGGTTTCATGGAAAAACGGGATGAGGTCCTGTCTCCAAACTTTGTGATGCTGAGGAAGTCATTAGGCCTTCTTCATCCTGAATGACTGTAGAAACAGTCAGATTCTTAGGGCTGAAAGCGAATAAAGTGATACAGCACCATAAAGCACCAAAGAATTTGTCTCCACCCTACATGGAAGGATCCTGTAGGCCTTTCAAGAGAGCATAAAGGGTTGATTTGCAAAATGAAGGCCTGATACCCTTCCTCCTGAACTCCTGAGCTCTCAAGGTGAGACTTTAGTTGAGTTCTCATGCCTGCACAGAGCTCTTGTCAAGCTGGTTCTGCCACCAACCCTTTTCACAACACTGAGCTCTGGCACCATCCAAGAGGACACTCCGTCCCAGAAAGCTGAGGCCCCTTGAGCTCACTGCCATGATGACACTTTCCTGTTGTCCAGCACACAAATCCCAGCTCAAATCACCAGCACTTCTGATTAGGAACTGTTTTGTCAGCATTTGGCACCATCCCAGCAGAAGTGACACCAATTATTTGTGTCAGCTCCTGTCTGAAAGCAGGAGATATATGAAATCTCACCCCAAGACAATCCATCATGGCTTGCAATGGGATCTGGGACCTGTCATCCTCATGGGATATTGACTGAGCGTGGCTTCTTCCAGGACAGAGAGGTTATGTCAGCAAGTCATCGCAGATTGAAACTGAAAAATGAGCTTCAGAGTCTCTCAACTCGAGTAAATGGCCCAATGAGAACAACTGAAGGGAATTCAGGCTGCCACTCATTTATGTGATGAGTTTTAATAACTGATACCTGATTAAATGGCAGATGTTTGCTTTAAATTAATCTGTGGCCAGGTCTTATTTCTGCTTTAACATCAGTTTATGTTGAAGTTAAAGTCTTTCCCCCAGGGCACAGGGTCCTGCTTTGCTCAAGAACCACTGGATTTTCCAAACAGTCCTTAATTTTTATTGACTGGTAGCAGCTGGGCTTTTGTGCTGACATCAGGTTCTGCTTGCAGATGGGATGGGAAATGGTGAACACTCAGCTTGGAAGGCAGGAGCTGAGTTGTGCCTGGAGTTGTTTTTGGGAGGTCACATTGCATCCATGATTCTTCAGTGTCTCCTTGCACTTTAATAAAAAGATTAGCCAACAACTTGAATTGTTGTTAGAAAATCCTTATGGAAGATGGGAGTTTAACACGATTTGGCTCAGCAAGACCGTGAGCTCCTGGATGCACATGGATTTACTGAGGAGTATCCTGTACTGCTGCTCAACTCCTAGATGCTCTTCCTAAACAGTGCTGAACATTGCAGAGACATGAGGCTGTCAAACAGTTGTCGTGACTATTTGGTAAAATATGTCCATTCCTGATTTGCAGTGGCTGCTGCTTTCAATTTTTCCTAAAAAATGAAGTTGGCTGTGAGCATCATTAATAGATAGTCTCATGTGGCCAAATTCATCTTTCCCTTTGTGTATCACTGTCTCCCTATGGCTCTACTCCTCCCACATCTCATGTCAGCTCTGCCCTGAGCCTCATTCCTCACATTTTTGTGTCTTGCACTCCACTTTTCTGCTGAAGGATCAGAGTGCAGGACACCTGGTATGGGCCATCCCTTTTCCTCTTTCTTCATAACTTTATCCTGGGATAGTCTAGGGTGAGGATTTTCAGATCTCATCCCACTTCTGAAGGAATGGTTAGAACAACTAATGTCCTGACAAGAAAAGCCAGGCAATCAGACAAGAGACCAATGATCTTCTATCCCTGAGAGCGTTCAAGGTTGGATGGGGCTTGGAGTAAGCTGGTATAGGGAAGGTGTCCCTGCCCATGACAGAAGGTTGAAATGAGTTGAATTTTAAGGTCCCTTCCAACCCAAACCATTCTAGGATTCTACCTCTGTTAGAAACTTGCCATCTTCACCATGAAACAACCTACCGGTAACTCACTTCCTGACCTCCCCAGCACCATCTCCCAGCCCACCCAAATCCATAGCAGTAGAATTAAGGACCCCAGGTGCTGCTAAGCAGGAACATGAACCTTGTAACTGCCCTTGGTATTGAATGAACACCCACATCCTCACTCACACATTAAAGCCATTGACCAACAAAAGCTCACAGCAAGGCATTGAGGAGGGGAAGAATCAGCCCAGGAGGCGTGTCTACAGAGCAGGTTAAAAGTGCATTTTCCCACTATTCAGAATATTTATTCTGATTGTTTTATTATTGTCCTTCACCCAACCACCAGGAATAGATGCTCTGCTTATGGAAGAGAACAGGAGTATAATAAAACAACCTTTCAGTTCTCTGTTTCCTCAGTGGAATGGCTACATTCAATCTGCAAATTTTGAGCCCTGTCCTGCCCAAAGGACAAGTTCAGCCTGGTGCAGTGGTTATGGAATCTCTTCTCAGTGTGTGCAGAGAACCAAGGAAGCCAGAAAATCTGTTTTCCTCAATCACCCCAGATCTCAGTGTCAGCCAGAGCAGGAGTGATCCAGACACACTCCATCCCAAAGATTTGTGAGAAGCACTTCACACTCACCTTCTCTTCATCACAAACAGCTCTCCCTTGGGTGTGCCAGTGCTGAGCTGCTCTTCTCTGACAGTTCACTCACCCCATTTCTTGCCACCCATCAGCTTTCCTCTCTTTCCTTGTCATTTTGGGCTGACTCACTCCCAGGTTATGCTGTGCCCAGTACAATCCCTTCAGCTTTCTCAAGAGAAGATTCTCCAAGGTGAGCACAGAGTCTTTCTGCTGGAAGACAGAAGACAAAAGCCAAGAGGGATTTAAGCATCTCAAAGGCCACCACTGCCTATCTGGAGATTGACTCTTGTCCTCAGCCAACCACAGATCCCATGTGTGGGAGGGGAGAGCACAGCAGAGCAGAGCAGAGGAGAGGAGAGCAGAGGAGAGATTTCTAAGGGGAAATGCTAAGATGCACCAAGGACACCACGTCTGCCTGCACTTCTGACCTCTCAGGACAGTGAGGATTTTGGCTGAGTCAGGCATGCAGCTCCTCCTGCCTTTCCTCAGCCTCAAATGAGGTCCAGGTCCAAATCACAGGCAATTTCCCAAAAATGAAGAAACCAACCTACTGCAAAGATACCCACTCAGAAACCAGCTAACAATCACTGCTTTACCAGCTAACTTCATGGGAGGACACTAAAGTTTGGGTTCAGCAGTATTTCTAGTCCAGTTGTGTTTCCCTGGGTTATTCATTATTTCAAAGGAAAATAAATCCTCCGACCTGTGAAAATGCTGCAGAGCTGTTCATTCATGGTCAAGAGGCATATAGGATATTTTAAGTAAGGAGGAAGTGTGGTTTTTTGCTTTAGGATAACACATACTCTTTCCCTATGTCAGGAGTGCAGCATTAAATCCTAATTAAAGGCTCTAAGAACACAGTGAATCTGAGAGACCAGGAACAGATACATATTATTGCCCCTTTCATAGATCATGTGAGCGCTGTGGTGACATAATAAATAATCCACCCCAAGTTTTTAAAGGTAAAAACCAGCAAATCATTAATAATGTCTCTGGCACCATATATCAAACTGAAGCCTTCCTCTTCCAGCTGATCCCCAGCTATTCCCAGCTGCCTTTTTGCATTGCAAAATTGTTACATTTCTTCCTCTTTGCATTGCTCTTCCCATCTTCCCTGCTGCCATATTTCTGTGCCTTGGCCATCTGCATTTATTTCTGCTGTTCACTGAATGCAGGTATGAATAACACGAGAAAACACACATCACACTGTTCAGAGCCAGCCTTGGGAGGTTTGAAACTTGCCTGGACAAGAAAAGACTGGCAGAAACTGTTTTTCAGAGTAGGGAGCGGAACTGGATGATCATGTGGAATTCTCATTTATTTCTGGCACACATGATTTATTTACACCGCTGTCTGTAATGGTGGAGCTCTTCACTTCATGTACATTTTGCTGTCTTGTCAACCTCTTCCCCCCCCCCCTTTAATCCATTTATCCCATTTCCCCATTTCAGTTTGTCTCTCATTTCAGAAGGGTTTGGATACAACTGTCATTACTTATTCATGTAGGTGAGTTCTTCCAAGCTCATGGGATTATGGAATGGCTTGGGTTTTAAGGAACTTTTGAGTCCATCTCATTCCAATTCCCTGCCAAAGGCAGGGACACCTTCCTCTATCCCAGGTTGCTCCAAGCCCCATCCAGCCTGGCCTTGAACACTTCCAGGGATGGAGAGTCTACAGCCTCTCTGAGCAAACTGTATCAGTTCCTCACAGCCCTCACAGGGATGAATTTCTTACTAATATCCCATCTAACCCTTCTCTCTCAGTTTAAATCCATTCCCCGTTTTCCTGTCACTCCCTGACCTTGTAAAAAGTCCATCTCCAGCCTTCTTAAGTTGCTGGGCTTCTTGGGATTATTGTAATTAATGTATCTCCATGTTACTATTATTTAATATCAGGGATTCTTCCTATGATGCCTCAGTCCAGCTGCCTGAATTCCTTTCTGTCCCATGATGTGGGCTTTTATCTCACTTCTTTTTAGGCACTAAGAGAAGATGGCCACACAGGTCTCCCAGAGGAGGAAGGAACTGCCAACACAGAGACAGAGGGGACTTTACCTGGATTTCCCTACCTGGATCCAAATAGAATCACCTTTTTCCTGGAGAAGGCAAGAACAGCAGGAAACTCACCCCAGTGGCCAAACTTCCTATTCTATGCTTAGACCTTCTTTTTCCCCTGCAGATCTGGGAGTTACTGCAGCTCTTAAACCATTCCAAGAACAATTCTGTGCCAGTGCTCTGGGATGCAGTGCACAGTAAAGGTAAAATTTCTCAGTATATGAGCATCTGCCCAGAGAAGCTGTGGCTGCCCTATTCCTGGAAGTGTCCAAGGCCAGGTTGGATGGGGCTTGGAGCAACCAGGGATAGTGGGAGGTGTCCCTGCCCATGGCAGGGGGTGGAATGAGATGATCTTTAAGGTCCCTTCCTATTCAAGCCATTCCATGATTCTCTGACTTCTCTACCTAATTTTTAGGGTAGGATTCATCTCACTTTACTTTTAGCTCCAGCCCGTGGGGACTTGAAGTCAGGACCCCTGCAGGTGTCCCCACACGACCTAGCTGTATAAACACCTATTCCAGACAGAAAGGACTGGTGACTCAGTTGCCCTCACACAAGTATTTAGTGCCACTTGAGATGCTCTCTGGTACCTGAGCCACCCACGTGGAGCTGGAAAACTGATCCAGTCAATGGAGTTTAGTTAAATATTCAGGGGAGCCTGCTTTGCATCATGTCCATAACGAGACAGTTGTCCCTGTGAGCATTGTCCAAACATTCCCTGAGCTCTGGCAGCCTTGGGAAGTGCCCATTCCCTGGGGAGCCTGTTCAGTGCCCAACTACTCTCTGGGGGAAGAACCTTTTCCTAATACCCAACCTAACCCTGCCCTGACACAACTCCAGCCATTCCCTTGTGTTCTGTCACAGGCCATGAGACAGAAGAGATCTGTTCCTAGTTCTGTTAAGCAGGTTGCTTTTTCAGCAAGGCTAAAGACCATTTGTGACTCTGATGATTATTTTTTTTCTAGATTCCCTGTGCTTGGCAAGGGCTCTGTGCCATCCATCTCTTTTAGGATTTCATGGTGCTACAAACCTTTAGAGTAGTTAATTTCCCAAAGGAAAAATTTGCAGTCGCCTACCCCCAGATGCACCAGACACTCTTCATTGCCATCAGTCCAGCCCTCACAGCATATAAATGTCTGGACATGTTTGGAGCTGCCTAAGTCTCCACAGTGATGATCAGTGAGGAGCTTACTCACCCCTAAACCCCGCTGGGATTCACAAGCCAAGCATGTCCCTACCTGCTGGGCTTTGGGGATTGATCCAGTGGGTGTATGCAGAAGATGCCAACCTGTTCCTTGCATGAATTTTAGCAGTAAGTCAAAGTAACCTCTTGCCTTTTTGGCAATTAGACTCTCTCCCCTTACTTCCAGGATGACTTTATTAAAGAGCTTGAACCTACATTTCTCATATTACAGGAAATCCATAGGTACTCTGCATTCTTTCTCTTTGATTGAAGTATCCAATGATCCATGGCAATGGTTGGATAGTTCAGCAGCAAGGACATTGCCTTGGAAGACCAGGTTCTCCTGGTTGATGTGTTATACCAAACAAAACACCTTCCAGATGGGACATCTTGAGACCACTCAAGAGTTTAGTTCCCTACCAATACCCCTGACTGTCAGACACTGGTGGGACTTGAGAAAATATTTCTGTGTCTCTTTTTGCTGTAGCATAACCTGCTGTAGTAACACTGATCAACTCTTTGGATCGGATATTGGGAACAAATACTTCCCTGTGAGGGTGGGGAGGCCCTGGCACAGGTCGCCCAGAGAAGCTGTGGCTGCCCCATCCCTGGAAGTGTCCAAGACCTGGTTGGGTGGGGCTTGGAGCAACCTGGGATAGTGGAAGGTGTCCCTGCCCATGGGATGGTCGTTAAGGTCTCTTCCAACCCAACACATTTTGTGATTCTATGATTCTGATGATCAAGGCCAATGAGCACAATGAGTGGAGAAATACCAGCCTGTATTTTTCAGTGTGACCAGGTTTTGGGTGGCTGTACATGACCAATATCTGAAGGACAGGTGCCTGGGAGATCTTCCAGGCAGCTGCAAGTGCTAAGGGAAGAGCTGTGATTTAAGCACAGAGTGTAAATGTCTCTGGCTGGGAAGGCAAAGATCCTTTATGAGTTTGTACAACCCCTGCTAGAGCAAAGTGAGTTTTCATCTCTCTATGGATGATCTATATAAAACAATAAGACTCTATTATCAGACCCAGGCCATGGAGTTGTCTCTCAAAGTCCTGAGGGACAGGAAACTGTAAAATGTCTTCCCATCTTAACATCAACTGCAGATATAATTAGTATAGACCTGAATTCTTCTCTGAAATCTTGATTATTAATGACCCTCATCCAAATCCATCCCTTTCCTTCTCGACATGACAAAACCCAAGAGCTAAATTGCTTGAACCACTCCTGATTTGGAAGAAAGGCTCTGAGACATCTGTATTTGCTCATGTATCCAGAACCCTGTTTGGGGAGGGATGATCTGTTCCTTAGCATTTCCTCAGTGGCTGTGGGACCTGGGATCTCCCAGCTTCCCTTGGTGTCTTCCTTGCCACCCTGTCAGGGTCCTGAGCCCCAGAGGGACATTGGGTTCCTGTCATCTTGCTGAGAAAAGGTCAGTGTCTGCCAGGATCACCAGACAGGAAGAGATAGGGATGAGTAACGGGAAAGCGAGAGAGAGGAGGGGAGTGGAGGGGGCCCAGCTTTTCCCCATCTTTTGTCCTTCCTCCCCAGCAGCAGCACTCCTACACATGATGCAGATCTAGGGTGAGGCCAGAGATACACAATCCTCTTTCCTTGCTCAAGGGGTGTCACAGGAAGGTGAAACCTGATGAGATTAGATGCAGTACCTTGCTGCCACGGGCTGACAGCTCCAAAAGACATCTGATGTAACCAAATCCTTGTGGTTCGGCGTAGGCAACCGCTGTGGGAGATAATAAAAATCTCACAGTGGGTGCATTTTCCTCCCCATGTTCTCATTCCCTCCCAGCCCACGTTGCTGGTGTGGATTGATTTTGCCAGGGATCACTGTCCTCACAAGCTTGGTCTCATCCCTCAAGTTCTCATATTTATTAATTGCATCATCAGGACTGTAGCTCAGAAAACTAAGTTCCTTCATGAATAGCTTCCAAAATTTTACTCCCTTGCTGTGGATTTGTCTTCTTTGGAAGGGGTTTTCAGGTGTGAAATATGGTACCAGGTCTGAATGAAGCTTTCCTCACCTCTGGAACAAGCACAGTGAGTCTGTCCTGAGGAATCTTCCCAGTGTCCGTCCACTCCCTGCCCATGGCAAGGGGTCAGATATAAGTGACATCTAAGATCCCTTCCAACCCAAACCATTCTATGATTTTATGAATCTATCTTTATTTTTCAGTTGTCTTTGGAATCCAAATTAAATACAGCATGTTAGGACTGATTGGCATTTGCTTTTGAGATTAGTTTAAGGTGGGAGACTGGGGAAGAGATCAAGCCTTCTGCCACAAAGTACAATCTGGATTGTCAGAAACTCAGGGATGCTTTTATCAGCAGGAAAACCCTCATTCTCCAAGTCACTGTAGATTTTAATGTGGAATCTCTGGTCTCTTGTCTGCTCCATCACCTGACTGGGTTTAGCAGCCCAAACCAACCACACATGTCCGATGTTTCCATAAAGAATAGGGGAAGCCTTAAAACTCCCCAGCCCACACCTTAGTTGGTGCAATGGGTCAGTGAGGATCATGCAGGCCACAAGGTGACCCAGCAGAAGGGAAGGCTAGGTGTCTTTCCTCAAGACAATTTGGTGCATTATTTTCTTGCCCAGAGAATGTCATATCCCTGGAAGTGTCCAAGGCCAGGTTGGATGGGGCTTGGAGCAACCTGGGCTAGTGGAAGGTGTCCCTGCCCTTGGCATGAGGGTGGAATGAGATGAGCTTTATAGACTCTTTGAGCCCAAACCATTCCATGATCCTGTGAATTCCTGCAGGGATTGCAGCACTGGGCTGTGTCTGCCCTCCCTGGTGTTTGGTGAATCATGTGTCTGACGCAAGGGAGAGACTACAGGACAGACAGACAGACGAGTGAGAGCCAGACCTGGCTGCATTCCTTGCCTGCTCCTGACTTTAATAAGGGTGACTCCTGCTGCTCACTGAGATTCTCAGGAGCAGGGGTTGGTTCCTTGTGTCTCAGTGAAGTTCCTGCTCTGACTGACTTTGAAGAAAACTGATGATTTGAAAGTTTAGCGACCAGCAAATTATTCTTCAAGTGTTTCAGAGTACAACAAAGGGATTTTTTTTGTATTCCAGACACTTACCCATGTCATTCATGAAACAACATGGAATTAGCCTTGAGTGGATGAGGTCGCTGGGATGGAGAGGAGGGGCACTGCTTCAGCAGAGCAGTGCAGTGGAAAGGATGATGTTTGTTGGGTCTGAGTCCTGCAGCATCCTCGGCACCTCAATACAAGGGATCAGGACAGACAGAACAGGAGCCAAACCGGCCATTGCCCTGAGGCAAATCCTACCCCCTGGGACCACGGAGAAATCCCAGGGAGGGGGAGGGTTGCTTTGCTATAACACACTAATTAGGCACCACAGGGAAGCATTTCCATCCGCTTAGGAAGCACTGTCCTGACCTTGCTCCTACACCCACTCCCTCTCTGTCACAGGACTGAAAGAGCCTCGCTCAGCTCTTTTAAAACTGGAAAATGAGCCCGAGCACCATCCTTTATGCAAGAGCTGAAAGGTTAATACATGTCACGTCTGTTGGCCAGGACACTGCAATAGGCAAAACCCTTTTTATTGAGAAAAAAAAAACAACACAAGCCTGCCACAACCTACCCTTTCAACCCTCGCAGTCCAACCCCACTTTCACAGCACAGGGCTTGGAATAAACATACCCTTTCCCGAGCAGGGCTGGGTCCTCTCAATTGCAGTTCAATGCAATTCCTTGCAAACGGTGCAGGTTGGTCTTGGGCAGGGGTTGTCCTGTGCATTGCAGGGATAAGCAAGCATCAAGCTCCTGAAATTAGAAAGGTCAGCAGGGATGCTTCCTGTTGGAGCTGCACAAACGCTGGTGCTCGGATCAGAGGGCAGGGAGTTAAAATTAGAAGTGGCTGCGGGGTCACGGATATTGCTTCTCCAGCCTGACATGGTGATGGGGTTTGAGGCTTAGGGGCATGAGAAAATAAACATCTCCAGCCTTGATATGTTCTGAAGGATCGCAGAAAACACCACTTATTCTCTTTATCCTTGTCTTTTGGGATATCAGGAATTCCTTATAAAATAATCTGTTTTTACCTGACATACAGAGAATGTGTTTAAACATAGGTGCCCACACTGAAATGATCAGGGAATCCCCAGCTGAGTCACTTCCTAGAAAGGCTATGTTGGACAGACATAGCTAGATAATGTTTTGGTGCCTGGCACTTTTCTGGGACATAAAAGACTGAAAAATCCATTCTTTAGAAATCCAGAATCTGAGCCTCTCTCTGCAACTCTCGGGAAACTTTTCACCAAAGCAGGGCAGCTCCAACAGAGGAGATGGAGAGACATCCCACAGCCTCAGTCTGTGTTTGTTTCACACCTTCTTAGACACCCTTTCCCAGTTTTTTAAGTCCAGGTACTCAAGGTATTTGACCTGGAGGAGGGCAAATTTCAGCGACTGACTCTTGCCAGTGATGCAATGCCTGGCTATGTGCAACACCCACTGCAACAGTTCAAACCACTGTTGTGTCTTCCTTATCTCATATCCTGACCACAGCCCACCTGCATCCATAAGGATGTGCCTTTTTGGAGGAGCAATAGGATTGATAGAGTTACCCCCAGGGTCTGTCTTGCTGCAGGAAAGCAGTCTCACACTTTTGGAGCAAAACACTGCAAGTCCCAAATTCCTGGAGCGTGATGTGTGCATGGATTTGAGTGTTTCCATCCCATAGTATTGGGAGGAGCACTGATTCCTGCTGATTGCCACGGAGCCACCAAGCCTTGCAGTGCAAGGTCTCCAACTTTCAGTTAAAGAAAAGAGGGAGCTTGCAGGGCACATACACAGCCAGCTTGGAAAGCCTCCCTGCCCTGCAGAGCAAAACCTAGTGGAGGAGCCTGAGGCTCAGAAATAGCCACAAAACACCCTTTCCTGTAAGGCAGCTGGGATTTCAAGTGGTTGGAGTTAAATATGGCACTACGTCAGCAAGGAGAAGGGGATTATTGCTCTCCATTAGTGAGGGGAGTGTCTGCTCACACACATCTGCAGAGACCTCTGCTTTAGAAAGAACATTTCCTTCATTTCCATGGTTTGCACTTTAATTTTCACCGCACTCCTCATCATCTTTCACCAAATATTTCCTACTTCAAAAACAAACAGGCAAAAAAACCCAACTTACATCAAGAAGCAATTTGTCTGGCTGGTAAAAAACAAACCCAAAACAACCACCCCAAAGCCACACAGAGGAGCACAGGAAAACACAAAGTATGAGCAAGTCTCACATTGCTTCTCCTCCCTCCTCCTCCTCCTCAGCTCTGCTGACAGACAGCTGCTGTAATCCCTTCCAGGTGGTGACAGGCGTTATCTTCCCAGCCGGTACAAACGTGACAGCCCTGGAGCTGATGGGAACACGTGTTCCCGTGCCATAAGAGGGAGAGGGAGGCTGCAAGACTCAACAGGCACGTGAGTCAGACCAGCTAAAGGGAAAATCAAACCTGGGAAGCAAGAGATGTAACTGTGAGGGATCCTTTTCAGCTATGTGCTTCCTTCATGGATGCTCAGGGAGAGACTGATGGAGGAAGGAAACACCTAGATGAGCAACATCTGTCTCTGGGTCCACACTATGGGAGCTCTCCAGCTCCTCTGAGTGGGGGTTTTGGTGGCCAAGCTGTACTGGTAGAGAGCCCACACTGTCCCAGCTGGGATGGGAACATGTGTGGTACTCAACATGCTCCCCAGGGCAGTGGGGACAGCACCAAACCTGAGAGAGCACAAGAAGTGTTTGAATGATCCTCTTGGGCACATGAGGTGACTCTTGGGGATGGTCCTGTGCAGGGAGAAAGGCTGGACTCGACAATCCCTGTGGATCCCTTCCAAGTCAGCATATTCTGTGAGTCACTGCCCAAACATGGACAGTGACAAACACAGGCAGGAGCGGGACAGCTCTCCTGGGCAGGGACTCCAGGGATCAGTTTTCATGGTTGAATGGCTGCATTTCTGTGTTCTGTTTGATTTCTTTCTCTTTGCTGGTGCTGCAGGTGGGGAATTGACTGATTAAAAGGGTCAAAGTTGACAGCTGGAAGAGAAATCCTGGGAAATGTTTGCCCTTTCAGTAACCTGTTAAGTTCCAGAAGTTAGTTTAAGCAATAGCACAGAGAAGTGATCATAGAATCACAGGGTGGTTTAGTTTGGAATGGACCTTCCAGACCATCTCATTCCAACACCCTGCCATGGGCAGGGACACCTTCCACTATCCCAGATGGCTCCAAGCCCTGTCCAACCTGGTCTGGAGCACTTCCAGCAATGGAAAAGCCATGGCTTCTCAGGGCACCATGTGCCAGGGCCTCACCAACCTCACAGCCAAGAATTTCTTACTAATATCCAATCTAAACCTTGTCATTCAGTTTAAAGCCATCCCCCTTGTGACTTTGACGCCAACAAAAGCTTTTAAAACTTTCATGGAACGGACTTAAGTTGTTGCCTGACAGTCTCCAAGTCATCAATGTAAAATGCTTTTGAGTAGCTATGCTGGGAGCAGCTCTTCCCATGTGAGGCATTTTGGAAAGGGCAGCCCAGGGAGGTGGTGGAGTCCTCATCCCTGGAGGTGTTTAAGGCAAGACTGGATGTGGCACTCCTTGCTCTGGGCTGGGTCACAAGGGGATGATCGGTCACAGGTTGGACTCGATGATCTTAGAGGTCTTTTCCAGCCTAAATGATTCTGTGAGTCCACCTGAGCAGCTTGTCCAGTGCACTCGGCAGGGAGAAATGTGTACCACTTCCAGTGTCCTATGCCAAGATCAGAGCTGGGAATACCCAGCCCAGTGCCTTCCTGAATCCTGCAAGAATTGGTGTGTCAGAAAGGAAATATTTCACTTTTCTCCTTATGAAACCAGAATGTTTCTACACACGATGCAGAACTTTGGGACATGGTTTAGTGGGGCTTGGCAATGCTGGGTTAGTGGCTGAACTTGATGGTCTTGACAGGTACAAACTGAAAGAAGGGAGATTTAGGTTGGATATTGGGAAGAAATTCTTCCCTGTGAGGGTGGGGAGGCCCTGGCACAGGTTGCCCAGAGAAACTGTGGCTGCCCCATCCCTGGAAGTGTCCAAGGCAGAGTTGGATGGGGCTTGGAGCAATCTGGGATAGTGGGAGGTGTTCCTGCCCACGGCAGAGAGGTTGGAATAAGAAGGTCTTTCAGGTCCCTTCCATCCCAAACCATTCTATGGTTAATGTTCTTAAAGGTGTTTTCTGGCCCAATTAATTCTGTAATTCTATGACTGGCAAGCACTGAATAAAAGGCTTCTTTTGGCACTAAACACCTTTTCCCTGGCATCAGGAGTGTCACAGGCTTCACCCCATGTCCCTAGGCTGGGTTTTGAACCAAGCCATCCCGTGATACCTACCCACTTTACAAGCTGCAGGGGTAGTCCCAGCCTGAATTCAAATATTTGGTCCAGGCACCAGTGTTAGAATGTTACAGCCCATGGGCTTCACTCCCCAGATGACAGTCCTGTATCACACTCTGAGTAACTGCTGGGAAACCCTGTCTTCCCACATTGCCTGGAAAACCCAGGACAAAACACCTGACACACATGCCTAGAGGTTTGAATCCAGTCCAGCTTAACTTCCTCCTTGGTGCCTTAATTATATGGATGTAACTGTATTTTTGACATGTCATACTAGACTCTTTAGAAAGGGTTTTTGAACTGGTGTATGGAAACCTTGGAAAGGTTTAATATAGAGTCTGAATGTTGAAGTTACAGGGCAAAAAGAAGGGGAAATTGCCCTGCAGCAGTGTTGTTTCTTCCTGACCCAGACAGTAAATCCAAGAGGGATCACTAATATTGTGCCAGTGCTGCCCTTAACCACCAGGATAAATCTGGGAAAGGAAGATTTTATAGGACTATCAAGTCTTGTGTGGATAGTGGGTGCTGTGAAGAATTTGCAATCAAATCCAGCTCATACAGGTGATGTTCACTTATGTGAAAAGCCCAGCACTGAGCTCATGTGCAACAATTTCTGCTTGAACCTTCAAACAGCAGCTAAGGGCGATATTTAATGATTTAAGAGGGATAGGACTGGCCTGTGGAGCAGCTCTGGTGTTCATCTTGTACTGCAGGTGTGGGAATGACCCTGTTAATGCCACACTGAGGCATCAGAGAAGGTTCAAGTATTTCTCTGCCAGAGCAGAAGAAGTTTTCATTTTCTTGTTGTGCTGGTTTTGCCTGGGGTAGAGTAAATTTTCTCTACAGGGGCTGGAATGGAGCTGTGTCTTGGATTTGTGCTGGAAAATCTGGTGATAGCACAGGGATGTTTCTGTTATGGCTGAGCAGGGTTTGTACAGAGTCGAGGCCTTTTCTGCTCCTCACATCAACCCACGAAAGTGGGCTGGGGGTGCACAAGGAGTTGGGAGGGGACACAGTCGGGACAGTGGATCCCACCTGACCACAGTGATATTCCAGACCCTTTGTCATCATGATCAGTGTATAGAGCTGGGAGAAGAAGGAAGGAAGGAGGAGACATTTGGAATGGTGCCAGTTGTCTTCCCAGGTCAATGGGCCCTGTATGGAGGTCCTGCTCTCCTGAAGATGCCTGAGCACACGCCTGTCCATGGGAAGCAGGGAATTAATTCCTTGTTTTGCTTTGCTTGTGTGGTGTGGCTTTTGCTGTACCCATGAAACCATCTTCATCTCAGCCCATCCCTTTCTCTCCCCCATCCCACCATGGAGGGAGTGAGGGAGTGGCTGTTCGGGGCTGAGTTGCCAACTGGGATTAAACAACAGAAGTACTTGAAAGCTAAATGAGTTTCAACATTTAGTTTTAACCTTGTACTTGAATTTCTTGAGGTAGGATTTGTTTACACAGTTTTAGGGGTGGTTTCAGTTTATTTTACATTCATGACTAACCCAGTTTAAGATGCCCTGGAGCATCCCTGACATTTTTAAGGAGTTTGTGACGACTCTGAATCCACAGGAGATCTGCACCCCTTTAGACCAACACTGGAGTGTGATACTGGATTCTCTAGGCCTTCTTAACTGGCATTAAACATTGATGTTTAAACTACACAGACTCTGAGCTGTCTGAAAACACAGTTTAGACATGGAAATATCCCCAGAAAAAAACAGGGAACTGACACTAACAGATGAGACAAGATACCAAACTTGGAGACAGTCATGGTTTGACTGAGTGGCATCTAGAAAGAGATAGAGGTGCAGTTATGTCTGAGATGTCCTTGGAAACCCAAGACATCCACATGAGAAGGCTCTGGGGAGACCTTAGAGCCCCTTCCAGAGCCTCCAGCTCTCCTGGAGAGGGACTTGGGACAAGAGATGGAAAGACAGGACAAGGGAGAATGGCTTCCCACTGCCAAAGGCAGGGAGAGATGGGATATTGGGAAGAAATTCTTCCCTGTGAGGGTGGAGAGGCCCCAGCACAGGTTGCCCAGAGAAGCTGTGGCTGCCCCATCCCTGGAAGTGCCCAAGACCAGATTGGATGGGGCTTGGAGCAACCTGGGATGGTGGAAGGTGTCCCTGCTCATGGCAGGGGGTAGAACTGGATGATCTTTATAGTCCTTCCAACTCAAACCATTCAATGATTCCATGAGACTCAAAGACAGGGATGCCCTTCCTTTAAGGAAGGCCCAGATCTTAATTTCTCTGTCTCGAGGATGGTGTGGCTGTCTTGGAGTCCCTGGAGGATCTCAGGGGGCTCTGTGAGCCATCTGAGCTCAGCTGAGATCCAGCTGTCTACTCCACAAACACCCTTATTTCTCAAGACACCTAAAATTAAGTGTGAACCTCTGGAGCTGAACCCAGTTCTTAGTTTGAGTGAAATGAATCTGATCTCCGGAATTGGTTGGATATGAGTTTAAGAAACTGACTCTGAGCAATGAAAACAATATTAAAGGTTTGATTTTGAACATTGATTATTTCAATATGTCTGCATACATCTTCACAAACCCGACACGACACTACACACATACTGTTTCACCGTACAATTTAAGGCATTTTGTTTTCACCCTCCCTGTTTTATTCTCCCTGCAAATTATTGATCAAATGGATTGTTTCCTTAGAGGTTTACATGTGGATGCAGCTGATGTATGGTCAGACTTCTCCTGGCATTAGTTGGGCATTTATTCAGAGATGTATATGTTGCCTCAGGGGAAGAAAAAAAAAAAAGATGCAATCTGGTAAAAAAACAATTTCTAAATGAAGTTTACAGTTCTATTGTGGCTTGTAAAGTCCAACATCTTCAATATGCTTAAGCCTCTTCCAGCTGTTTGCTGCAGCACAAATGCCCAAACCTTTTCCATGTTAAAGGTGAAATTAGTTTCAATTTTGCTGGTTGTCTGTAAGGGCGAGGCACTGAGCAATTGCAAATCCCATCAGCTCCCAAACAGGGCCTCGTGCAAAATTATCTGAGGGATCCCAGGTGATTGTAAAGTGCTTAGATACCATCATTGGCAGAGTAAAGGATATCCCAAGGGATTGAATCTATTTCTAATTTAGTCAACATCACATTCAACCATTTCTCAGACACCTGATGGATGAATTAACTCATCTTTTTTTTATCTATCACTACAGTCAGGAGCACAGTACAAACAGATGGGAGTCAGGAAAAGGAGATCTACTGGAATGATCTTTCTTGGTGTTGAAGGTTTCCAATGAAGTGAGGAATGAGCTCAACATCTACTAAAGGAAAAATAGGGAAAGAGGGGAAAAACTTTGCTATCTCAGACCCTTTCTCGGTACAGAGAAGGGAGGGCAGGTTAAGGTAGGGTAGGGAGGGAAATGAATTTACATCTCTGTGGGCTCTGACCAGACTTTGGCAACAAATCCAGATTTTGTCGTGTTCCTGTGGATTGGCAATCTTCCCAGGAAAATGGCATTCAACAGACAAAAGGCATCCTGAAGTCACTCAGAGATGATGCCCAGCAGAGCCACAGGTCATTCAAGCAGCAAACAGCACAGCTCAAGGAGTAGGAACAAGAAGGTATCACAAACAAAACCGCCTTCCCTTCCCCCAAACCACTTATCTATTGAAATCACAAAATATTAATGAGTTTACCAACCCTCTAGAAATGAGGGCAGGTAATTGCAACGTTAGTCACAGGATTCAAGGTCAAGGTTAACACATTTAACTCAGAAAAAAAGCCAGTTATGATGGCTCAACTCACTGGAGATACTGGAATATGTAATGAAAATATACTTTTGAAAAAGAAAGAAAGGAAGGAAGAAAGAAAGAAAAAGCCCCAGTTTTTAAGAAGCAATTCTAGAAATCCAGGTCATCCTGGTCAATCTCATCAGAGTTTTCTTTCTTTTTAGAAGCCTGAACTTCATCAGTATTTTCAGCCTCCTTTGGATCTGCACCTTCAGCATCTGCCTGGTCCTCATCTCCCAGAGGATCAGTGCATGAAGAGTCTTTGTCCTCTTCTTCTTCCTCACTCTCAGGATACATCAGTGAGGGTTTGGAACTCTCATCACTTCGAACCTCTCCATTGGGGGGGTCACTCCCAGGGTTGTCCTCTTCTTTGCATTCCTCTTCGTCTTCTCCTTCATCCTCATCTTCAGACCCCTTCTGGGATTGCTGTGAGAAGTTTCCTACAGAAGAATAACAAGACAAGGCAGTGGATTTCTTCAGAGTCTCCAGCATTTTCTTATTTTTCTTGCCTTTGGCCTTTGAGGCTCTCTCAGAAACCTTCTTGTTGATTTTGTCTTTGTGTTTTTCATGTGCCTTGTCAGGGTCATCATTGGCAGGTTCCTCATCGTTCTCATCATGTTTCTCAGCTCCTTCACTGTTTTCCTCCTCAGCTTCACCTTCTAACTGTGCTTTTGCATCTTCTACTGCCTCAGCTTCATCCTGCTCAGCTTCTTCATTTCCTTCTGCAGCATCTTCTTCAGGATTGTTGTCAGTTCCGGAGCCTTCAGGATCTCCTCTACATTCTGACGTCTCTGCCTCATCATCAGCCACAACATCCTCCTCCTCTGGCTCCTCTGTTTCTTCAGCTTCATTTTCAGCTTCATCTTCCCCTCTGGACTTCTCTTCAGCTTCCTGCTCTTCATTTGGAGCTTCTTCTTCTGCTTCCTCTTTTGTTTCTTCTTCTTCTTCTTTTGTTTCTTCCTCCTCTTTTGCTTCCTCTTCTTCCTCTTTTGCTTCCTCTTCCTTTGTTTCTCCCTCCTCTTTTTCTTCCTCTTCCATCTCTTCTTCCTCTTTTTCTTCCTCTTCCTCATCTTCTTCTTTTGCTTCTTCTTCCTCTTCCTCTTCTGGGTTTTCTTCCTCTTCCATCTCTTCTTCCTCTTTTTCTTCCTCTTCCTCTTCTTCTTCTTTTGCTTCTTCCTTTTCCTCTTCTGTGTTTTCTTCCTCTTCCACTTCTTGCTCTTCACCTTCATTTTCTCCCTCATCTTCCTTTGCTTCCTCCTCCTTTTTTTCTTCCTCCTCCTCCTCCTCCTCCTCCTCCTCCTCTTTTTCTTCCTCCTCTTCTCCACTTTTTTTTCCTTCTTCTTCTTCCTCATTTTCTTCCTCCTCATCTTTCACATCTTCCTCTTCTTTTGCTTCCTCTTCTTCTTTCCATTCATCCTCATCTTTTTCATTTTCCTCTTCCTCCTCTTTTTCTTTCTCCTCCTCCTCTTTCACATCTTCCTCTTCCTCCTTCCCTTCCTCCTCTTCTTTTGCTTCTTCCTCTTCCTCTTTTACTTCTTCTTCCTCCTCCTCTTTTTCTTCCTCCTCCTCCTCTTTTGCTTCTTCCTCTTCTTCTTCTTCCTCTTCCTCTTTTGCTTCTTCCTTAATTTCTTCCTCCTCCTCTTTTGCTTCTTCTTCTTCCTCTTTTGCTCCTTCTTCTTCCTCCTCCTCCTCCTCCCCTTTTGCTTCTTCCTCTTCCTCCTTCCCTTCTTCTTCCTCCTCCTCTTTTTCACCTTCCTCTTCCTCCTTCACTTCTTCCTCCTCTTTTTCACCTTCCTCCTCTTTTGCTTCTTCCTCTTCCTCCTTCAATTCTTCCTCCTCTTTTTCTTCTTCTTCTTCTGCTTTCTCCTCCTCTTTTGCTTCTTCCTCTTCCTCCTTCACTTCTTCCTCTTCCTCCAATTTTTCACCTTCCTCCTCTTCTGCTTCTTCCTCCTCTTTTTCTTCTTCCTCTTCCTCCTTCAATTCTTCCTCCTCTTTTTCTTCTTCTTCTTCTGCTTTCTCCTCCTCTTTTGCTTCTTCCTCTTCCTCCTTC
>VXBA01005352.1:1018748-1159196 GCA_013399895.1 Serilophus lunatus
TTCACTTCTTCCCCCTCTTTTACTTCTTCCCCCTCCTCCTCTTTTTCACCTTCCTCTTCTTTTTCACCTTCCTCCTCTTTTGCTTCTTCCTCTTTCCCTTCTTCTTCCTCCTCCTCCTCTTTCAATTCTTCCTCTTCCACTTTCTCCTCCTCCTTTTCTTCCTCTTCCTCCTTCACTTCTTCCCCCTCTTTTACTTCTTCCCCCTCCTCCTCTTTTTCACCTTCCTCTTCTTTTTCACCTTCCTCCTCTTTTGCTTCTTCCTCTTCCTCCTTCCCTTCTTCTTCCTCCTCCTTTGCTTCTTCCTCCTTCCCTTCCTCTTCATTTGTCTCTTCCTCCTCCTTCACTCCCCCTTCCTCCTCCTCCTTCTCTTCCTNGCTTCCTCCTCTTTTGCTTCCTCCTCTTCTGCTTCCTCCCCTTCCTCTTTTGCTTCTTCCTTAGTTTCTTCTTCCTTCTCCTCTTTTGCTTCTTCCTCTTCCTCCTTCCCTTCTTCTTCCTCCTCCTCCTCTTTCAATTCTTCCTCTTCCACTTTCTCCTCCTCCTTTTCTTCCTCTTCCTCCTTCCCTTCTTCTTCCTCCTCCTTTGCTTCTTCCTCCTTCCCTTCCTCTTCATTTGTCTCTTCCTCCTCCTTCACTCCCCCTTCCTCCTCCTCCTTCTCTTCCTCCTCATTTATTTCCTCTTCCTCTTTAGTTTCCTCTGCTTCTTCTTCTTTTCCTTCCTCCTCATCTTCTTTTGTTTCTCCCTCCTCCTCTTTTATTTCATCCTCCTCTTCGGCCTTAATGGTTTCTTCTTCCTCTTTCTCTTCCTCCTCCTCTTTTGCTTCCTCTTCTTCTCCTTTTGTTTCTTCCCCTGCTTCTTCTGCTTCATCTTCTGGTTCCTTTTCTTCATCTTCCACTTCTGCTTCGCCTGCCTGGGGTTCACCTTTGATGTCCTGGGCTGTTTCTGCAACAAAGGCTTTCTCATTATCATCTTTCTTCATCTTCAGGATTTGCTGCAAATCAAATGCTTTCATGACTGGGGCATTGGCGGCCACCACAGGGGTCCTTGTGGGCTTGGAGGCCAGTTTTTTCCTCACACAGGACTCACATGGACAGTATTCATCCTCACTTGATTGCTTATTAAAACTGGCCTCAAAAGCTGCACTCAGTGATAGATCTTTATCTACATCAAAGGATAAGTCTGATGTGTCCTCCAGCCTGCTCTGTTTGCCATTCTTGTCACCAAAGAGTGACTTTTTATGCATAGTTTGCAATCTCCATCTCCTCTGCTCAGTTTGGAGTTTTGTCTCATGTGTGGGTGGCTGATCTGGAGGTTTGGGAATCCTATTCCCAGCTCTGCTTTTGATCTTCCTCAACTCCTTCTCTATGCTTTTTTGTATCCTTTTACTCACATCCTCCTTCAGTTCCAGTATCATCTCATCCATCTGCTGGTTGTCTTGCAGGTTCCACCTGACCTTTAACTCGTTCATGGCATTGACATAGTGAGCCATGAACTCCTTCTCAATTTTCTTGAGCAGCCTCAGGACCCAGAGTGGATCTGGATCCACTGACTTTTGCTCGACAAGGGCTGTGCCCATACTGGTGGCTGCACTGACTTCGGGTTCTAGGTCATTTGGTGACTCTTTTTCAAGATGTTCTTCCAAATCAGCTTTCAGCTCCATCCCACCATCGACATCATTGGCATTTGTATCATCAGTGGTGGCTGGCTGATCGCCTTCCTCTTCAGGATTTTCTTGTGGGATTTTGTCAGTCACAACTTCAGCTTCTTCCTGTTCTCCAGTTTCAGCCAATTTGCTCTCTTCTTCATTTTCTCCCCCTTCCTCCTGACCGTGCTCAAAGTTACTGCACTGATCCTCCTTATTTTCTTCTTCCTCCTGAATTAGAGAGTCTTCTCTAACAGAGTGTGTTTTTTCCTCACCTTTTGAACCTGAGCAGGCTGTTGAAGGGCGGGAAGGTTTCTCTCCATCTTTACTTTGCTCCTCAGCCTCAGTCAGCTCAGTGACAGTCTCCGTATTTTCCTCTTGTTCAGCTGATTTAAATTCAACGGTTTTCTGTGCCATTAAAGTGGCACCAGCTGTACATTCTTCTCCTGAGCCACCAGAACCACTGCAGACATCAACTCCAGAGGAGGACATGGGAGTGAAGGCATGATCCATAGATTTTGGGCCTTTAAACCCAGGATCTGGCTCTGCCTTCTCAGTTGCCTCTTGACCCGAACTTGGGCCGCTCCTTTCAGCTGTGCATCCCAACCATAGGGCTTGAAAAATATTCAGCAGCTCTGTATACCTTGACTTAGTCAAAGACTTTGAGGTATCTGATGGATCTTCTGACTCTTCATCAAGGAGTTGGAGACTGGCGAGACAAGTAATCAAAATATTGGCAGAGTTACTCAGTTTTCTCCCCATCGTGGGGGACACTTCAGGCAAACTGTTTGATCGGTCAAATTTGGTCTCGTGTTTTGAACTCAGCAAGGCCTTCATGATCTGGACAGAAGTCTGGACAGAGGATGGCAGGTCTCTCCTGTTGTTATTTTGGCTGGATGCAACTGACTGTTTGCATTCTGCCTGCTCAGCTTTGGCGGTTTCAGATGCAACCTCACAAATTTCTTCCTGGTTCATACGTTCTTCAGCCTCTTCATTAACAGCAGTGCATTCTGCTGTCTCTTCTTTCACATCCTCTTTAGCTTCATTTTCAGCCTCCTCCACATTCTTTTCCTCAGCTTTTTCATCCTCTGGGACTTCCTCATTTGTACAGTGTGATACCTCAGTGACTGACTCTGTACATTCCCTTTGCCCATCATCCTCCATTTCATATTTCATAAGCAATGTTTCTGAAGGGATTTTTCTGAGCCATTCTTGCACAACTTCTTCTGGAGATGTATTTGGTAGAGCAGATGGCATTAAATCACTCTCTTCCTCCTGCACAACTGTGTCTTCTAACTCTCCTCCCACTTTTTTGTTGCAAGAATCATCAGGCTCTTTGTTCTCATCACTTATTTCGGGCACAGCTGATTTAGACCCATAGGAAGTTGCTTTGGAGGAATCCACAATTTCTTTCTGCTCTTTTCCTGTGGTCAGCACAGACTCGGTGCCTAAACTGCTAACTGAGGAATTCTTTAACATGGCTGAACGTATATTTTTTCTCTTTGGCTTCCCTTTGGGTGGGGCAGGGCGGTGCAGGCTGCACACTGACATAGTCTCAGACAGTGATGCCCGGCTGGAGTTCGACATCTTCACCCGAAGATTGTTATTTTTTGTCTGCCTTGATTTTGAAGATTGAGACATGTTTGATTGTGAGCACCTCTCATCAGTCTCCTGGGATATCTGTGTCAACAGGCTTTTATCTTTTACTTCTGACTTTGAAGAGACTCTTGAGGAGCTACTTGTAGGATTTTTGTTCCTAGTCCCATTCTCAGTTGCGTGGTCAACTTTGGAACACACACTCCCACTCATACTTCCCTGTCTGGAAGAAGAGGGCTCTGAAGTAACCTTGGCATGACCCTCTCCAGCGTTTCCATTAGATCTTGAAGCACTTGAGGAAAGGGCTGATGGTATGCTACTTTCTTCCTTACGGCTTCTCTTCTTTGAGCCTTTTGAGGATTCACTGTATCCACTGGCAATACTTTTTGAGCTTTTCTCCTCAGCGAGACCTGCAGTTGCCTCTACTTCACTAGTAGAAGAAATGTTTGATTGAAGAGATCCTGAGTTTTGAGACATGGGGGCTCCAACAGATTTTTTCTTGGTTCCACATGAGCTTTTGGAGTAATTGGATGCCCTGCTGCATGATCTCACATCATCTGCATGTAGGGAGTTCTTCTTTTTATTTGGAGTGGACCCAAGTGAAGACACAGACATTTCAGACTGTGCATCCAAATGAACATGGCTGCGTTTGCTCTTTCTGGATCCTCTGGAAGAGCAAGAGGCATTGGATGGAACATTTTCTTCACTGTCACTTTTCTTGCTTTTCCTGTCAGTAGCTCTGGAATGGTGGCTTCCATGTGTAGAGCATTGTTCCCCTTCACTGCTGTCACCCCTAACTGATCGGCTAGGCTTTGTTTTTGCCGACACTGAGCTCACTTCATTGACTTCGCTTTCCTCTTGCTCTGCTTCCGCCTCTTCATCCTCTTTCTTAGGGCAAGACTCACTGGACAAGGAGGAGACCACTGGATTGTCATCAGAGTGGTCATCCTGCTCAGTCTTTGCTTTTGGTGTGGTACAGTTGCTAGACTTGCTGTGCACACTGTTGGCAGGGGTGGAGCTCTGTGAGTTACCTCCTTGATTTGCCTTCTGAAGGCTTGAGGAAGACATGCTCCTACCCACACTGCTCGTTTCCTCACAGATATTCTTCTTGCTCTGTCTAGACTGCAGGGACGACCTTGACATAACACTCTCAACTCTGCTGCTCTCAACCTCTTCCACGTCATCCTTTAAGCACTTCACAGAGGAAGTTTCTAAACATTCTTCATCTTCATTTTGTGAAATGGTTTTGCTGACCTCATGGTCTTCAGAGGCGTCTTGAGTATCCAGGTTGTTTTCACAGCTTGAATGTGACACCAAACCTAAGGACGAAGGTCTTTGGTTATTTCCTGTGCTTGTCTGAGTGTTTTCTTGCTGTTCTTCTCCGTTGGAAGCACCTGTAGACAAATCACTTCGGCACCTGCACTTTTTGACGGCTCGGTACGCTACTCTGTTCTCTATAGTCTCTGAGTAGGACGAGGACTCTTGCACAATGTGCTCAGAGAATTCCTCACTGGATGTGGTGTGCAGGCTGTCAATGGAAGTAATTTTTTTGTGGACTACTCTCCTCCGGGAAGATGTGCTAGAGCATGACGACCGGGTGTGCCAGGTGCTTCGTACACTGGGCTCTTCCCTCTGGGACATGTGCATGGGGTTTTTCCAAATGTCATAGTCCTGGTGTTTCTTCCCACAGCTGTGACAATGAGAATCATCACATTCTGACTCCTCAAGTTTTGACATGTAAGAATCGATATCACAGGGATATAACGAATCATCTGCCTCCGAGCTGACTTCTGGGTTCAGTTTCTGTAGAGGATCTACTCCACTGTCCTCTGCTCCTGACTCCTCGCAAGGCAGCTGGTTCATCAGGCTGGACTTTTTGATCTGGGTGGACCACTGCAAAGTCTCATCATTTAGCAGACGGAAGCGGACTTTCATCTCAACGGACAAGCTCCCGTCCTTGTTCACATGCACCCGCTTTTCTATGTCATCATTGACCAAGGAATGGACCAGATCCCCAGCTTTGGGATGGGAGCAGCTGTTAGAGAAAGGGGCACCATTATCCGGGGAGGCAGCGAGACCGTTGGGATACGACTTTTCTGATGACAAAGAAAATCTCATGGACCTGTTGCTTGATGATGACCGTGGGTGGATGACGCTTTTTTTGGCTTTCAGTCCAAAGTTCACTGAAAGGTAGAAAAGAAATTTGGAGAGAAACGTTAACTCATATAAAGATGACACAAAATACCTAAGTCAGACTCTCAGATTCTTGATTACTGATGTAATTCCATTAAAGCAAAGCCTATGCCAATTTACATAGTTTTAAAATTAGTCTTTGATTGAGTGGTGGCCATAAATTACAGACTGGAAAGGTTGGAAGGGACCCCTGGAGATCATCTAGTCCAACCTCCATGTTAAATGTTAAGTTTTGTATCAAAATCTTCTATACCGTAAATTTATATTTTTTTTAAATCTAAATTGAAACACAAACATTTTGTTTAATCAAGTGCACGGCAGGAAGTAAAATAAAATTTTATATATATATATATACACACACACACACACACATAGAAATTTAGTTTCAGTATTTCATCATGTTGCAAATATTCCATTTATTTAATTGTCCAAGTTTTTATCCTTCTTATTTAGGGAATAATACATGGAGAATGATGGAAGATGACCCTTTTTCTTAGCTAGAGGTCAGATCAATCTAATTCCAGGAAACATGTGTGAGCATGTAAACAAGAGCAACACCCAGTCCCTGCAGGGATGTGCCACAATCAATAATTATAATGCCCATTAAAACATAAATAAAAACCAACAGAAAAGCAATTGTAAGCTGTTGACTGTTAAGAAAAATAGTGGTATTTGTAGAAGAAATCAGTGATAGTGAGGGAATTTAGGAATTGCAATTGGAAGCACATATCTATGACCCAGTGCAGTTACCCGCACAGACTTGCTGGGGTCTTAGACCATCATTTCAAGGAGGATATATTGCTATCAGGTTGCCTTGCAAGACATTAATCTATCTTGTTTCTAACATGTGTTTATCCAAAATCTACTTGTGTATATATATGTAGACTATCTAGTGCCTCCGTGGGCATATGGATATGCAGATGAATGAAGGCATTTGGGGAAGGAAGTGCTGAACAGGAGCACATCAACCAAGATCAATAACACAGAAATAGCTCTTCTCTTCATCATCCTCTTCTCTAACCATCTAACTAATATATATTTGAACAGATATATTTTCTCAGTCTCTTGATGTACAAAGCTCTAGTTTATTCCCACATTTCCCTCCAATTTTTTATGTCTTGGGCAGTGAGTGTGGGATGTCTCTGACCAGAAATTTCTACAACTAGTTGTCAACACACAAGTGAATCTTTCCCAGCTCCTGCTATTGACAATGGAGAAAAACAAGTGCCCCTCCAGAACATATTTCATCCTACAGCAAATCCCTAATACAGTGAAGATTAACTGCCCTTTGGAAGCGGGAAGTTTCTTTTCATAGGCCTCAAAGTGTAGCTGGTTTAATTATTCAGGTTTATATTTCTTAGGCATTCCATCATGAGTTATCTGAGGTCACAAGTAATGTGTAACATACTCCTTCCTGAACATAATCTTTCCATAAAAATATACTTTGTTCCCCAAAGTGTGGCTCTAACATGCAGGAGAAATTGAGTCTCCTGCTGACAAACCCAGGGCATCCTCTGGTGCATCTCTGGTGCAGGGAGATCCATGAGTGCAGGCATGACATGACAGACAGAGAAGGGGACAGAGGATCCGTGGGAAATCTCAAGGGTTTCGGGAGACAGACACAGGAAAGGAGGGAGTTCTGGAAGGAAAAGGAGACACAGAGATATGAAAGAGGAAGGGAAGTCAGCCAGACATGGGGACCATGTAAAAGAAAGACTGGGGGGTGCAGGGAGGAAATCCTAGAAGGAAACCAGAGAAAAAGAAGGGGAGGATGGAAAGGCCTGGGAGGCAGGAGAGGGAAGTGCATTTTCCACGTGAAACCTGCACATTGGGGCAGTACAATAGGATCCTGTATTCTCCATGTGGGAGACAGGTCTGGAGATGACTGTGCAACACGCCCCAGAGCTTTTCTTACTTTCATTGTTCTCGTTGACGTTGTTGCCGTTGGAACGGGGAGGCAGGTTGGGCAGCTTCTCCACCGAGTGTTTCCTCAAATTCTCCATGGATACAGGTTTAAAGGGCTCCCGGCCAACACACACCAGCACGTTGGGGCAGTGGAGCAGAGCCTGCATGCTGTCAATCTGGAAAGGGAAGAGTAAGTTGATCACCATGAGCTGGATCCTTCCAGAATTAATCAACAAACAGTTGTCACCTAAGTAAAAGAGCATTTAGATGATGCTCGGAGGGATGTGGTGTGATTTTTGAGATTGATCTGTGCAGGCCACGAGTTGAATTCCTTGTAGATCCCTTCCAATTCAGGATATTCTATGACTCTATGAAAATAAATGTGATTCTGGAGAACTTGAGGGTCTACCAGAGCCTGCTGGCAGGGTCTGTTGGAGTATTCTTCCATTGAAAGAGAAGATCATGCTATGTTTTAACCAGATTTCCTGAAATAGGGAAGGTGTGGGAAAGATTGCCTAAGGGAGAAGAAATCAATTATTACATAGTTTCGTATATTCTAGGAAAGATTTAGGCATAAACAATGTGGTAGTGAAGAAGAGAGTGGAACTGGAGGCATTTCAGTTTCCCTTATATGGAATTGTATCCTTTAAATTCTATTAATTCCAGTATGGGACATAAATTATTACCTGGCTTATGATACAATCCATTTTGACCCTTAGTTCTCTTCCTTTCTTTGCTCAGGAACAAGAACTGTGACTTCCCTCAATATTACCTCAAATATTCCCTCAGGTATTGCTTCAGTGCTGGGCAATGAGGGATGTTGTCCCTCAGTGTGGGAAATTCCTGTGAAGGAATCTCTGTTCCTACACGAGAACTCAGGTTTACACAGCTCATCTACACTTCCTGACCTGTTTCTGGATTACACACCAAGTCTTTCACAAGTCACTTTTCATGGAATCATATAATCATAGAAACGTTTGGGTTGAAAGGGACTTTTTAAAAGTCATCTCATCCAATATCCCTGCAATGAGCACAGACATCTTCAACTTGATCAGTTTGCTCAGACCCAAATCCAACTTTTATCTAAATACAACATTCCTCCTCTCTCAAGGAGCTGGAATCAGTGTTGTGAGAAGCAGTGGGCAGACAGAGCCTGGACACATGTTGTTTCAGCAGCTTTAAAGACTGAATTCAGTCTCTCAGCTAAAACACTTGATGGCTTTCAAAAGGGGGAGAAGACTCTCTTGCTGCCTGAGAGGACTTTAGAGTGGCCAACACCAGGCAGCTTTGTGTTCCCAGGGGTGACCCCAGTCCAGCTGGAATGTCCCTTTCTCCTCAGTCTGCTACACCAGGAGCACATCTCGAGAGCATATGGGGACTCCCCAACAAGAGGTGACCGCACCAAGCCAGCGCTGGTGGTGGGCTCAGCACTATCTTGCCCACAAAATGCACCCCGACCTCACTGTGCCACTTAATCATCATCCCTTTAACGAGCAGCTGAGTATGGAAGACAAGGAATCTTAGAGGAGCAGCGATGACAGTTCTGCAGTTGTCACACGTGCCTGGAATAACAGCACGTGAAGGACTGACCTCAGTCTCTAAATGTTGCTACAGCCAAGGAATGAGGAGCCAGGCCCCCCTCAGAGCCCAAGCCCTTGGTTTGTGAAGTTCCTCTGGCCTTTCCCAAGATGAGTTGGTGCCACCAGGGCTGTGGGATGTACTGGGAGATTAGTGCTGCATGTGGTGCAAATACGATGAGGGTAAATGTGCGGAAGGTGGAAGAACAAGACAGAGATAAACAGAGTCACATCTTAGATTAAGTGAAACACTTCTGTTAATTTTGCTTACAATAAAGCATATGGCATCAACATCTTAGCTGGGATTACACTAAAATTCCATCATTTTCCCATTATTTTTTATTTGCTGTTTGTGCTATAACAACACATGTGACAGGCCCATTGAGTTTGTTGCTATGAAACTCGGAGTAAGAGAGGCTTTGGTCACTAAAACTTGCATTAAACACACTGTGCAAAGCAACAAAACTGCTGAGTCCACGGGATGAGTAACATGACACCGAAAAATAACCCACAAATCTCAGCCTGTCTCTGTCCTACTGCTTGTCATTTGTCAATAAATCCACTTCTGCTCCATAGAAAACATCTTTATATCTTCCTAAATAAAACATCTTTCCAGATGTTAAAAAAGTTTAAAAGTTTATGGAAAGCCTATGATACAATACACAAAATATTTTTAAGTAGGTTTTTGCCACCTAGATATTTATTTTCATTCTTTACTTTCCTGTTACTTTTAATTTTTATTCCTTTGGTGAGACCTTTCACCCTGTTCTCATGTAAGCAGAAAAAAATTGAGGGTAAAAAAGAAGTAAGAGAAAAGGGGAAAAAAAAAGTAGAGAAAAAAAAATAGATATGGAATTTTTCTGTCCATAATATAAAACAATCTGTCTTTCAACCCCCATTAAGTTTAGGAACCGTTCCTGTTTGTAAAGGACATTTTTTCAGTGAAAGCTATTTTTTGCTCAGGATATTTCCTCACATGGATCTGTGTTTGGATGTAGATCCTTCAGTCACACTCATCACAGAGGTGCTGTGTGAGCAGAAAATAGATGGTGACACTGACAGGACCTCAGGAATCAATGGAGCTGAGCCAGCTGGTTACTGAATTTATGATGCACAAATCAAATCCTTTTATGTGGAATACACTTGTGTTATGTTACTTAAAATAATCTGTCTTGGGGTATTTCTGACATCATCTTTAGCAGTGTTTGTACCTATAAACAGCTTTTCTTCTTAATATCTTACAAGCTGAATCTCTCACATCAATAAATGCAGAAATTCAACTTTCCAGTGCTTCATTGTTAAAAGTATTTTGGTAATGTAAATACAGCTGAATGTTTTCTAAAGGGTTAAATAAACCATATTTGTGTAGTTGATTTGGTTTAATGCAACAACCACTGTCAGGGCAGTGCTGTAGGGTTGGGATAACAGTTCATCTCAGCCTGCTCCACATGGAGCTTTCCCACACTGCTGCAGGAATCCCATCCTCTCAACATGTCACTGTCTGGGCTATACAGTTGACATCTGTCTTCAGGGCACTCAATATGACATTTTTTACTAGGGCTAAATTATCTCTAAACACTCTGTCCCCTCTTAGGTGTTTAGCAATTCGCAGCTCACTCAGCACGTCCCAGGGTGAGGTCCATGTGTTGCTTCTCAGATTTCCTTATTTTTGAAGAATGTGTTAAAATTATTTATACTCTGGAGGGATCAGATCCTGAACATGCAGCCATGGCAATGTCTACGACTGCTCCTGAAGATGCTGAGGGAAATAATGGCTCCATTTCAACCAGTGACAGAATATCCTCTGGCTTTTCTTGGATCTGCACAACATTGGCTACAACTAGGAAACAACGGGAAAACTGAGACCTTTCTTTTCATCATCATCATAATCATCATCATGGAATGGTTTGGGTCAAAGGGGACCTTAAAGATCATCTTGTTCCACCTCCCTTCCATGGGAAGAGACAACTCCCACTATTCCAGATTGCTCCAAGACCCGTCCAACCTGGCCTTGGACACTTCCAGGGATGGGGCAGCCACAGCTTCTCTGGGCAACCTGTGCCAGGGCCTCCCCACCCTCACAGCCAAGAATCCTTCCCAATATCCCATCTCTCCCTGCCCTCTGAGTTTGAAGCCATTCCCCCTTGTCCTGTCCCTCCATCCCTTGTCCCAAGTCTCTCTTCAGCTCTCCTGGAGCTTCTTTAGGCTCTAAGGGCTCCCTGGAGCCTTCTCTTCTCCAGCCTGAACAACCCCAGCTCTATCAGCCTCTTTTACAATTATGCAAGAGAAGGGATCCAGTTCAGCTTCTTGGAGAAAAGAACCACCAGAAAAAGAGTTTCTTTGATTTGTGAAACTGTAATTTCCATGCAGATTCTGCCATTGATTTTCATGCTGGGAGAAGAAACTGGACATTAGACATAAAGTTGGTGATATATAAGATTGCAAGTGATAGCAATAACCCCAAAGTGAAAAGCAGACATGGCAGTTATTCATCTTTGAGAAACATGTGAGACCCAGAGAAAGAGGTAAAATATTAGATTGGATTAAATTAGGGGGAAAATAATCTGAGACATCTAAACCAAGGCAGATTGATTCCAGACAATATGTCCACTCAATAGTTATCAGGAAGCACCATTTCAGCTGAATATTGAACCTCAGAGACATTACTTTAAATTCCCCTGAGAAGACCACCATTTGTGAGGTGGAAATGAAAGAACATCCTCTCTTCTGAAATACATTGGGTTTTTTTCATTCTGGCTGCCATCCATTGAGGATGGATTATCTCCATGAACATTCCCATACAGAACCTACCACAAAGGGGCTGTGATCTCAGCAAGGACCTCTAGGTGCTACTGCAACACCATTAATAATAAAATGTCATCAACACCTAAAAAGAAGGAAGGCAAACACAGCACCTCAAAAACAAGGAAGCTCTTGGTTATTGTGGAGCGCGTGCCATCCTCTGTCTCTTCCCAGAGGAAAAAAGAACCATTGCAAACATTTCTCATCTCAGAAGCCGAATACAGATACAAGTTTCTGATGATGGCAGAATGGAGAAGACACCTTTGGCTTTTCCTTTGCTGGCTACCAGCCAACCAAAGACATTTGAGTCTTAAGGGAAGACAGAAAGTGGAAATAATTCAAGGCACGGTTCAGAGCACAAGTCTATAAACTAATCCACCTTCCAAAGGAGTGCAGGGATGCATGGAGAAACAGGAAAAAACATGGAATACACACAGAAGAACAGGTTACTGGGCTGAGTGCATTCCCTGTCCTGCTGACTCGTTGGCTCCTTTCCCTGAGCTCTTTCATCTGTTCCCTTTTGTGTTCCATTCAGATTTACAGCTCCCGGGAGTGTGAAATGCCCTGTTGTTTTGTGGTGGTGCCACATCCCATCCAAGTACATCCAGGCTCTGAACCAATGCACCGTGGTTTAGCAATAATAAATTTGGTGTTTTATTCATGCAACACCACTTGCCCTTCCCTTCCCCAAACGTTGCACTGGAGGAATTAGAAAGTGGTTCTTCTGGGGAGTGGTTTGTTAAAGCTGTGCTAATCTGCTGGTCACAAGGTGAATCATGGGGTGTTGCCATTCCAGGCCCACATACAAATTAGCAAAGTAGTGGAAGAAAAGAAAGAAGAAGATACCGGAAAATGCATGACTTGCCCTCACTTTCTCTAACGTCAGCGTGGGTCAGAAGTCTCTCCCTGTCATCAGGAGGGACACAGAACAAGAGAGGAGAGTGAGTTTAAAACAAGGAACTATGGCATGGAAATGGATCTAATCCTCTAGAAAGTGGAGCACACAAATTATTAGTCCAAAAGGGAGTACACAACATCCCATTCATCTCCCAAATCAAAACTCATGTGGTCTTTACCTCTTCAAATCTAACACAAAGTCCTTAAATCCACATAGAACCATTGAATCACAAAATGGTTTGGGTTGGAAGGGATCTTAAAGATCATCTTCTTCCAAATCCCTGCCATGAGCTGGAACACTTGGAGCACAGGTTGCTCCAAGCCCCATCCTGACCTTAAACACTTCCAGGGATGGGGCAGCCACAGCTTCTCTGGGGAACTTGTTCCAGTGCCTCACCACTCCCACAGGGAAGAATTTCTTCCCAATTTCCTCCCAGTATCCCATCTAACCCTGCCCTCGGGCAGTGGGAAGCCATTCCCCCTTGTCACACTATGTCCTTGTCAAAGTTCTTTCTCTATCTTTCTTGTAGGATCCCTTCAGGTACTGGAAAGCCACACTTAGGTCACTTGAAGCCTTCTCTTCTCCAAAGAAACGTGGGGAGCAGGACAGACGCCAGTGTCCAATAACAAGTGTTCTGCTAAACACAAATTACCACCTGTTACCTTTATTTGATGCTTATTTCATGGGAATAGGGGCAACCCCAATGCTCCAGACACTGAAATGTAGCAATATAAGTTGATTTGTTTTTTTAAAACTTCAGCAACTTCTAGAACTTTTCAGACATGACCTGTTTGGCTTTCAGTTTTGACCACTGTGTAAAGCTGCATAAAAAAGGATAGTTTTGGAAGGCCATGAAGAACTCAGTGAAATAAAACACGTCAGGCAGAGAGGAATAATGCAATAATGCTCTGCATTGATTTATCAATCAAGCACAGGTTAGTCTCTTGTTTAGCTTTTGCTCTTCTGGCAGCTTTTCCTGGAGGATTCACGGAAGCTCTTTCCCTGTGTGCAACAATTTGCATATATGTAAAAGAAATCATCGTGAATTTGGCCCTGGAAATAGTCTGGATGAACAAGCCTTTCAGCAGTCCAAGAGAAATACTGCAATCACAAATTCAGTGGCTATTGGAAATTGAGTAGCAGCAGAAGAGAAGCGCTGCATTGAAAAAGGGGAAGGGAGAGGAAAAGCTGGGAATAAAAAGGCATGAAGAGAGCAGAAAAGCTTTAGAGCTGAAAAGGCTAAAAATGGGAAGAAAAGTGATTTATAGCCTGGTTCATTTTGAAAGACAGGCTTTTAGGGTTGTATAGAGATGCCACCAGTCAAGGATGAGCTGGCTCCTGATGAAGACCATGAGAGGACTCCTGAGAATTTCCACTGAATTCTGGATGGAGTTGGGAAGGTCATCACATCGCACTGACTTCATGTTCAAGCTTTAGCTGGCCTTTTCCCTCCCCACACACCCTGTCAGCTCAAAATTTGGTGAGACACTGTTCTAGCTGTGAAACACCAGAGAAAAATCAAATTGCTGCTTAAGGTTCACATTTCAACAGAGAAGAGAGGAAGGCATTTCTTAGAAAGTTTTTGCTGCAGATATTTTCCACCTTGTGACATGTTTCAATTCCTCCCTGAAATTAGAGTCCACCACCTGCTCCCTTGGCATCAGATTCATTAAATCTGGTCCATCCAACATCAGCATTTGAAAACCATGAGTCAGAGTGACATCCACCCCACCCCAAGCGCCTGCCCTGATCCTCTCCGAGGGCAGGATTAACTTAAAAATTGACAAGTCTTGAAAAATGCCCAGCATTTGGTTCTTGTGATTAGCCTTGTGGTGACTGAGTCAGTGGGAAGGATAGGACTTGTGAGCTCAAGCTTTTCTCCATGACCAGAAGTTCTCAAAACTTGCTCTTTTTATACAGAGAACAACTACAGCATGGATGAAAAGGTTTTCCAGGTGGAAACAGAGGGGCAGAAAGAGGGAAGGACAACAGAGTTGTGCTCCAGGTAGCTGTAGGAGATGGGACTGAGTGTATAAATCCTAAATCAAGCCCACAGATCCACAGGGCCTTCATCCACAGTCTTGCCATCCCAGATGTCTCTTAGTACAAACACTGGTGAATTGTGCTCTGTTGAGCACAGTCCAGGGCCTCCAGTAGCTCTGGGCATAAAGAGAAACACATTTAGCTGAAAGACTTGGTATAATTAAATTGTTTTCTTCTTAATGAGTTCAGGTTTTGTTCTCAGTTTGCAAAGTCCACGGTACAAATGGGAAAGATAGGAAGGTTTTTACCTCGACATGGTAAAAGCAGCTCCCTTGATAAGTGGATTTACTTCAGAAAAGATGGAAGTTGAAAGAGAATAATAGAATTATAGAATCCTGGAATAGAATCCCAGAACCATTAAGGTTGGAAAAGACCTCTAGCATCACCAAGTCCAACCATCAGCCCAGCATCATCAACATGTTTGCCACTAAACCACGTTCTCAAGTGCCAATCCACACATTTTCTGAACATTTACAGGGATTGTGACTTCACCACTGCCCTGGACAGACTATTCCAAGGCTTTACAACCCTTTCAGTAAAGACTTTTTTTCATAATATCCAAACTAAACCTCCCCTGGAGCAACTTGAGGCCATTTCATCTTGTCTGTCCCTTGTTACATGTTATTGTGACACACATCTCACTTCAACCTCTTCTCAGGTTGTTGTAGAGAGCACTAAATTCTCCCCTCAGCCTCCAAGACCTTGCTAAGAGCTGCAGCAAAATCATTTGAATTCCCTGTTTAAGGCCCAAAAGGAAGAAGAAAGTTGATGCAAATGCAAAACATGTCTCTTTCCCTCTGCCATTATTGGTAAAATCTCCAAAATCTGCATTTGGAAAGCCAGATTCCCTATGAAAAAAAAAAAAATAGTCCAGCCTTTCCTCCAAAAATTCTTTGCAGAAATAGTGATTCCTACTTAAAATGCTTACAGAAAATTCACATTTTTTCCAGGAGAGGGTGGAATTCTGCAATTTTTAGTACTCCGGGTAAATGAATAAACAGATCCATCATGTTGACAAATACTATTGCATCTACTAAATAACATGATTGGAAATGTCTTTGCCCTGGATTAAATTCAAAAGAATTAGAAAGTAATTACACTTTGCTACATTATTATTGAAATAACAAAATCTCCTCAGGGTAAGGGAATCATTTGCATTTGGTAATGTTAGATAAGAAAGTATTAGATTTGGTGTGTGTTAGATAAGCAAGCGGGTAACACACGGGGTCCATTTAACTCTACCTTGCAAGGCACGGGGCCAAATGATTTCAGGGCATCTCAAAGGTTCATAAAACACACCTGGATATGAGTCTTCTCATGGATCAGGTTCATGGAAAGTTTTGCTGAGGTTTACAGATCGCTTGTGTAAATCTCGCTGGAGTCATTGTGGTTTTGGCAGGGAATCAGAGAATATCGAACCTGAAACCTGCGGTTTGTTTTCAGACCGTGAGTCACACACATGGTGGGTGGAAAGTGGCCCAGCTCACTTGGTAACAATGGTTTGCAGCAGATGAGGGGCTGAAATTGGTTGCAGTCACTCATTCCTACCTGAGCATGGCTCGAAACCAAGTGTCACAGTGAACGTGTCAACGTGGGACCAGCAAACTAACTATCCCACGGAGGAAAATTGTCACCTTTCTTCTCCCACTGTTTATGCACACATCACATTTTAAAACAGCTTATCTGCCTCCATGTATCCCGTTTTCCTCTTCCAGTTCCATCAGGGGCTTGATGACACCTGTCATTAAGACAGATGAGCTTGGTAGGCAGCCCAAACACAAGTGGCCTAGAGGATGCCTGCGGGGAGCCCAGAGATGTCCTAGAAATGGCTACATGGATGTGTAAATCTGAGCCAGGAAATCTGGCAGACAAGCCTGTTTCCTGGCCTTGCACCCTAGGTCACTGTAAATGCAGTCATTATTACCAAGAACTTTTTAGTAATAATAGTTCAGCCAATAGCTTTACTAATAACAGCTAAAAATAAAAGCTCTGCCTTTGCTGCTAAATTAAATCAATCCTGGATCCAGGGCACTGGAACAGAGTTGCCTGTATCACTCTTCTTAGAGTGGTCTTTAGTGCACTTAAAGCCTGGATCAACTGGCACTTTCCCAAGCAATTCCTGGGCAGATCTTGGAGTTAACACATGCCAGGGAGCTTTTCTAAGAAGCAGCTTGAAAGTGGCCACCCAACATTAGAAGCTGTGGGAATTAGACCCTATTTTGGATGCTATGTAGTGTGATTATCTCTAGATAATTCCATTTGGTGTCAGGGCCAGAGCACATGCCTTGATTCTCTTCTGGCTACCAGAACAGCTGCAGCCCAAGGTGCTACTTTAGGCTGAAGAAGGTTTTATCCTACAGGTTGCTGGAGACTGGGAAGATACACCAGGGAAAGATTCACTTCATGTGTGCCCTTCTGTCTTTCTCCAAGACTTTTATATCTGGCTATGGACACAGACGGTTTGATTTGCCCCAAAACGGTCAACTTTGCCACAGCATCACCTCGTGCCAAACGCCAAACAAACACAGAAGAAAACTGAGGGTTCTTAGCCCAAGGAGTTGCTAATAACTAATCCTTTAGAGTCTCCAGTTAGTAGTGCCTGAAGAAGCATTCCTTAACTCCTGATTTCTCCCCTGATTAACCCACATGGGAATTCCCTGATCCCTCAAGGAAATTTGGTGGCATTCGGTGCTCGTTCTGCAATGTTCTCATTTGAAAAGTCTGAGGCAAAAGAGAGTCTTTCTGGTCATCCCTCTGTCCTTCCACACAGGGATGGGATCAGATCCACTCATTAAATGTAACAACTTACTGTCAGCCTTGAGATGCCTAAACAAAAAGGCATCTAAGCCTTGGCCTGACTCCAACAAACACAAAACCAGCCACATCCCGTGGAAAACTCTTCTGGAGGTTGATAAACCAAATTTGAGCTGCTCCTGGTAAGTGCCACCATAAACTATGTAGAATATTTGCCATCGCACAGAGGGGTTTCAAATGCCATAAGAGAGGGAGTTTTGGGGTTTAAGGAAGAATTTGATTTTGGTTTTGTTTTAATTTAGGACAGTTGATAAAAGAAGGGCTGGTGATTCACAAGTGAAGAAATCAGGACATCTGTGACTAGACACATGGTCATGTTGCTGGATTCCTGTGACTTAACAAAGTCTTAATGACTGTTCAGCTGGTGGACCCTGGATAATTGCCATTTGTAAGGGAAATCCCCTTGATGTCTCATAATCCTACACGTCATTTCTTACAGTCTGTGAGGATTTCTGGCCTTTCCATGATCTCTTTGCTCCTAGAGGTATTCTTCCCTCTCCAGAGGCAAGAGGGGAGGATCTGCATGTAGGTGTGTTCCTGTGGTTTAGACCATGGAGAAAGAAAACCCACTGGGTTGTATAAGAACTTCCCAGAATAGAGGTGAAAGTCCATCTGATGGAGAAGATAAACTACAAGTGTTACTCTCCTTTCGTTGGTGTGGGGGTTTTTTTTGTTTCTTTTTTTTTTTTTTTTCTTTAATTGATGTATATGCACATCTGGTTCTTTTTTTGAGTGTACAACTGACGTCCCCAGTAAAAACTGGGAAAGCTGCAATTTTCAACAGCCTCATGAGCCAAGTGGGCTTCACATGTAGAGACACAAATCTTGTGATTGATAATATTTATCTGCAGTACCTTAAAACAATTGCATGAAACCTTGGGCCTGGGTTAATTTATGTGACCAGACTAAGTCAGTCGTCCAATCTTCTACAGTCAATAAAGAGAAGCTGACAGGTAAAATGTGCCCCCCATCCTAAATGCTTCATAAAATGATCAGATTTAGGTAAATTAATGAACTAACTCCAGGCCTGTCTATATTTCAGTGGAAAAAGGTGCACAAAGTTTCACTGACAAGTTAATGACATGTCAATGCTAACCTAAATAACAGATTTCTCTATTTGTGGCAGTTAATCCAGTGTTTTCCATTTAATCACCTGGAAAATATCAATGAGTTGCTTGACCCGAAATAAATTTTATGATTTATGCTTTTTTTCTTGTTGAAAATGTCACTGATTTTCCTAAGCTAAAATCAAATTAAATTTTTCTTCAATCTCATACTCATCAAACGACTATTTTGATTTAGAAACTGACAAGGAAAATTGTGATTAGTTTGGGAAAATGAGATATTTACCCTAATCAAATGAGTGCCCAAACATTTGAACACCTATTCCCTTCAGTGGGACTAGTCCTGATTTCCTAGTAGGATGCTTAGGATTAAAAATACTGGTTTCACCTCACTCAAGGTTTCAGGAATTAGAATGAAAATGCAAATATGTAAATACCAGTAGAGCCACTCTGGATTTATACTAGCATGGGAATCAGGGCTTTTTGATCATTGTTTCTACTGAGTTGAGTTTTGCAGAATTTTTATAGGCTAATTCTGAATTCACAGCACTGAAAGACTGTCTGTCCCAAGAGAAATGAAGGTCCCATAACTGGGGCCACAGAAGAAAGAACCAGCAAATAGTGGCTTTTCCTGGGAAGTTCAAAAGTGCAGTTATAAAAACATGTGAAAGGTAAATAAGCAGAAAATTGGGAGCAAGCAAATACAAAATAAGAGCAAAAATCACAAAAGCAAAAGCTGAGCTGGACCCTAATGGATCTTTATCTCTTCTCTCTGATGATCAGTGATAGGATTTGAGGGAAGGGCTGGAGCTGTGCCTGGGGAGGTTTGGGTGGATTTTAGGGAAAGGTCCTTCCCTCAGAGGGTGGTTGGGCACTGGAACAGCTCCCTATGGAATGGGCACTTCCCAAACCTGCCAGAGCTCAGGGAGTGTTTGGGCAATTCAGGGGCAGGGAGGGATTTTTGGGGTGTCCTGTGCAGGGCCAGGAGTCAGATTTGATCATCCTAATGAGTCCCTTCCAACTCTGGATATTCTGTGATTCCATGATTTGCCCGTGATTGAATTAAATTTAGAGGTTTACTGGAAACATTTGTGGACTAGGTAGACTGCAAAAGAAAGAAAACACTTCTCTTTGCTTTGTTTTCAAAGCAATACAACATGAAAGGAACACAAAACAACAAGCCTTTTCCATGTGTATCTAAGTTTATACACATGTAAAAGTACAATAGGAAGCTAAAGACTTGGAATTTTGAAGTGTCCTAAATTTACTCAATAAAAGTATAACGATATTAAAATGGAGTATACTAAAGCAAAGCCAGTGGGACTGAATATGCCAACCATATATTACATTGCAGAGATGTTTTAACTCATTTTAGGGTTTCAGTTTAGATCTGTAGTTAGTAGTAGAAGAAAACAGGAAATTGAAAAGGACACACTCTGAGGTTCATGAATTGCAGTTCCATTAATGAAACCTGTAAGACAGGAGATTTTTCCCTTTTTTATGCTTGGTTTTCAAGTGATGAAGGAAAAACTGGCAGCAAAAGAGACATTTTGAACCTGCTATTAAATGTTGAGAATTATGTTATTCTAGGCCAGTCAAATACAAAAATCAATCAATCAGTAGTTCAGATGTATTACTTAGGAATTAATCTTACTCTTATTCTTCTAACCTGTCAAAGCATGGGAATAAATGTCAAAAATTACTGTTCCCCTCAATCTTAGTCCTCTTTCCTAGAAATAAAGACCTCTGTAATATCTAGCAAAAGATTTTACATTGGCATTAGATAAAAGAAGTTTACAAAATTATTAAAAGAGAATGTGAATTATTATTCAGGAAACAAGGAGATACCCAAGAAATATGAAGCACAGAGATACCTTTGGATAGCCATGGAAGAACAAAGGCTTTTTTCCATTTTCTCTAACAGATGTAAATATAAAAACTATAAAGGCAAGATGTACAGTTAAAACTAAACCCATTGAAGGAGGTTGTTTCAGAAGCTGTCACAAAATTTGTGGTTTAAATGCTTTGCATCCAAGCCATGTGTAATAGGAAGCCCTAATAGGAATGGCCATGAAATGAACAGAAATCAACAGTTAAAAAGCTGGAGGTAAATGAGTGAAATTAAGAATGGCCAAAAAAATCATGGTAAAAGATTCTCCGGGGAATATAATAATAATCACCACATATTTCCTGGCTACATACATAAGATGACAACATTGCTCAGATTGGACCTGTAGTCACATATCACTGCAATATTCTGCACAAGAATAAAAGGAGTGAAAATAAAATTATTAATATATAGAAAATCAACTGCCTATTGACAATACAGCAATGAAAATTTTAATATAAAGAGAGTGTGTAGAGATTAAGTGATATTTGACCCACCCCCCCATTTTTTCAGAATGAAAACGTGGAAAAGTTGGAAAAGACCTTCAAGATCATCAAGTCTTTGACCAAACACTTCCATACCACTAAGTCACATCCAGTCATTGAAATATAATAAAATAGAAACTTTAGACAGGATGGCCATCATTACAGAGATGAAAATGTAAAAGATGTATATCCATAGATAAATAGAAAGATGAAGGTTGAATAAAATTGAAGACATTCTGTTTGTAGAGTGTGTGTTTAGTACATGTCCCAGCTAAAATATTGATATTTATAATGACTAGAAGGAAAATTCTAGGAAATCCATTTTTAGTGCAAGACTGCACTAAAAAGTGGGAGGCAAAACTTTTCTTTAGAGAAATCAGTGAAAATTCTACAGAATAGAAATGAAGAGGAAGTTGCTATCAGCACACAAGATTATCTCCATCTGGACTGAACAGGCGTCCAAGTCTTGAAAATGGGAGAAATCAGTGACAAAATAAAATACTTATTCATAGATTATAAAGCATCTTGGAAGCAGGGATGGGATTGGTTAGAGGTTTTTTTTCCTAATTCCAGTTTGTGACATTTGTTGTAGCAAAACAAGAAATGACAGAATCTGTTCCTCAGAAGGGGGAAAACTGAAGCAGCCTGGCTGCTCAAACACAGGCTGGGCACAGCCAAACCACCTACAGTGAATTGTCCAAGGCCCTAAATCTGAAATATTTAGAGACTGTTAATCTGGACCAAATCAGGGAAGATGATGAGAGTTTAGCAGAACAGAGAGAAGAACGAAATCCTGCTCTAATACTTTTAATTTTGTTATTTACTTGTGGTACACAGCAAACTTCATCTTACAAATAATTTGTAGGAAGCTAGGAAAAAAAGGATCTCACTGATTCTGAAGGCCTGCAGAGGCTTATTTTGGCCAACTCCAAGTTCAGCTGAGTCTCAACAGCTCACAGGAGCTCAACCACTTCCCTCACTTACAGAAGTATTCAGACACTGATGTGCAGGCAGCTGAATCCCAAATGAATCCAGCCCCAGATATCCACAATCGTTTAGGAAGTTACTTGGAAAGTAGCTTTCTAAGATGCTTATTTCTTTCTTTTCGTTTCACAGAATGATTTAGGTTGGAAAAGGTCTCCAAGATCACTGAGTCCAACCTGTGATCCATCACCACCTTGTGACCCAGCCCAGCCCACTCAGTGCCACATCCTTGAGTGTATTCTCAAACACAAGGTGTTCCTTGAACACCTCCAGGGATGGGGACTCCACCACCTCCCTGCTGAAACAGTCTATGGCACGGGCTTCATCTTGCCTGCCATCCAGTTGTTGAAAAGTGAACAATTTTTTCCTCTCAGTAGGAGAAACACAGGCTCTGGACACACTTGGTAAAGATGAATCCTTCAGGTTGCTCATCTTGCACTTAGTCAAGTCCATAAGCAAGACATAAAGTTTAAGATGAAATGCCTATTTTGTTTATCTTAGGGCATACATGGGTTGTCCACAGCTAAATTTGTTCCCTTGCTCCTGTTTCCCTTTTCCTAAATCCTGAGTTTTCAGGATCTCCAGTTTCTCAGTGAGATTCCAGTTGCCCTTGTCTGACACATGTGGAGCAGCATCATCCTTTTCCCTGGGATTTCATCTCACCTCACTGCAGTCAGGCTGACACTCTTTTAGCCTCTAGATCAGCAGAGCTGAGAAAGCTGCAGCAGTAGAGTGTTTAGGAAGGATGTTTTCCTTGGATCCTCCAGGTGAGAACAGGAGGATCTTTCCAGATCTTTCCAGAGTGATGGGCACAGCAGAAAGCGCTGTGATAAGACCTGTTGTCTCCACCAGAAAGGATGGATTAAACCACATTATTCCCTCTCTCTCTCCTTCTCACTGCACATTCCTGTCCCTGTGCCAGGTCAACATGATTTGGGTTAAAAATATTCCTCTACTTTTTTCCGCTCCTGGATAGTGGATCATTTGAACCCCAGGAATTTCAGTCACATGGTTCAGAGAGTGACTGCACAAAGGGTTGTAATGTTCCCATTGAGGAGCTGACACACAGCCCTGTAAGGGTGGAAAAAATGGCAAGAAGCAGGATAACTGCTCCACTCAGCTGCATTTCTGGGGATAAATCAGGAAAAATGTGAGATCTCTTCAGAGGAAATGGAAGCAAAGGTTAGTCTACGTTACAAAGAGAAGAAGTCAGGAGAATCTCAGGTTTGTCAGGAAATTCCTTTGGGAACAGAAGAACAAAGGAGTTGTCAGGCTCTGAATATATTATGAGTATTCCCCAGCTGGGACATGCACTAAATCACCAGTAGAAATGTCTCTCCTCATCCCACTCATCCCCTAGTTACTTATGCATTCATTAGTTATCTTCCCATCATGTTGAGGATCCGACATCATGAATAGGACCCAGTTCTGTGAGGAACTATGCAAGGACAAGGTACTACCTAAGGGCCATCTTATTCTTCTGAAGTCCCAGGGTTAGGTATGGAAAAGTTAAGCCTTTTATTGGGATGTGCCTCCCAGGAAATGGTGGGAAACTCCATTACTAGAAGTTTATTTAGGGTTTCATTCCCAGCTGCAAAACACTGAGATGCTGAACCTCCGACTGACCCAAACCAATGTTGTATGAAGTTCTTGAGTGGTTGAACGAGATTCTTCTACATCAGACTTTTGTGTAATTAACGGAGAAGTAATTAGTGTGACAAAGCCTGAAGGATTAAGGTGATGTGGATAAACTATTGGAGGATTTGCATCACAGGGAATGCAAAGGCTGATATGATAACCCCTGTTTGAACAACTAAACAGCACCAGGTATCAGAGACATTTACCTTCTTCCCATCAAGAGTGAAGAGCTTCTTCACTGGGAACTGCAGGATCTCCGTAATCTCATCCAGGAGAGTTTTGAAACTCCGGGCGTTCCTGCGGTTCAAGATAATTGAGCGCCGAAACCCACTTTCTCCATTCTTAACTAGAGTGATTTTCTTGGGTATTCTGGGGCCATGGTGAGTGAAAGGTGTGGAATAATCTTCCAGCTTGCCCTCCTGAGCCACCCTTCTCATGGTGCTAGAGGGTCGGCCGTTTCGTGGAGGGGCTGGCCTGTGGCCCCCAGAAGTGATGCTAATTGGCTTCACATATTTCTTGTCGGAGCACAGGTAGCACCCTCCGTCCTCCAGCTGGTCCAGCTCACTGATGCAGTGTATTCCCCGTGGGGTGGTGATGGTCCGTACCCCAAACGGCAGAGGGACCCGATGGGAGAGGTCATCCATGAGAGCGTTGAAGCTCTTGAAGCTTCGTTGGTTGATGGCCATTTTGACTCCTGCAAACTGAGGGTCTCCACTCTTGAAGAAGGTTATTTTTTTGGCTGGAGGTACCCTGGTGAGAGCACTCGCCCGAGCCGCGGAAGGGAGAGGCGGCTCATAGTTGTAGGAGCTGGTGGTTGACAGCAAGTCAGCAGGCACCTGAGTCATCCCTCTTGCTTAAAGGTAACTACAAAGAGAAGAAAAAACAGTAGGGTTTGTTTGAATCACAGAATATACTGAGCTGGAAGGGACCCACAAGGATCACTCAGTCCAACCCTTAGCTCTGCACAGGCCCATCCCCAAGAGTCATGCCATGGGCCTGAGAGAATCATCCCAACCCTCCTTGAGCTCTGGCAGCCTTGGTGCTGTGCCCACTGCCCTGGGAAGCCTGTTCAGTGCCCAACCACTCTCTGGAGAAAAACCTAACCCTGCCCTGACACAACTCCAGCCCATTCCCTGGGCTCCTGTCTCTGGTCCCCACAGAGCAGAGATCAGACTCTGCCCCTCCCCAGCAAGTTGTCCCTACAATGAGGTCTCCCCTCAGTCTCCTCTTCTCCAGCTGAACACACCAAGTGCCCTCAGCTGCTCCTCACACCCTTTCCCTCAAGGCTCTTCACCAGAATCAGCTCCTGACTGGAATGGGAGCAAGGTTTAAGTTCCTCACAAGAGTTTTACCAGCTGTGCTTTACCAAGAGCAGATTGTACCAACATGGTGGTCATGGCTCAGGTAGAGGAAGCCCAGCAGCAAGAGAGGCACTAATCCTGCTCCTCACAGTCAAACCATCCTTGTCCTGCAGATGCCACTGAGAATCTAGTCAGTGTTGTTCACCAAGACACAAAAACATGAGCCAGACCCCAAGCAAAACCCACAAGAAGTGTATTGTTGTCTTTTAGAGTTTTGTGTCTTCCTTGCATATATTTTTGAGGTTTTCTCTAAAATTATCAGAGCCAGTGATTATTTCAGCTTTATTTTCACAAGCAGAGTGCTGAGATTCTCATGTAACCCTTTAACCTCGTGAACTAGAGCACAGCAAAAACCAAGCCAAAACTGAATTGGTCCATGTGGTGATTACACTTTGTAGCATACAACCAGTCCTGAGCTTAATGAGTGGCAGAGTCAGTTTAGTTTTAGAAGAGCTGCACAGGGTCATGCCATGAGGTAAGTTCTGGATAAAAAATTTATAGCAGATATGGAAACAAATAACTGTAAGAAATATCACAGGACCTGAAACAGAACTAAAAAAACTTATTTCTGCTAAACAGTGGGAAAATTTGAAAATGGTAAGCACAGATGAGAGAAAGATCTGCCCAATTTGCCTTGGAACAGTTTGGTGTCCTCCAAATGACTTTAGTGTTTCTGTCTGGTGGTTGAACCTCACCTTTTGAACACCAGTGTTTTGAATGCCTTTGCCATGATAGAGACAAGTGGAGAAGAGCCTGGACTCTGCTCGTGCTTACTTGCCATTATAAAATGCATTGTTTTGGAGGTCAACCACTAAAACATTCAGATCTCTTATCAAATGAAACTATTCTGCCAAAATAAGGAGACAGTTTGATTTTGACATGGAGAAAAGCTAACATTATTTAAAAACTGCTAAAATATTGGCTGTAATGAGCACAAGAAACGCTTATTTTATGAATATGAACAGTGATTCCACAGTTTGCTCTGAGTTAAATACTCAAGTGGAGATTCTAAACATGGCATTTAGACTCATCATCTTCTGATCATCTCTCTGCTCACAGATAGACAGGAAAGCACTTGTATTGTTAGTAAGGAACACAGTAGAATTGTAGCTTGGAAAAGATGCTTCTGGCTACAAACAACTACATCCAATTTACTTCCTAAATTACACCCTTAGTTGGTATCAGATTTCTATGGAAATTTTTAAAAAATCTCTCACCAGAGAGAAATTTCTTAGTGTTCTGAAATGAGTCAGAAAGTAATAAATGTATTTCTAATGACAGGTTTCCTTCTATTTTCTCCTGTTTACACCTCTTACAGCAGCTGATAAAGTTGTAGTTTCAATAGTTGCACTAATCACAAATTATTCTTTGGAGGATCACTAGCAGGGATTTTGTCACTGACTGCAGAGGTGCAGCATTCAAAAAGCTGTAAATGCTAAATTTCTCCACATTTTAGAACAAACCCTTTATATTCTCACTGTGTAAAACTCAAGCGAAATATTTGTGCATGTTGCACTACAGCAAATTCCCTCCTGCAATAAATGGAAGTTTAAACTCATCTAGGTGAGAAAAGACTTTGGGCATCATTTGAAAGACTATTATTTTGACAAATCCCTGCTTTTTTATATCCCTGCACACCGAAAGATTTCAGCATGATTTATTCTTTCCACGTACATATTTCACCAAGCAATTATTCACTTATTTATTTCCTAGTTAAAGGTCAATCCACCACTCAAACTCATCAATTCCAGGGGAAAAAAGAACTCATTTTTCTATTTTCAACAGCTTTCAGAAAGGTGGGTTTAACTTTTTCTGCACAAGTTTCACGTTAGAACTTTCAGACACCAACAGCATAATTTTCAAGCAAATCCATTATCCAAATTGCAGTCACTGGATAAACTGATCCACAATAATCTGCACTCCTAAAAATCTAACTGCTTCTCATGGATTTATTCTATATTTCTTGAGCTGTTAATTCATATTATAAGAAATACAGAAAAAATAAATGCAAGACAAATCATACTTTCCCAATAATAATTTTCATAATAATTTCACAGGACTGTTAAGGGATCACCAATGTAAAGGAATATTATCCCTCAGGTTTGGGGTGATAGAGTTGGACACCCATCCAATCCTAGATGGTCAGTCAGATCTGCTTTTATCACGTCAATAAAGAGCCTTCCATAAAAACCTTGCAGGAAATATAAAGGTCTCATACAGAGAAGTTTAGTATGATCCATTTGAAGGGTCAGAATTGGAAAGGGAATCTATTCCATGTCTGGCAAGGCAACAAAAATGCTCATCTTACCCAAATACATCTTTTTTAGAGAGAAATAAGAGGAGTCTCAATGCAGTATTTCTGTACTTACATAGAAATACTTCATGCCTCTTGCTCAAGACGACTTTTTCTTATTGAATATCCAAGGGATTAAAAATAAATTAACAAAATATTGACTAAAAATTAACAGCACACCCCCAATCAGGCACCTCCAGGATCGAACCCACCAGACAACACTGGGGAAAGCGTTAGCAGGTTAATTACCTGCTGCCAATCAAACTGTCCTCAAAATGACTGACCACAGCTCGGAGGGTTAATCAGGACTGTGTTGCTAAGGATAGAAAGAAAAGCTACCTAAGCTGCTGGAGAAGGCTCTCAAATCCACTGGGGCTTTAGGCACAATTTTCCCAATCCTTCTCTTCCCTGTGCCCATGTAACTCAGGTGTAAATCTGATCCAGTGCTGCTCCTCTGGAATCACACCTGTCCAAGTGGAAATGAAGTCCAGGCTGGAGGAGTAATATTTTCCTCTTGAATTAAGGCCCACAGAAACCTGAAAAACTTTCCTGATCCAACCCTCTTATCAGCAAGAGTTTGGATTCATATCTATCTTTTGGGTAACTCCAGGAAAGTCAATGGAATTAGAGTAAAGATGATAGTAGCTCTGAAGGCTTTGTGTATGTCTAGTTGATAATCCCTTACTCATGACATTTGTGACTGAGACTCATATCAATTTTCACTGAAATATTAAGAATATTAAGAAAGAAAATTTCTGTGGGTGCTAACCTAAGTATTTTCAAGCTCATGGCAGATGTCAAAGTCACAGTCTCAGGTGGATGTTCAACAGTTGGATCATTGAGATCTGGGCATGAAATAAGGACAGACAAGAAACTTCTGTATGGTAAATAATGGAAAATGACTTGTTCCTTCATAATTCATCTATGAGAGCCTTCCTATCTCTCATACTTCCTCTTTGCAAAGAAAACACATATACACAATGACACTCACACATGAAAATATCAGTTGGATTTAGGTACAAAATCAGTGGGAAATCTCACTTCTGTGTGGGCTGGAATTCCTGAAGGTTGGATCAGATCATCTTGGAGGTCTTTTCTAACCTTAATGATTCTAGGATTCTATTGCTTCCACAGCCATTGCATCTGCACACCATTATCACTCCCAGCATTAACCACCTTCTTTCAAGGAATCCAATTACTTACAGAGAAATCAGGGTCATAAAGGGCTTTTATTGGAAGGGCAGGGATTTGGGAATCCTGGAAGAATAGGCTCAGCAAGTTTTACATCTCAGATTCTTAACAGGAATCTTCTAAATGTAAGATCAGTGTTTGAGCCATTATAGTCCTCTTCATACAGCATTGCTTTTTATGGGCAGCACATCTTTCAAGATCCAGAGGCCATTCCCGTGGGATCCTTGACCCAGAATAGCAAGGCCATCCCTCTGTAGGCTTATAACTAGTATAAGAGGTCAGCAGCTCTATGGGGAAATTTGTGGAGGTCCATCCATGGGAAAGACTAAACCCCTCATGGACATCATTCCACTCAACCAAGGACTGTGCCAGCCCAATGTCCCATCACAGTTCCAAATGATATCTCAAAAAGACTGAATGAGAGCAGGCAGGTAGGTCATGGGCTTATAAACCTCATCAAACCTCTGCTGCTGGAGTTCTCACAGAGGAAGTTGTGTGATCACGTGTGTGAACCCTAAGCCAAAACTCCATAGAATGGTTGGGTCGAAATAGGACCTTAAAGCTCATCTTGATCCACTCCCTGCCATGGGCAGGGACACCTTCCACTAGCCCAGGTTGCTCCAAGCCCCGTCCAACCTGGCCTTGGACACTTCCAGGGATGGGGCAGCCACAGCTTCTCTGGGCAACCTGTGCCAGGGCCTGCCCACCCTCATAGGGAAGAATTCCTTCCCAGTATCCCATCTAACCCTGTCCACTGTCAGTGGGAAGCCAGTCCCTCTTGCCCTGTCCCTTCAGGCCCTTATCCAAAGTCCTTCTCCAGCTTTCTTGGAGTACTCTTTATCTGCAGCATTAACATCTGTTCACATCAGCCCTCACCTTCTGCCCCTCACACTTGTCCTGTTATCTTAGAAGTTGTTTTCACATCCTTCTCCCTTCTGGGGATGTAGAAGCAGGAGAGGAATCCAAGTACCACTGCAGAAGGTGCCTGAGCCAAGGCAGGAAAGCTGCAGAGAATGTGACTCAATGAACTGAGCACCAGGTCAGTGACCACCACTTGAGAGATAAGAAAGCCTTTATGAAAAGTTTACATACTTTAAATAATGAAGAATCCACCCTGTCCAGCAGTAACAGTTCATTAATCCCACTTAGTTCTAAACATCTGTGCCTTTTCTCTCTCCTGACTAGTCCTGGTGTCAATGTGTTTATGGCTCTTTTTGATTAATCAGTGTACACACACTTACTGGAAGTTTCTCTTCCCATATAAATAATTGCAGCTTCTGTTTTTGCACAGAAGAAAAATTTGTAGAGCAACAATAAAATTTGGAATGCAGTTGGTTGAAAAATCCAGGGGTGTTTTCCAGGGAAATCATAAACAAAATCATTTCATTTGAAATTTTTCCCAGAAAAGGTGAATGTTTCTAGCAAAGAAGATGAATAACTTTGAAAGATCTTATTGTATTACTGTAAAAAAGCTCATTTCAATTTGCTCTGTGCTCTGTTCAGTTAAAAAAAAAAGTCAAAATTATCTTCATTAACAAGGACTATTTATGGTCTGATCAAGCCAAAGTATTATATGGAAAATCAAAAACTGACAGACATTTGTTTCCTAAAAGTAGAAAAGGTTTAAACTGGAAAGCAGCTTCTCCATTTGCTCATGAATATATAATAATTCCCTGCAAATAAAACAGGTAGGGTGTATATTTTCTCCTCAATTTATTTGTTACTTAAAATTACTTAAACATTTTTATTATATAGACTTTAAGTTTTCCTTTGTACGGAAAAGAGATTTCCAGTAGTCAGCCTGTCATTCTATCCCATGACTCAATGACCTTAAAACACAGTATTTTATTTATTTAATTTCCTTCTCTACTGTGAATCAGTTGGGATTTATCGGGCAGATGGATGGAGAGTTGTCAAATATCTGGAAACATTAAAGGCCAGGTTGGATGGGGCTTTGAACAACCCGGGCCAGTGGAAGGTGTCCCTGCCCATAGCAGAAGGCTGGAACAAGATGAGCTTTAAGGTCCCTTTCAACCTAAACCATCTAGTGATTCTGGGATTTTCCACATGGGTATCTCCTCTATTAATCTGTGCTCATGTCCTATTCCTTACAGGTGACGACAGTCAGGGTCCTGAGCAGAAAGAAGCAGGACTTGGCACTGAGCTCATGACAAAGAACATCATCCACACTCTGTAATACCTTGGCAAGAGTGTCCTAAACTGGCCAAGAGAAGCTACAACTCTTTTCTGCTTGGGTCTCCTGAGAACACACCTGGAGTGTTCAGGTTTGTGCTTCAGAGCACAAGAAAGGTACTGGAATGATGGAGTGAGTCCAGTAGTTCCACCAATATGACGGGAAAAACTAGGAGGCCAAGGTTGGACAGGGCTTGGAACAACCTGGGATAGTGGAAGGTGCCCCTGCCCATAGCAGGGGTTGAAATGAGATGGTCTTTAAGGTCCTTTCTATGATTCTAGGAATGTAAGATGTGAAGGAGGAGAATGAGAGCACTAGAGCTGTTGAAATGGAGAATGATTTGGAAACATCCGTATCATTGTCTGTAACAACCTAGGGCATGGGATAGAGATGGTATAGGGAGAGCCAGGCTTCCAGAAGTGCTTAACAAAACACTAAGAAGTGGCAGACACAAGTGGCAGTACGAAAAATGACCTTTTTGGTAGTAGGTAAAAAAAATATTCATTATGGTTGTCAAAGAGTGGGGCCTTAGAGGTGGAGGAACAGCCAAGCCCAGGGATATTCAAAACTCAGCTAAACAGCCTGATCTACTGAGTCTGGCTGTGAGCGTGTGGTTGGACCAGAGAACGTCCAAAATCCCTTCCAGCCTAATTTATTCTGTGATTTAGCAAAGGCAGGGCAGCTTCTCCAAAGGTCGTCTGCACTCTCCTTGGCTCAGGTTCGTGTGGTAATTAAGATCCAGCTTAGTGCCTGTTAAATGTGCTCCATCCTTTGCAACCATCCAAACTGTTCCATTACCAGAAACGTTTTCTGTGATCTGGTAGAATACTCTACCTCTAATTACTTCAACATTATTAGCTCTTTCCTTTTTTGATCACTAGATTTCCTTCTAAGAAACTTAAATATTCATTTATACATGTGAGGCAGAGCTTAGTAGGAAAAGTGTTTTGTTTTTCTGGGGTTTTGATGGGGTTTGCTGGGATTTTTGGGAAGAAGAGATAGGGTTTTTTACTAGTGTATTGTGATGTTTTTGAAAGAATGTACTGCTTTTTTTTTTTTTTTTTTCTTTATTTGGATCCATGTCAGTTTGAAACAAGTCACTCTTCAGAGCACAGCAATCCAAGTTGAATTTCCAGGTACAGCCTCCAGTGCAAAGGATTACTCTGCACTTAACCTGGACAATAAAGGAGCCCGGCTTTCTGGAGGATAAGAATTAGTCTTAGGGGTAAGATTCACCTACAGCAAATCTCCCTGCTATTCCAGATATATTATCTAATTAGTTTTTCAGCCATCAGCCACAGATGCAAAGAGAGAACATCTTCTGAAATTGCTAAAAAATAGGGTGGTGTTTATCAATGTTTCCCTTACTTTTAAAAGCATCTATGCTGTTGACGAGGTTTCTACAATTGATACACCAGTCATGGGTTTAAATTATGAACTTGAGCCTCTTCAACAGGAGATAAAACACAGTTGAGAAACATTATTACTTTTCCAAGAGTAGCACTCCTGACAAATAGCAAATAAAAGATGCATTTATGAAGCTGAAGATCAAAACTCATGGTTTCAGCAGAAACTCAGACAATAGGGACTGAGCCCTAAAGGTTTGGTTACAGGATCAGGACCTCAGAGCAGAGAGACCTTGCTGGGAGATTGGGTCCTCAGCTCTGTACTAAGGCTTTGTTCAAACTTCAAACACCTGAGTGATGTTATTTGCTTTTGGTTTAAAAGGAAAATTGTACATGAGTTCAACATAAAAAAACCCCCAAGATGATGGACAGCACATGCAGCATCTGTTCTTTTAGGATGCCCTGGGAAGTGGTGGAATCACCATCCCTTGAAATGTTCATGATGTGGCTCCTGCAGATGTGGGTTAGTGTGGCCTTGGCACTGCTGAGTGGATGGTTGGACTCAAAGTTCTTCCAGCCTTAGCAACTCTATGATTCTTGATGAACAGAGACAGGGACATGGTGATGCCTGTTTGTTTTCCCTTCCCTTACACATCCTGCTGTCTCCCATCAATCAATTCTCAGAATTCCTCAGTAAAATTGTACTGTGACAGCTCCCCCAGGATGTTGATAATTCCACTGTGAAAGTAAAGCACTCACCCACTGCAGAGAACAGAGACCAAATACAGAGGAGTGGTTTTCATTTCCAAAAGAAAGGATTTGTCTTTCCTAAAATAAAATCAAAGGCTTGAGAAACCATAGGCAGAGAGGCCAGTTCTGCCACACACTGTTCAACACCCAGCTATGGTCTATCAAAGGAAGAATCCTGAAAAACAGAATGGGCTGGAAAAACCTCCAGGATCATTGATCATTGAGTCCAACCTGTGATCCCCACCTTGTCACCCAGCCCAGAGCACTGAGTGCCATGTTCAGGCATTCCTTGAATACCTCCAGGGGTGGGGACTCCAAACCTCCCTGGGCAGCCCATTCAGCTGAGACACAGCCCTGATTATATGTTTCTGTGATAGCCTCTGCCAGCACCAGCCACATCTGGGTGTTTCACATTGTGCACAGCTCAGCTCCAGCAACAGGGCAGAAACACCTCCAGAATCTTTTGTTTCTGAGGGTATTTCTAGTGCCAAAGCCAGGAATTTCCCAGTAACATAATTTTAAAGATCCTGGGTTTTAGGGAATCAGCACTGCCTTTTTACTTACATTTCTGGCAGTATCAGGGAAAATAACTTTGAGTTTCCTTTTGAGGTGGAGTTTGAAGTTTCATGCCCAACCTGATCTGCATGTTTGTGCCAGGAAGCTCATAAACAGAAGTGCTATTTCTTTTCTGTCTGGTGACCAGGGATAGAACCTGAGGGAATGGCTGGAGCTGTGTTAGGAGAGGTTTAGGTTGGATGTCAGGAAAAGATTTTTCACCCAGAGCATGGTTGGGCACTAAACAGGCTCATCAGGGAAGTGATCACAGCCCCAAACCTGCCAGAGCTCAAGGAGTTTTTGGATAATGCTCTGAGGCACATGGTGGGATTCTGAAGTTGTGCTGAGCAGGATCAACTCAATGATGACCCTTTTAACTCAGAATATTCTGTGATTCTATGATTCTACTTAGCACATCAGACAGAGGTGACAGCATGGCAAGACTGGAGCACCTTGCCAATCTCAAACCTAGAATTAACATCATTGATTACACAAAAGGAACACAATCACAAGAACAGATCCATATCACAAGGATCAGACACGGATTGAGCAGATGTTCACATTCCTTTTGTCTCCTCATGAAGACTGTCTGGTATTTATGTCCCTTGATTACACGGTCACAGCCATTCAAGGTGACTCCTCTACATCCCACGCTTCATTCCAGGGCTGTTTCCATCTCCAAGGAGGAAGCTCAGGCACAAAACTGGCAATCAGTTGAGATTCCCTATGCTGGGTAACTTGTATGCATCCATTCTCCTCAACAACCCAAACTTTGCTTCAATGTTTTCCTGTCTGTAAAGGGGAATGAAGAAAGAGGCTGAGCAAAGCTCAGCATCCAGAAAAGCAAAGCAGCTGATGAGAGTGAGCAGCTAAAGAACTGCACAAAAACCAAAGCCTGAGGCAAAACATGCCCCAGAAGCCAGCTGCTGAGATGATACAAAAGAGTCACCACAAGTCATGAGCTTTGAAGGGGTTTCAATCTACAGCTGGATCTGAACTTGGCAGCTCAGGAGAAGAACCTCATCACAGGTTCCAGCAGTTACAGGGTTTTTTCCCCACTTTCCATGCAAACCCTTCTTGGTCAGGACAGCACCCAACTCTACAAACATACAGGTATTTCATTGCATCGACCTCCCCAGTCAAATGTGGGGCAACCTGTGTGTACAACCACTTGCATCTCAGTGTTTTCCATCCACTGTAAGGCACAAGTAAATTTCCTCTACATCACCATTATGTCCCTGTTTCACATTTCCAATAAAACATTGACTTGGGACCATAAAACTCTCAATATACAATATTTGCATTTTTCCCAGTTTGTATCTCATTTTTCTGCCCATTGTTAGCATTTCTAGGCCCCTTTATTCCATTTCTCTTTCCTGTCTGATGCCCTCAGCTCCTTCCAAATGATTGTCAGTTCTGATATTCATTAATGTGACTTTTATACTCTTGAAAAATCTTAAGATATAGTAAATAAAATCAGATCTCTCCACATTTCAATATGTATATTCTTTCTCACTTTGTCAGTGTTTATTACTGAGTCTGAGGACAGCATTTCTTCATCCAACAATCTCTCTCTTCCTAAAATCCTTTTAAATAATTTTCCAAGCCAAAATAAGCAATGAGGCAAATCTGATAAACAGTAGAAACAGTCAAATTTCTTTGGCATCGTGTGTTTATTTGGCATTTTCTCTACAATTCTTGTGCCACACAGCTGTTCACTTATTTCTGCCTTAACATTTGCTTCATTGTACTAGAAGACACAATATCTCACCTGGAGTGACTCTCCCTTTTTGGCTTTGAGTAGTAGAGAAAAAAAAATTGTAATGGATATTATCCCAGTCCTTCCTCCCTTATTCATCCCAGTTATCATCAGCTGCCTTTGGGAAGTGATATATTTGGTTTCTGAGTTCATTCTCTAACACCCAACTTGTCAACACGATCAGCAAAGCTGATCTCTGTTCTTCCCTTTTTTTTCCCCCCAAGGATTCCTACATTTGTTCTTTACCAACTGCATTTTTTATAGTGATTTCCTTCCTCACGTTAAATCCTGGCCAAGCTACTTTCTTATAGCTTTTTCTTTAGCATAGATTTTTTTTAAAGGTGTTCAATAACTCAGCCATTTTTGAATTACTGTCCTCCTTATTCATTTATTAACAATCCTGCTTTTTCCGCTACCCCCAGCATTTACATCCTTCCAAATATTACCTATTCTTGATTTTAGTTCATGTCAGCAGAACTCTGACCTCTCATCAAGGGCAGAGTTGCTAATGCTGGTACCCAGGCCAAAATCTAAACGTGGTGTTCTCTGCAATTTTTGCTTGCTTACACTTTTCACACAATGAACTGTCCTTTCTTTCCCCCATCTATTGAATCCTAGTTCCAGGCTCTTGGATCAGATGAGCCAGCAGCACTCCTGGGAGCTCACGGGTTCCCTTGGGATCAGCACTTGCTGAACACCTGCTCCTTTTGGGCACTGAGCAGCAGCAGAAGGGACAATGCTTTCCCTCCACGCCCAGCTGTGGGACAATGGTGGGTATTTCCTACACACACACTCCTTCCCAGATGTTTGGAGGCTGTTCTGGAAGAACAAAGTGTTCTGGTGGGGTAGGACAGTCACAACAACCCCAAATGGAGTCAGAGAGATCATGATGCAGCCAGGGTGGAGGGACAAGGATCAGCCAATGTCTGGATATTATGGGCAAAATAAAGCCCAGTTGGGCAGGATACTTCAGGCTGAATGTGGATGTCTAAAATCTCTGCTTGACAGAGTCACTCCAGTCCTCCTTCAGGGTCACAAGAAAAATAGAGTGTCTTTAAACCTGTGTTCATCACAGAATGGTTTGGGTGGGAAGGACCTTAAAACTCAGCTCATGCCACAGCCCTGACATGGACGGGACACCTTCCACTATCCCAGGTTGCTCCAACCTGGACTGGACACTTCCAGGGATGGAGCAGCCACAGCTTCTCTGGGCAACCTGTGCCAGGGCCTCCCCACCCTCACAGGGAAGAATTCCTTCCCAATATCCCATCTAACCCTATCCTCTGGCAGTGGGAGGCCATTCCCTGTGTCCTGTCCTTCCATTCCTTGTCCCAAGTCCCTCTCCAGCTCTCCTGGAGCCTATTTAGGCTCTGGAAGGGGCTCCAAACTCTCCCTGGATCCTTCCCTTCTCCAGCTGAACACCCCCAGCTCTCCCAGCCTGGCTCCAGAGCAGAGGGGCTCTGGCCCTTGGAGCATCTCCGTGGCTCCTCTGGACTTGCATCAGCAGGTCCTAATCCTTAATCCTTAACCTTTAACTGGATGTCTCAAATGAACTGCATCTTAAAACTACTTTTTCTTTCCACTGTCTAAAAAGAAGCTCAAGGGGATGAACAGAGGCAGTGACAATCAGGTTGTTTCATCAGTTTTCTCTCATTCCTTGTGATTTTGCTTTAAATTACCAGAAATGAATACTTGAATTTCTCACAAGGAAGGCAGAAGTGGAAAGAATCTCTTTTCTGACCCTTCAAATGAAACTTTAAAACATAGCTTTAAAAAAATGGAATGGAAAACAATTGCTGAGAATCAATACCTGTAATATGGAGATGGGGAAAAACAAGCAAACAAACAAACCAAAAGATAAAAAAAATTTTAAAAAAAGCACTGCATTTTCTCCAGGGCTGACCTTTCAAATTTTTGAGAGATGAGAATGCAAAACAAAAAATTTAAGTTAAAAAGTTTTTTTCACTTTAATTACTTTTTCAAAAGCAGGTAAAAGAATGTTTAGAAAAAAAAGTAGAAACTTCATATTGAAACATTCAAAAACTCATGAACAGAATGGCTTGGATTCTTTAAGAGATTCCACATTTGGACTTGACATTTGAAAAAAGCCCAACCAACAGGTAAAAAGCCATGTCCTGCCTGTCCTCTGTGTGAGCTGCAATTGGGACCCAACTTTCCTCTATGGCAAAGGGGACCACGATTTTTTAGACTTGGTTTGCTTTGCTGCCCTTTCCCCACACCTTCTCTAAATGTCCTGGTGCTTCTTGCCCATCCTCCTTCTCTCTCCTGTTGGCATTGTGCTCCCTGTGATCATTCTTACACCCATGGGAGCTGCTGTAACTCTCCCCTGCTGGGTCTCTCCTGTGCTTCCTGAACTCTTTCCCAAATGTGGTTCTGCCAACACCTTTCACAGAATCATAAAATAGTTCTAGTTGGAAGGGACCTCTGGAGATCACCCAGTCCAATCCTCTGTCAAGGCAGGGTCACCTGGAGCAGGTGACACAGGAACATGTTCAGGTGGGCTTGGAATGTCTCCAGAGAGGGAGACTCCGCAAAATCCCTGGGCAGCCTTTTATCGTGGTTAAAAGAACACCTCCTTATCTCCCACCACAAACCCCTCCCTCCTTGCTGTGAATAACCTGCACTCACATGGCACTCAGGGTCACAATCTCCGTGTCATGTTCAACACCTACATCTCCTTCACACCAAACACTCATATCTGGATTGTTGCCAAATCTGGCAGATTCTTGACTGTAATTCCTCCAGAATCTCCTGCTATCCCTTCCTGCTAAAACACCTGTTTCTGAGTTAGCTTATCTCAGCCTTTATAAACTTTACTGGCTTTCACAGTATTGTGCAAGGTCTATTCAAAATGCTGCCTATAAAATTCTTCCCTTCTGTAGTCACAGAATCATTAAGGCTGGAAAAGATCATCGAGTCCAACCTTTGACCAATCACCACCAATTACCAGAAATGGTACCTGGTCAACTAGACCATGGCACTGTCCAGTCATTTCTTGAACACCTCCAGAGATGGTGACTCCAGGGACTTCCAGTGTTAACCACCTGCTGTTTTTCCACGTTTTCACATTTACCCTTACCAATCTCAGCAGATCTGAAAATCTTCGCCTTCTCCTTTCTTGCTCCTGCCTCTCCTGAACACTGGGGGCTGGCCAGTCCAGCTCACACCTCTCAATCCACGAAGAAAGTGCTTTGATACTATGGGAATAAGAGACAAATGAAAAGTTTAGGAAGAGATTCAGTCCTTCTTGCTGCCTTCCTTCACTTGCCTCATTCTCATCCTAAAAACAGATCTTCTAAAACACATAGGAGTTAATGCAAAGCTTATATAACACCATAGTGATCACTCAGCTCTTCAATACCACCATTTCCCAGCTTACATCTGATCCTGACCTGGATTCAAATGTGAACACTGTTCCATTTGTCCTGTCTCTCACTCAAAGGCAGATGTGATAAGAAATACCAAGATTATTTATTAAGAAGCTTTGCATGCCTTTGAGGAAGCTTAAAGTGATAGTGTGTTGAAATTGATAAGTGAATTGCCAACAAAATGGGAATAGGTCTGGAAAAGTACTGCAAAATACATCTGGAATTATCTGTGCTAATTTTTTTTCCCATGGATTGGGCAAGTGCCATGTTTATCTGACTTCAGCATTCACATTGCTTGCACTTTAATGGCAAGGGCATCTGCCAAATGTGCTTGTGGGGTTGCTGAGGTGTTCGTGGAGGGCAAGTCAGAACCACCCCTCTGAGAGGCCTCATGGCCAGATCTCAGTGACATGAGATTGGCATGTGCAGTCAGGAAAGGAGGATGACACCAGGTGACTAAGCCTGGTCAGCTAATGCAGAAAGAATGCAAAATGCAAAAGAAATCTGTGAGCAGGTTTGTGTGGGACCATTCTGAATAAACTTTGATACAGCTATGAACGTTCTCACAAGCAGGACAAAAAAATTCCACCAAATTGCTGCAATTTATTGAAACAAGTGTCGTGACTTTCAGTTAGTGCCTCTGTTTAGGAAACATCTCATTATTCTTAGATGCACTTGTAGTACCAAAAGTTAAAGTAAATATGTGTCTTTCTAGTAACTCTAGATCAAATATGCTACATTTAAAGTCACAGAATCATTTATGTTGGAAAAGCCCTCTGAGATCATTGAGTCCAACATTCTCCAGCATTGCCAAGGCCACCATTGACCCATGTCCCCAAGTGCTACAACTACATGGCTTTTAAATACCTCCAGGGATGAGGATTCTATCACTGCCCTGGGCAGCCTGTTCTAATTCCTGACCACCTTTCCTATGAAAAAACTTTTCCTAACATCCAATCTAAACCTCCCCTGGCACAGCTTGAAGCCATTGCTTTGTCCTGTCCCTTGTTCTGTGGGAGTAAAGCCTGATCCATCCTGGTTCCACCCTCCTGTCAGGGAGTTGGAGGGAGTGAGAAGGTCCCTTCTGAGCCTCCTTTTCTTCAGGCTGAGCCTCCCCAGCTCCATCAGCTTCTTCTCATCAGACTTGTGCTCCAGATCCTTCACCAACTTAGAACTCTGCAGGTTCTTCTTATTACCTCCCAGAGCCTCATTGGCTTTCTGGGCTCTGGAGCCTGCTCTGCTCTTCTGTCACTCCCAGTGCTGCCCAGTGCAACCCACTGGAGGTCAACTGACATCTGCATACATGACTCCATCAGGCAGCAAAGAATCCATTTCTTATGGATTTACTGACAGCTTTACTGACTCTGCTAAGAGGTCTAAAAACCTCACATTTATTTAAAGGGGAGGACTGGCACAACATGGCTCTGGAAACTGCAACAGGTCTGTTGAGTAAGGAGGAATCATCTCTACAGATTTATTGCTCCTTGGATTCCAGCAGTGCTCCGAGGCTGCTGTGAGATGGCTGCTGGTAAATGCACAGGCTGGGACACCAACTCTGCCAGCCAGCACGGGCCCAGGCTTGCTGTCAGGAACAGACTTGCCCACCCCCACATTGTGATGAGGCATGTGAGCACAGGGAGGTCACCTCTGCTCCCTGAGTGCTGTAACATGAGCCAACCTCTCTCAGCTGGGTAACATCAAGCTTGTCCTGCACATCATCACCAGACCACAGAAGCACTGAAGGATGTGGTGTGGAAAAAACCTTAAAGATCATCTTGTTCCACCCCCCTGCCATGGACAGGGACACCTTCCACTAGCCCAGGTTGCTCCAAGCCCCATCCAACCTGCCCTTGGACACTTCCAGGGATGGGGCAGCCACAGCTTCTCTGGGCAACCTGTGCCAGGGCCTCACCACCCTCACAGCCAAGAATTCCTCCCCAGTATCCCATCTCTCCCTGCCCTCTGGCAGTGGGAAGCCATTCTCTGTGTCCTATCCCTCCATCCCTTGTCCCGAGTCCCTCTTCAGCTCTTGTGGAGCCCCTTTACCCACTGGAAGTGGCCCTCAGTCTCTCCCAAAGCCTTCTCTTCTCCTGGCTCTCCAAGTTATCCATTCTCCAGGTATCCAAGCTTTGTTCTTTCTGAGCATATTTTGGATGCTGAGTCCCAGCTGAAGACCAGCACAAGGCATAGAGGGTGGGTGGAAAACAGGCAGCTTGGGGAACCTTCAGGGTTTGGACTCTCTCCATCTCAGAGAGTCAGAGGCACAAACCTAAGGGATAGTCATAGAATCACAGAATAGTTTGGGTTGGAAGAGACCTTAAAGATCATCCAGTTCCAACCTCTTCCATGGGCAGGGACACCTTTCACTAGACCAGGTTGCTCCAAGTCTTGTCCAACCAGGCCTTGAACACTTCCAGAGATGGGGAAGGTTCAACCTCTCTTGTTTCCAGAGCATCAGATGGAAGAGAGAGACAAAGACTAAAAGAAAAACCAAGGTTCTGACAGATCGAGTGACTTGCTTGATACCACTTATTTGGCCATTGAGACAGCACTTGGAACACAACTTCTATCTCCTTGGCCCTGATACAGTGTTTTACAATTCTTCATTAAAGCCAAGAGAGAGGAGCAAGACCAATGTCAGACACAAGTGCACTTTTGTGGGAGAGTTGCTCTGAAACAAATATGGAAGGATTTGCACTGCCATCTCCATACCCCACCTCTCCTGCTAAGCCCTTAAGTACACACAGGATCCTTCTCATGCAATCCAGGGCACCAACGTCAGCGGAAACAGCTAAAAAAGCAAGGCAACAAACTTAACTCCCATGCCCTGCAGGAGGAGGAAGGCTGAGGGTAACATTGGACAACCACAAGCCTGCAGGATGCCGACAATTTTGGGAGGTTTTGGAGAAAAGCAACAGAATGACTGAGTGGTTGGCGAGATGAAGGAGGGAGAAAAAAAAAATATTGAAAGCACTAAATATACATGGGTTGGCCAACTAATACCCCAGGGAAAATAAAAGAGCTGGCAGGCAGGAGGGAGCCAAGAGCCAAGGAAGAAGTAGGATCTCCACTGTCAAGAGCTCTCAGCCCTTGTAAGTGAACAACGAGCAATGGCTGTGTGTAGTGAGTCAGGAGATAAGTCATGCAGAGGGGAAGCTGAGGAGTGTGGGCACTACACAAAGAGATGAAATCAGGTCCTTTCAGAAACAACGTTTCTGGCACCAGCAGCACCTGGATCTTGATTTTCTCCTGCGTTTTTCATTCTATATGTGGTCAAAATGTTGAGGCACTAATTCCTCTTCCCAGGCGTGCAGAGGAACAGCTTAATGTGGTGCAAGAGGGTAAAAATAGATGTGATGGGATAAAACTGAGAAAAGGGCAAGTGAGGTAATTTAGATTAGAATAATCCTCGAGTGAAGTAGTGGAAGCCCCCTCCCACAAGTTATTTAAATCTAGATGGGGTGGGAAAAAAGGTTGTTTTCTTTTTTCCTTGTTTTAAGGGAGAGCAGACTTTGGGGTAAAAGGGTGAGAGGAAGAGATTAAGAGACCCATTGCTTATCTCTCAAAATGACTTTTAATATATTACAACCATTTCAGCCTTATAAATGTTATTCTATACTTACATATGCTGTTTGTCCCTCTTCTACATTAATGGGAAAGAATTATTAATAGAAATTAGTAATTGGCAATGGATAGCAATAAAATTCACCTATTGGCCAATGGTTCATGTTTTTTCAAAGCACAATAAGAAGACAACCATGGTTACAAGGAGATAAATTAAAAAAGAAGAGAAGAAGACTTATTGAAGCTCCAATGGAGAGCCAAGGGAGATCCAGTAAAGGAGGAGGAAAAAAGCCCACAAGGAAAAAAAACAGCAAGAGATGGAAACATTATCTTGTGCCCTCAGTTGCTGTAATGAGCAATCTGGGGGAGCAGAAGATATAGAAGATAAACACCAATCAATCACCATCATAACCAATAATTTATAGTGATTACAGACAGGCCAAGGACCTACTGTAGTTTCAGATGCTCAAAACAAAATACAAATCTCGATCCAAACCCTTGAAGAGTCACAGAGATGCAGATCAAGGCTATGGTCACTAGACAATGTTCTTCCACAATAGACAGACGAGGTTTTACCAGAGGCAACTGTGTATTGCCAGGCTCCTCTCCTCAAAGATTCAGTGGGGTGCTGACCTGTGACCTCCTGATGAGTTTATGTCAGTACTCACCTTCCCTTCTGTAGTAATTCAGCCCCTTCAGATACTTGGTCCTGACATGAGTTTCTTAACATGATGTATAAAGACCATAAATGAAAGAGCAGGACATGGGGTGAAATGCAATGTTCTATTCAAGGGGTTACATTTGATGATCTAAATGGCCCTTATGTCATCAACTCTCTCTTCAGCTCAAGAAAAGAAATCATTTTTTCGTAATAATTCACTGAAGAACTGTAAAGAGTTAATGACCTGAGGCTTGTGTTAACCAACCACCACAAGGCCCCCCTTTTGTCTTGTGCTTAGAGAGACGGAGGGGCTGCCAACAAAAGAAAAAGAAAGGAAAAAAATAAGACTTGTGGTCATTCAGATCTTTCAAAGTAGAAATTCTGGGTTAGACTCCTATTGGGATTGTGGTGACAGTCACATCTCTCCCATCAGGGACTGGTGTGGGAGCAAGCCTGTGACCAGCCTGGCTCCCTGCCTGTTTAAAACGGACAGGAGTCCCCTCTCCCTGAACAGGAACATGCATCTTCTTATGGGATTGATCCTCTCAATCTCCTGCTGTCCCTAAATAGCAGCAGAGATTTTAAGTGGCTCCAGCAAGTTATATCAGGAAAATGGAATCCAGCTCTGGCCAAAAAGGAGACCCATTTGCTTGGGAAATGCCTCAAAAAGGATGGACCCAAAGCCCGCTGCAAAGCCTCCCAGGAAAACACAAACACAGCACTTGGAAACCTTCCAAGGATAACATCTGCATTGCTCAAGAGAGCAAAGTACAGCCACCAGCTATGGCTTGTTCCCATCAGCAACCTTCCCCTGGAAGTACAGCTCCTGTCATAGGCACCTATTCCTCCCACCTGACAATCAACATCTCCATTTCCTAGTTAGAAATGAAGAAAAAAGGATGACAGAGCTAGTAAAAAAAAGTCAATCAATACTAACAGCAGATTCCCTGCCTGTCCTCCACACTCCAATATCCCCATTTTTGCTCCTTTTCCCAGTACTGATTTAAAAGTTTATAGAGAGACAGAGAGAGGGAGATTCCACTCACCACAGTGAAGGTAATCCAGGTACATTGCTTGGCCCAGGTCAATAATCCATCCCAGGTCAGGCCTTCCTTGAGCACTGACAGTGAAGATCAAAAGCCAAGCAGAGAAATTTTCTGGTTTCCTTTCCTCACCCTACCAGTGAAGGATGGAGCTCCTCTGCTCACTCCCTGCCTACACAGGGAGATGGGCCCCCACCTCCCTTCCTAAAGCTTTACATCTCTCCCCTTCTCTCTGCTGTCCCCTCTGTAAGGTGCTCCCATGCTCCACCACTTCTCCGGGAAACAAAGTGAGCAGGCTCCTCTGCCAAGGGGAGCTGCTTGGAATGGGATTAGGATGAGCAGAAAGGAGCTTACAGCCAGGCTCCATCTGCGGTGACGATGATTAACTAATGAGGTTTTAAAGATTTTGTTTCTCTTGCCCCTCGTGCAGCTCTGATGACAGAGAATTTCGCATCACTCTTTGCATCGTGGTCTCTGCTTCTCGTGCAGCCTGACCCAGTGCCTTCTACTCCTCCTCTGTACATGAATTCCAGTCAGGAGCTGGAGCACAGGGAAAAAGCTGGCTCCCGGTGGCAAAGGCTTTCTTGTCTTTTCTGATCACAAAGCCCATGTTTTAAGTCTCCAGCCTCTGCTACATAGTAATTAAATCAGATTAAATGCTTGCAAAACCTCATTCAACCTGAAGAAGCCCACATGAATATCAAAAACTCAGAACTCAGGACAAAATTTCATATATTCCATCAGGTGATCTTAAAGCACACCTAAAAATTATAAAGGGTGAGAAAAACAACAACCCCAGAGAGGTGAGGAGAAATTTTATTCCTCTTCCTCAGCTGGAAAAGAGGCATCTTTAAGATCTGGCACTTTTTCCACAGTCAGATCAGAGGCAGAGCCCAAATCATGGAATATAGTGAGCTGGAAGTGACCCACGAGGATCCTTGATGTCTTGATGTCGAGCACAATGCCCTCAACCCAGGCCAGACCTCCTTGCCAAAGACTCTCATGTTCTCTTATCTAAAAACGCTGCCAGACTTGCTAAGTGAACATCCTCTGCAGTCCCTGATCATTCACCCCCAAACTTTCCAGTTTAGGCTCCATCCCCATTTCCTCCCCAGCATGAGGACAGGATGGTGCATGGCTGAGTGTCACCCCAGCCTTGTGCTGGGACACAGGATGGATGCAAATACTTGACCAAATGTAGGTATCTACACTCCAATCCCTGTGTCAACAGCCTGCACTCCCTTCTCAGCATATTCCTTGAGACACAAATCCTCACATCCCATAGCTGATGTCAAAAACAGGTCAGCTGATTCACCTTCAAGAATTCCTTAGTCTCTGCAGGGAATAAATGAAGTGTGAAATGTTAGCTCAGGTGTTGACCTCCACCTCCCAGACATCTGGAGTTACAGGAGATGGGTACCCACTCTCAGGCTGCCCAGTCACATACTGCACATGAGTACAAGCACCTTCCAAAATCTTTCTATATCCTAAAGTGAAAACTAACAGAATAACTATCATAGAATCCTAGAATGGTTTGTGTTGGACAGGACTTTAAAGCTCCTCTCATCCCAAATCCCTGCCATGGGCAAGGACAGCTTCCACTAGACCAGGTCTAAGCCAGCAAATAATTGCTACTCTTCCTTTGGTGTTGACCAGGAATCTAATTGAAAATGTAATTTCTGCTATGTTTAACCAACAAAAGCTTTGGTGATGCCCATATTTTAATCCTCGGTGTGAAGTCCTCTGTTAACAAGGTCTGATTGCTTCTCACCTTGATTCCTTCTCTCCTTGATCAGCTTCAGTCCAGCTGTCTGAGAGCCAGCAAATCTCCAAGAGAGATTCCATGCTCTGGGACAACTGAGCCTACAAACACTCTGTGGAGTTCTGTGAAATATGTTAAGTTTGTGCTGAAATTTTACTGCCCTCCTTGGAAGTTGGTATATGCCTATTTTCCTTTAGAGAGGAAAAAATTGAGGAATAAACCTGAAAATTTTGGAATTTCACCCCGGGGAGAACAAACACCTCTGGGCTATCTGTTTTAGAATGAGCTGGGCCATTTTCCAGGCTGTGATGACCATGTCTCCTCTAGGAGAAACAACATCACAAGCAAAACACAGTAAAAGCATAGAGAGTTCAATGTCTCAGTGTGTACAATTAATCCTATCACCTCGCATGAGCTGTGGCCATAAATAAGAAGTTATTACTTACTTGCAGATGCTTCTGTTTCCTGTACATGAAGGGAAACAGGGAGAGACCTCAGCCAGCTCTGAAATACCCTGCAGGTGAGTGTTGTCCCACTGAGGACAGACCAGAGGCTGTTTGCAATGTATTATACAATGCTTTTAAGTAGAGAAAAATCTAATTCTGCGTGATTTGCCCAACATAATACTCCAAAAGCCACAGCCACAGGAACAGTGGTGAAAAAGATTTTCCCCTCTGTGTGTTGCCCTCCTTCCTCATCCTGTCCCATCTGAGACTTAATACACGTCAGCAGCTGAAAACAGGTCTGACTTCAGCCATGTGAGAGAATCCCACACCTCTCAGGCTGTAACTTCAAGCAGGTGTCATGTTAAATCTCCCTAGGGATTGTTTGCTGTTTATCATCAGAACAGGGGAATCTCTCCAGCTTTACCTTGTGCAATGGCTTCACCATTTAAAGCTGCACATGATCAGCTTGACCTTACGCTGCTGTTGTTGCCTGAGGTTTTCTCCAAAAGAAGATTACACAGAGTTGCTCAGAGTGGGATTTCCAGCACTTTCCTGCTCCGAAATTGTCCTAATAATTAATTGTTTATCATAATTAATTACATTTTGGCAGCCTTCCTGGCCTATTTTACCTGCAAGTCTCTGTGTAGCTTCGAGGTATTAATGAACAGAGACTCACCCGTGAAGGTGGCTGAGGATTTTTTACTTTATTAAGTGTTAGGGGAGAATGCAGGGGGGAAAAGGCATTTTGGAAAATGTGTCAGGTTTGAAAAAAGATCCTGCTGGGAACACTGCTCAAATTCAAGGCTACTGTAGTCAAATCTACAGGGGAGAGAAAACACCCAGGGTGGAAAACTATTAACCCAGATTGAAGCCTTTTTAATAAATTAAAGCTGTAGGTCCCAGCTCCAAACCACAGTGGCTGTTCTGTTCCTGTTTCCTCCTCAAATTTAGAGTTCTAAAAGGTCTTGAACTCAAGAAAAAGCCAGTGATGATCTATATGGAGAGTGAAAGAAAGACTGATGACACAGTACCTTGAAGGTGACACAGCAACAGGTCACGCAATAAACCCAGGGGTCTCCTTTTTTAATCCTCTTCCTCCATTGATAAATGCTTATTGTCCCTCAGTGAGAATTTAGTAGAAGACAGGAGAAACTTGCTGACTGACAGACAGGGTAAGCCTGTCTTTGACTCCCATAAACCCCTCCTTACCTTTGGGTATTATTAGCACCTGTTTCTAATCCATTATTTAAAGATTCTATGCTTAACAGCTGAAACTGCCAAGTGGTGTCAGGTCTCACTCAGAAGAAGTGAGTACTGTACAACTGGGGTGACCGTGGGCAAATCACTCCCTGTTCACAAAGGAATATAAGGCAGCATCTTGTTTCCAGGAGGTGCTTGGGCTCCTCCTACATTTTCCTTATTTTACATGTAGTGAAAGGATCTCAGTCCTGGCCTCCCAGAGATACTCACCAGGAGTTATTCATCAAGAAGTAACTGTGCTGCCCAGGGGAACAGGGTGAGTGTGGACCTCTCTGCCTCAGTTACCAGTTTCTGCTCTCAGCCAAAATAATTCTCAGAACTAATGATACTCATCAACTCCTGTGTGTAGGGTGATGTGTCAATATTGTACAACTTTAGGCAGGCTGTACTTCAGGACTGGTTTGCTCAGGTGAGTCCAAGGGTGGTTGACCCACTTCTAGGAGGACTATGAAGCCTGGGTGTTACCAAGACTATCCTGATGCAGGTGAAGATGTCCTTGCTCACTGCAGAGGGTGGGACTATGTGATGTTTCCAAGGTCCCTTTCAAACCATTCCATGATTCTATTCTGTAAGACTATATGAGGAGAGTCTAGAAATAGGAAATACAGCTGCAGGCAAATCTTTCTCCTGGGTACAGCAGATCCTTGCTTCCCATTAAGACCAAATTTATTTCTTTGCCAAATCTCCTGTCTTTCTCACCAAATACACATCCTACTGAAACATTGCGGGGTCACTTGAGAAAGCTCTTCATTTCCTCTAGAGTTTTATAAAAATAGAAACACCTGAAAACCAAACAAGCCTGGAAAACCCTGTTCTGTCCTGAAATGCAGTTGTATAAATGCATTAAGCTGTATGGATCAGTGAAAAAAAGAGTGGTCTGGAACATGTTCTCCAGGGAAATGGTCACATTCCTAAGGCTGCCAGAGCTCGAGGAGTGTTTGGACAATGCTCTCAAGGCACTCAGTGGGATTGTTGGGGTGTCTTGTGCAGGGCCAGGAGTTGGACTTTGACGACCCTTGTGAGTCCCTTCTAGCGCTGGGTATTCTATGGTTCTATGAAAATGAAATTATTCAGTTGTTGTCTGCTCGTTTTCATAAATCAGCTGCTGGGGGTGGTGGAGGAATTTAGTGTTCAGCACTTGAGGGGGTTGTCACATTATTAATTCAGGACAGGGACAGAAAAAAATTAAATTGTTAAAAGGGCACAGGTATAGCCAAGCACATAGGATGAAGTTTATTACGACAGTGCTGCTACCCTGAAGGTGGGAAGCACCTTTCTGAAGTCAGGCCACAGGCTGTGGTTGTGCTGCCCAACAGAACCAGAAGGACCAGATCCATCAAGGAGGATGGTGGTGAGGCCAAAGCCATTGGTCTCCAAACACTGACTGCCTTGGAAGTGTTTGACTGACAGGACAGTGAGATCACTGCTTTAGTCCATGACAGAGATAAGAGATGGCTGTGGGATGCTCAAGTATCTCCTCAGACTCACCTTCTTCCTCGGTCCCTCTTTAAGACCAGCCCCAGGCTGTCCGTGTGGCCGTGACCACAGGACCCTCCATCAGCAGCAGCTCTTCTGGGTGAGCCAAAAGGAGCTTTGTCAGGCTTTGCTGTGCTTATCTCAGCTGGAGAGCAGCCTCTGACATATCTTCAGAGGTCCATCTCAGTGCTGTGACGTGACCAGCAGATGCGCAAGGTGATAACACTGCCTCAGTCCAACCCCCCTGCCCTCACCACGCTCCCTGTCAAGGTGTGCTCTGAGATTGGGATCTCATGTTGCTGTTGGGAGGCAGCTGAAGCACCACAAGCCTTGCTGGGCTGAGGGGAAGCTCTCTGGCTTGCAGTGGACGGTGATCAACGTTTTCAGGACTGGAATTTTCGCCCCTTCAAGGTGTAACAGACTGTACGATGCAGAGAGCGATGGGTGTGAGGCAAAACACAGCACAAGAGATGAGAGGCCTTTTGTTCTAATCCCCTTGTACCCAAAATCAGTATAAGAGAGAAGTAACTGTCTTATATGCTAAGGCATTAATGTATTAGCACTAAGAGCATTAGGGACTTGATTAGTGCTGCAACCTCCACACCCTGCCCACCACGTCACTGTAGCTTTAAAGGGCTCCATCCTGGTCCTTGTGACTTCCAGCAATCGTTCCTTGTCTTGTAGAACCACAGAATTATGGAGTGGTTTGGGTTGGAAGGGACACTAAAGATCATCTTAGTCCAACTCTCCTGCCAAGGGCAGGGACACCTTCCACTATTCCAAGTTGCTCCAAGCCTTGTCCAACCTCACCTTGGACACTTCCAGGGCTGGGGCAGCCACAGCTTCTCTGGGCAACCTGTGCCAGGGCCTCCCCACCCTCACAGGGAAGAAGTTTCTTCTCATATCTAACCTAAAAGTACTCTAAGTTTGATGACATTCCCCTTTGTTCTGCTGCTCCAGGATCTTGTAAATAGTCCCTCTCCATCTTTCTTATCAACTTCCTTCAGGTACTGGAAGGCCTCAATCAGGTCACCCCTAAGTGCAGCTATACTGAAATGCAGCCTTGTGCCAGCAGCAGGCTTGATGCCCCCTGTTCTCCTCAGATGACACAATCACCTCGCAGGAATCAGCTGCTTTGCAAGCAGTTTTGACTGATTCCTGTAGCCATACCACAATACTTCCACTCTGAGGTTTCGCCTTCACTCCAGAAGCAGTCTTTGCAAAGCAGAGCTTTTCATGGCTAGTTTTTTTGCCACAATTTCAGATGCGTTGGCCCGAATTTATCCTGCCAAGCTGAAGGTATTTGCAGGGTAAATGGAGATCTTCTTTAAGAAAGATGTTTCCTGGGAAGAATCCAGCAGGGGAGGAGAAACTGGGGAAAAACATCGTATGTGGAAAGCTCTGTATTCTTAGGAATGATGTATCTTTTCTAAATCTGAACCTGGAGATTTGGCCCTTCATATGAGCACCCAGGGAAATCTCTCCCATTCATCCCAGGAGCTGGGACTTTGAACAGTTTAAACTCCAAAATATGGTGATGGAAATAATGAGGCTGAGTAGGACACCAAATCTCTGGTGATCTCCTGGCTGTGCTGCAGACTGGGAATACTCTGGCACGTCTTCTGTGAGTGGGACATGAACTCCTATTTCATCTCACCTGACTGACAGCTGTGGTTAACTAGAGGATGTAGGACTTGAACACATCAGGCAGCTTCTGAGTGAATGCTGGAGCATGTTCTGTGTCCTCTGGAATTGTCACACAAATGACCACAGGAGCAGCTATCCTGATAAACATGGGCTGGAAAGGGAGAGGCGTAGAAAGGTGGGGAATAATCTCAGAGGTCAGATAAAACCACTTCAGATTGACTGGTGTAGAGAGAAAGGGTGATGATAACTAGGATTTGCTCACTCCAACGTTCTCATGTATCAGTTTTTGGGAAGCAATGTTGATACAGGACAGAAAGGTGACATCTCTACCAGGAAACCAATCCGTGCTTGCAGTAATTTCCTGGTCCTGAGGACAATTGGTAATGCTGCAATGTCCACGGTTTTAAAATTCCTCCAAAACAGGGTGGACACTTCCCAAGTGTCTGGGACCAGGGATGGGCTTTGGTAGATGTTATCTCCAGTATGGGCCAGATCTGGGACTGTGATCACTGTGTGACAACAGGTACAGACCAGTTACCCCAGTGCCTGTTCCCTACTGCTCATTAATTTGTTCTTAGCACAATTACTCTGCTGGATGCAGAGAGAAGATAAAGTGGGAGACTTAAAGGAAAGCAAGAGGGTGGAGAGGGCTGAACCTTGAGGAAGAGGAAATCTGGTAATGGTCAGGCTCTCAAGTGCCAGAGGGGATGTGAATCAGTGCAGAGACGCTTCCCCAGGGAAATGACACTGCCCGCAAGCTGGAGGTTCCTTGTCTCCCCACCACCCAAGTTCGGTCCTTTTGGAAAAACTCTTACGGGATGAGATTTCATCACAACTCTGGGTCTTGGCGCATTCAACACCTCCAGGAAAAGTAGCCTGGATTTCCCCTGGCATTGCTAAAAAGGGAAGTGCCTCAAAACTCCCCAGCACTGCAGTGTGCACTGTGTATCCTTTCGGGATTCAAAACCCACCCTCTCAGCTACTTCACTGAACCTCTGCTCTTCCCAGGCCCTCTTTGTTCTTTTTCTCACATTCATTTTGCTTTCACCTCCAGAGATGAGTTTAGTTCCTTTTTCCCTGGAGTTGGCCAATAGTAGGAGTCAATAGTTTTCTAATGGGGCACCAGATCTTCCCAAGATCTTGCTCTTGCAGAGCCCAAAGACCCCTCACAACCACAAAAGGAGCCACTGCAGAGGAATAGAGTGCCAGGTCCTGTTGGATCTCCCAGGGTGGGAGGTGTGCAACCAAGTTTGAGATCTTCAGTGCTGTGCCCACCTGGATGTCCCCTACAACAGCAGTGAGGAAGGTGGAGAAGCTTCTCAAGGGAATGGAGGGCCGAACTTTTGGGGTCCAGCATGAGTTGTTTGCCCATTGTGTCTCCAGAGGTGAGGGAAAGGAGTGAAGGGGGACCAGCATCTCAAAACCAGCAAGAGAAGAAATTGTAGGTGGTTTCTGAGCAGCTGCTACTGAGAATTTGTAAACCAAGCAAAATTTCTTTAGGTCGATAAATCATAAAAATCTGGGTCCTACTTTTTCCAGAGCAAGGTGACTATCCCGAGGAGATGAAGTTTAACTTATGCATTTTGAAACTTGTCGTTCTTTTATTTAGAGGCTCATCTCACTGTGCCTGTTTAGATGGCAATTAGTCAACTTCAAATGAGATCAAGCTCTTGCGCATGGAAAGGGGATGAGTCTGTACTTGCCTGTCAACCTGCTACAACCAATTACACAGGTACATAGGGAAGGAAAAGATGCCTCCAGAGAGGGTTTATATAAACAATGTGAGATGGTTAGCTCAAAATCCAGGCCATGGTAAGTGGATGTTCATGGCAGGGGGGTTGGAACCAGATGGTCTTTTAAGGTGCCTTTCAACTCAAACCATTCTATGTTGTTTCAGAGAGGGTTTTCAATTAGCACCATGTGTAAACACAGGCAGAAAAGTCCATGGCAAGCTGAGAGTTACTCCAGGCTGGGAGAAGCCCAGGAGGGAAGGGTTTGTTGGAGCTGTGGTTGCTGGGGACACCAGGAGCTGTCATGCTCTGCTGTGCTCTGGGCAAAATGTCTGGGAGCGCAGCCCGGCAGAACAAGTCTGGTGGGGTTGCTGGTGTGATTGGTATGAAATCATGCCCTCACCCTACCTCCCAGTGAGCTGCTGAAGAGCTTCCCTGTTTTGTAACAGGATGACAACATCCATCTGTCCCCTGCCAAGCAGGGATCTGAGTGCTGAAGGTAAACACACCTATGGTCCCGAGCCCAGCAGGCAGGAGGGTCCTGCCCACAGCTCCTGCTGACGTGGGGTGAAACACTGCTCACCTCTGTGTGTACCTGTCTGTGGTTTGCTGCAGCAAGTGGCTCTGCTCAACACACACATGCTCTCAGCACTGAGGTGTGTGAGAATGTGCTCATGTGTAAGCCTGGCTCAAGCAACGCCTGTTTAGCTCCGGCAACGTGGCCTAGAGCTCAGGTCTTGGGTTCTGTCCAGACCCTTTCCTTGTGCTGCCTTTGTCCCAGCCTTTTCAAAGTATGTTTACATCATATCAGAAGTGAAAAGTTAAATACAAAACCCCTGAGACTTCAGTCCTTTGCGTGGCAGTAAAAAATATTGCTATTAATTTTACTTGTATCTCATACTGCCTTGGACTTACAAATGTTCTTGGATGTCAGACACAGATTCTCCATCACAGTGGTATTAGTTATTCAGATTGAAGTTGAAGGAGCTACTATGGCTTTACACCATCGAAATAAATCCAGAACTAAGTCCCTCATTCGACACTGATTATTGTATTTGTGTTGGTTCTGACATGGCCAGAAGGGAGAAACTGGCTCTCCTGTAGGAGTTTGCAGAAGCCTGGCTATGCCACTGCTGCAAAATCCAGTACAGATGGATTCTTCCCACTGAACACGAGCAGCCTTTACACTTTTCCTCTTCCAACCCCCCTGTCTCCATCTGTTAAACCTCCACTCCTGCTGCTGTAGGTCACCACTCTGCCCAGTTCTGATTCATCACTGAAGTGGCCCTGACTCTTTAATGAAGGATGTGAAGATTCTTAATAAAGCCCTTTCTACTCTCTTCCAGTAGTGGAATCTCCTGAGGATCATCAGGAATGCACTGGTAAATATAAGGAATGAATGACCTTACCTGAGCCACTGGGAACCTCGGCTACTACAAAACCTGATGTCAAATCCCTGGCACGGTTCCAGCGTGACCTCGCACCACGCTCAGGAACAAACCCCAGGTATGGAACAGGAGTCAGCACAGGTCCATCCTGTTCTGAAGGCTGAACTTGACAGTGTGGACGTGTTCCAACCTCATCAGATGAATAAAGTTGCAGAGAATGGACAAGGCACCGTTTGCTTTATAGATATTTCAATAAACTTTTTTATGTTGCCTCTGTTGGTTGTGGCCTTGTTGCATATGAATATTTTAGATACAGACAGATAGGAGGATCTTGAGGGCTTTACCCTGCAAGAGCCTCAGTTTGCATTGTTTTAGTGCTTTCAAAGCAGGCAAAACTCACTCAGTCCTTCAGTACTTTGAAGTATCTGCATTGTTGTGGCCATTTATAAACATCATCATGGGTTTGTTTCTTTCTCCCCTGCCCTTGCTGCCAAGAAATAAATCAGAGTTAATACTTCCCTTGTTTGCCCATGAGATAACAGTGGCTTCACACTGCTGAGTTTGTCCCACGTGTCCCCAGCAGAGCTCTCCATGGTGATGGGCCACCTCTGACTGGGGGAACTTCCTTAAACTTTCCTCACCCCCAGTGTTGGGCAGAACACCTGCAGCTGGAGGCTGGTCCAGGTTCCTCACAGAATCATGGAGCGATGCAGTTCAGAAGGGACCTCAGGGGGTTTCTGGGCCAGCCTCCCGTTCAAAGTTAGGTCTAAGTTCAAGGTGATGTTGCTCAGGGTCATAGTTAATGTTCTGAGTCTCTCCAAGGATGGAGACACACCCCACCATCTATGCATATGTTGTCCAATTTTTATTCTCTTCATGCTGGATTTTCCATGCCTCTAAGTCCCCTAATGTCTGACTGGGATTTCTATTCTTGCAATTAAATCTAATTGTCTCTTTTCACTGTGAGCATCCAAGGAGAATCTGACTGTACCTTCTCTATACCCTCCCATTAGGTAGTTGAAGGCAGCAACAAGATCCTCCTTAGAAATCTCTACCTGTGGCTGAAAAAACCCCAAATCCCTCAGCTTCTGCTTCTAAATCCTGCCCTTTATCCCCCTGAACGCATTGGTGACCTTCTGCCTCACTCTCTCCAGTTTGTCAATCTCCTCCTCATAGAAAAGCTCAAAACTAGGAAGGCCAAAAACCAGGTACAGAATTCTGGATGTGTCTTCCGTGTACCAAAGACTTCCATAGGAAGGAGAAAAGTTGTTCTATTACACTATTATGCTGCTCTATTACACCCCAGAAGGTGTAATAAGGATTCTTCTCCTTTTGGAGTATTTTACATCCATCACCTTGGCATTTTGAAATTCTTTCTTACTTGAATTGATTCATGGAAGGCAGGAATCAGATCTAAGTGAAGAGGGAGGTGCCTCCATGGAGAATGGGAAGGATGGAGCAGGCAGTGAGAGGAACCAGCAGCAGAGCCCCATCAACACAGTTCAGCAGGAGATGTCCACAAAACTGTGGGGTGAAAAAACGTCTCCTGCACTGGATGGAGAGAAAAGAGGGAAAGATACTAAACCACCACGACATTTTGCACAATATGCTGTTTGCTTCCCACCTCACTCACTTTTTGCAGGTGATCCATGTCCATCACACGGCTAAAGGGAGATAACGAGGGTTTGTGCCAATGCTGGAGTAAATCTGGGATTCCACTGGGATTTTTAGGGTACCTCTGAGATAAAATTAAGATGCCACCAAAGTATAACAGAGCTGGTGTCCATACCTAAAAAATACCTGGACCTTCTACCCCACTAGGCCCAGAGCATCATATTGAGGGTGCAGAGCAGAGCTGAGAATATGCCAGTCCATCCTGGATCAGCCCCTGCACAGGGGAGCCAGAGAGATCAGGTATTTTGATGCTTACAAAGCTGTTTAATCATAAGATAACATACAGCCTGTTCACACAAATTAGGGTGGGTCCCCTTTGCATAATGTTGATTTCGGAGCCGAATTAATCTCACAGACAACTTGTTTCTGCTGCAGGTTTTATCCATTCAGCACACTGGAGACAGGATCAGCTCTAAGGCTGATGAAATTGTCACTGGGTGAATTTTGAGACAGAGGAAAGAGGAAAAGGGAAGAGCAACCAGAAAGGTGGTTGGACTTTTCTGTGACAATTGCTCCTGAATTGCTGAGTTTAGCCCAGAATTTAGAATTTAACCAAGGCTTTCTAACTTGAAGGGGATCTTTGCTTCTTGCTGATACTTCTATTCAGAGGATGCTTAATAATAATTCATTCCTCATTTGTTTTACAAATAATACCACCTCAGTCATGGATCAAACATCCCCCACCAAACCTCCTGTATTTCTTGCACACACACCCCCACCCCTGCCAGTTTTACAATCCATAGAAAAATGCGTTCATTCAGTGCTTCCCCAACACTACACAGCACCAGGGCACTAATTTTCATGCATTCCCTTTGAAATAAAAATCTATTCAGGACATCCACTGCTTCTTAACAAATTAATTAAATTTTAATTAAACAGCACTAGGAAACTAAGTTTCCCTTTGCAGTCAGCTGGGTCAGGAAGGGCCATGGGGCATTATAACAGAGTTGCAGCTTTTCTCAGCTTTCCAAGGGGAGGGATCGATGCTGATTCATTCATAATCAGCGCACTGAATAATGCATGAGATGCTAACGACAGTCCAAAGTCCTGAGAAGGAGGCAGAACATACTTCCCTAACTCCTTTCGTTTTGAGAGGAGGTAGGAAGAGGGGAATAGTTAAAAAAAAATAATTTCAATTTAAGAAGCCAGGATGGAAAATACAGCCTTGAGGACTTTGTGAGTTCCTAACAAATATCTCAAGGTGCATTTTTGGGGGGATATTTCAGAAACTGCTTTCTGGACTCTCATTCTGTTACTACATTTTCTCCTATCTCTCCCTGTATCAGAAGCATTAATACTTGAAAATAAATCCTGAGGCAGCTTTTACTCTCACACATTCCCCCAAAATACAGGGACCAATCGAGGAGGCAGTTGGAGATGTGTGTTACTGAGAGACAGAGCTGAAGCTGGGTAGGGTCAGGAGCAATGAAAATTGGGAGCTGCAGGGTTCTGATAGGACTTGCTCTTTTTTTTACCTCGACAAGCCTAAGAATTGTCCCTGATTTGAAAGGGGTTTTAGCAGAAATGCTGAGGTCAATGGCTGTAACCACAGTGTATGGCTTTGCTTAAATTGGAATTTTAAACCATCCTAAATTATTTCACATTCAGTGAGCAGAAAGGCTCCTCCTGCCTTGTCCTAGTTGAGATATCTCCAGTGAGGAGACGGAGGAGCAAAGTCAGCTGAAGTGCAAGAAGCTCTGAGCTTGGCTGCTGACAATATCTAAATGAACTGGTATGAAAAAACAAATACTGAATAGTGGAAACACAACATTTCTGGTTCATTCTCTGATCTCTATTCCCTTTCTGCAAAGCAAAGACAGGACAAGAAGTGTTTGGGATGAAGCCCATTTAACTGTGTCCAGTTCTGCAGTCCTCAGCACAGGAAAGGCCTGGAGTTGTTGGAGAGAGTCCAGAGGAGGCCATGGAGATGCTCCAAGGGCTGGAGCCCCTCTGCTCTGGAGCCAGGCTGGGAGAGCTGGGGGTGTTCATCTGGAGAAGGGAAGGATCCAGGGAGAGCTTGGAGCCCCTTCCAAAACCTAAAGGGGCTCCAGGAGAGCTGGAGAGGGACTGGGGACAAGGGTTAGAGGGACAGGACAAGGGGGAATGGCTTCACATTGATAGAGGGCATTGTTACATTAGAGATTAAGAAGAAATTCATCCTTGTGAGGGCAGAGAGGCCCTGGCAAAAGTTGCCCATAGGAGCTGGGGCTGCCCCAATGCTGGAAGTGTTCAAGGTCAGGTTGGGTAGGGCTTGGAGCCACCTGGGATAGTGGAAGGTGTCCCTGCCCTTGGCAGGGGTTGGAACCAGATAATCTTTAAGGTTCCTTCCAATCCAACCTATTCCATGATTCTCTGATAAGGCTTCACTCCAACCACGAGCTGGTTTGATGTTAACTCACTATTTCAGCTTCCTGGATCCCCTGTTTGTAAAGTGCTTAGGGTGAAGGACTTCTGAGAATGAGTCTCATGAGGAGCAGCTGAAGGAGCTGGGGGGGCTCAGATTGGAGAAAAAGAGGCTCGGGGGGGAGCTTCTGGCTGTCTCCTACTCCCTGACAGGAGGGTGGAGATAGATGGGGGTAGGACTCTGGTCCATATTAACAAGAGACAGGACAAGAGTAAATGGACTCTAAAGTTGCACCAGGGGAGGTTTAGATTAGATATTGGGAAAAATGCCTTCACAGAATGAGTTTTCAACCCAGGCACAGGCTGCCAGGCTTTCCATGTGTTGTTGGGATTCACTGAATTGCAGGAAACGTATTGGAGCTACCTAAATCCAACTTCACTGCTCTTGCTTCCCTTTATACCTCCTGGAGAATACAGTTGGAGAATGGAGTAATAATGAAGGTCATTTCTAAAATAGACCAGTTCTTTATTTTAAAATAGTTGTACAAAGTCCCCTGATCACGTCTGGTGGATCTCAGCCCTCCTCTTTGACTAGAGGCAAACTAAATTAGCTCAGTCTGGAATTTTTATTGTATGCCTCTTCCAGCAGACTATGGAATCCCAAGGCACCAGTGCTGGGGCATTGTTGTCCACTCTGACAGAGAGCACAGACATTGGAATGGGCTTCTTTTGGCCAAGCAGCACTGACCCAGATCATTCTGGTGCAGATTTTGGGAGTTTGCACTGGCCAAAGTGATTCCCAATAGGCATTGTTGATGTAGCATCCTAAAATGTTTAATATTATGATTATCTGGGCAGGGAATGGGCATAGTAATACCATAGAATCATAGAATGGTTTGGGTTGGAAGCGATCTTAAAGCTTACTTCCAACCCTCCTGCCACTAGAATATTTTGAAAACTATTGGAGATATAACTCTGAATTCTTTAATTTGGATAAGATAAATAACACCCTACATTTTAGTCTGTGATCACAGAACCCATAGAATCATGAAGGTTGGAAAAGACCTCTAAGATTGAGTTCAATTGTAATCCTTATACAGATGCTGAGGCTTACCCTGCCATTTTCACTACAAGGGCATTCACCAATGCTGTGCATACATTAGAAGCAGGAGGTGAATCTCTGGCCTTCATTTCCCCAGAAATAATATCACTCCTTGTCTTCATGGGAAATGTGTGCAAAGCTGCAGGATTTGAGGACTTCTGTATTGCAAGTTTTTTCCTGGATAATTGCACAAAAGGTATCAACTACACTTTTACATATGAACCTATAATTGCAAAAGGCTGGAGAGTGGTAGTCAGGCACTTTGCACAATAACCTGTTCCTCTTCATCCCACAGGATCCCTGAAAGATTTTTCATGCCTAGGCAGGATGAGGCGTCCACAGTCAATCCCAGGGCTCATCCCCTGATCCAATTCTCATGACATGACTCATTTTTGGACATGCAGCCCAAAGCAAGTCCAGGAGATGTGCCTCCAAGTGAAATCAGTGGGCATCAGGCTCTACATCCTCATGTAATTAAGTCCTGTCAGATGTTCCCCATCAAAAAGTCATCAGGGGAATGTTGTACTTAATCACCACATCAGTTTATCCAACACTCTTTCTCCTCAGTTCCCCAGTGGGTTTGGCAGTGCTTTTGCCATATGTTTTCATGGATCCCCCTTCCTAGCCAGATACTTCCATGCTAACAGTTTTATCTCCCAAGGCCCAGCCTATCTCTGCAGTCATTTCTCCCTAAAGACCCCAAGCTCTCTCCAATTCATTAATGTCACCTTGGAGGGAAGTAACAGTGTGTGCTCACCCGATTTTTAGGATTTTGCAGAGAATAATGGATATTCCCAGGTCCTTTCAGAGAGGAATCATCATCCTGGTCTGCTGACAGGTTACATGGAGTGAAGGGCCTTGGCAAAGGGCTTGGAGTCATTCCCTGGCAGAAGCAAAGTCATGTAAATGCAGAGTCCTGATCCCATTCCTAATTCCTCTTCCTTCAACACAACACAGGCTGCAGAGCTGGGAAGCAGATACATGTCTCCCTTCAGCCTCCAAACATATGAAACCCCCCCAACTGATTTTTAGGAATATTCCCTCCTTCTGTAGATGTCATTTTGCAGCTTGGCTGAAAGGGATGGGCAAAATCAGCAATTTGACAATCTGAGTTATTCTCTCAGTTTAGGTTTTCATCATTCTTTCCTTGACCAAAAATTGTCTTTCTGAGAATTTCTTATAAAAAATCTTTATTTTTAAAAGGAAAACATGTCATTTCTATTTAGAATTTTCTTTGTTAAATTGAGAAGAGTAGTCCATGAATCTTAAATATTTATTGAAAAATCTCATACTTTTAGCCAATTAAAAAGCTGTTCGCCGGAATTAAAATACAGAGGGTTTAAACTACAGAATAACCAAGTCATTTGAGTTGAAAAGGATCTTCAAAGATCATCTAGTCCAACTCCTAAAACTAAGCAGGTCTTCAAACTGGTAAAATCTGATGATGTGATTAATGCTTAACTTGACTAAGAAGCTGTTAATTGCAGCAAAGAGAAAGAAATAAGTGCAGAACATGAAAAAAATCTCGATTCTCCTTTTTTCTATGGATGTTTTGGGGAATTTGGGGTATAGCTATGAAAACCACTATTTAAAAATTGTATTGTCATTTAAATAAATCAAGCAATCTCACTCTTATTGGTCAATGATCACTTTTATTTTTCCTTCAGGCATGAGGGCAATTAAAGAGGAGAGAAAGTTACAAAGTTGCATAAAACGAGTTTTATTTTAAGTGTGTTTAAGGGAAACGAAGCTAAACCTAGAGTTTTCGTTGAGTTGCTTCATTTTTTTTCCTTAGAAGGATGTTTTCTGCAAGGAAATCATCAATGGAAAATGTTTGACCAGCTGTACTCTTATCTTTCCATCTGGAAACACATGCAATACATGGAAATCCCCACCTCACTTGAAGTTTCAAGGGGGTGAGTGGTTTTTGTGCTATTGCTTCTTTCAATATGAGTAAGTGTTTCAGTATTTGCCTTTGTTTGCCATCCATCCACTCAAGTCCGAGGAAAAATACAGGGAAATTTCACCTTGTGCCATTACAGGGCACGATCCCAACGCAGGGACCTGCAAAATCAGCTTTGTGCAGCCCCTCGAACAAGGCCTCAGTCTTGGCTCCTTCTTGAGTCTTCAGGGAGTTTTAATGTGGAGGTTAACTTCCAGCTTGCAGGAAATAACAGAGATGACGTGGATATATCTCAGTATGGGCTGGACATCGGTCATTTGCACTGTTGGCGTGGATTTGGCTCCAGTTGGCTGGCATGAACCCAAATGATCCTGTCAGCAGAGTCCAGGGACCATTCCTGGTAGGTTGTTTAGATGCAGCCACCTTGTTCTGGAGAGAGTTCAACTGTATGGAATTTACTTGACCAGGCCAACAGAGATGGGCACAGGCTCTGGTTCATCTAAAAAGCTGCATCTCTTCCATTCCTGGGAGTGTTCTAGGCCAGGTTGGACAGGGCTTGGAGCAACCTGGGCTAGTCCCTATCCATGCCAGATGGTTAGAAATGGATGGTCTCTGAGGTCTCTTACAATCCAAATTATTCTATGATTCTATGATTCCAAGACTCATCTTTGATATAAAGAGAACTAGTTTTATCTGGCATCAAATACCTTTGAGTCTGGAATTCCTTTGTCCTTCTGTTTTTTTGCCAGGCTTTGATTGTGGGAATTGATCTATAACTGTATCTCCTGTCTGTGTCCTACATGGGGACGGTAGTGCAAAACCCTCCTGTTCTTCCATGAGAACAGTAGGGAGAGCTAAGGTTGCTCAGCCTGAAAAAGAGAAGGCTCTGAGGGGTCTTCTTCCAGGGCAACAGCAGCGATAGTTAAGGTTACTCAGCCTGGAGAAGGCTCTGCAGACTTTTCTTCCAGGAGAACAGCACTCTCAGAAGGAGTGGTGGGTGCAGAAAGTCTGTAAAATTCGGCTTTTCCTCCTGCAGCCTGGACTGATTTGCTACCTCTGGTTTCATCTCATACCCCAGCCATGAAGTGTTGATAACACTTAGAGAAAAGAAAAGAAACCCCAAAAGCCCAGACATACCCACACACACACACACACACACACACACTGCAGACCTGCTCCAGCTTGCATTACAGGTTCTCCGCCCGGGAGCAAATCACTTGGGAAATTTAATTAAACTTTAATGAGGTACTTTGATTGCTGGGCCGTGCGCCGAGTGGAATTAATGTGCAGGGAAGGGGCGTCTCGTCATGCTGTTGGCAATAGCTGGCAAGTTCATGTAGAGCAGAGCATGTCATCCTAAATCACCTTTTGAACCCGGGAAAGCAGCAGGCAAGAGCAACCAGGAAGCTCTAATGGGTCATTTGGTACGGCAGGTCCTTTACGTGTGAATCCCGTACCTTGGAGAAATTCCCTCTGAGTCACTTCTGGGACTTTTCAGGAGGTTTGGGGATGGATGGCTGGCAGTGGGGTGGTGGTCTGGGTTGTGGGTTCCCTTCGCTTTTCCTTGAGTAGGCAGGAGGCTGGAGGGAGCTCTGGCATGGGAGATCCTGGGAAAGTTGAGTGATGAGCAGGGATCTCTGTGGATCCACAGTGCGGACACCCACCGACCAGAAAAGGGCACTATTTTTTTGCTGGTGAAACCGTGGTTTCTGTTTCAAGTCAAGGGCCTCCAGGCCAGCAGGAAAAGGCATTTTGTAATGCAATCCTTGTGTGGAGAGGGACATCCAACCTCAGGAGAGTCTCACCTCCTTCTGCCTTAAAGCTGGGCCTATGTCTAGGAAATGATCTGTCCTAGATCCCATACAAGGTCTCCAGAGATCCCTTTGAACATTTCTGTGAGAAGCTGCCTCACTTCTGTGAGAAGCTGGATTTCACTATTACCCACACTTGGCTTATGGGGTCTCAAAGGAATTGGGACACTGCATTCACCAAGATAGATCCCTTATGGAAAGGATCACTTTCTGTAAAGGACAACCCTCTCTAGGCATCCAGGAAGGTGAGTCCCACATGCTAGGAAAGAAGAGAAGCTATGGAAGGACAAACATCAGGAAGGCACTGTCACCCAAATCCTCTTTTTCCAGCAGGGCATGTAGAGCCAGCAGAAAACGAGGCCCAGAGTTGGGCATTGTGTGAAGAAGGAATGAATCCAGCAGCTTTCTCATGATGGAAAGACTCTGCTTGAGGTTCAGCCGCTTAAATGAGGTGGTGTTCCAGCTGGGAGCTCTGCTGCCCTGGAAGCAGAGTGGAGCGAGTTAGACATGTCTAGGAAGTAAATCCCACCTTAAATCCCTGATCAGACTTGCCCAGTGCAAGGGACCTGGCAGGCCCTGTTAAAATTAAATGTTGAGCAGATGCATCCAAGTCTGTCCATGAGCTAAGAGAGAGAGTGGTCCAAGGAGGGGTAAAAGTTCACATGTGATCCTGTAATCACACAATCGGTGCCTTCCAATGCACTGTCACATCACGGAATCTCCTACAACTCCAGCTCTCCTGCAATGCCTGGCACCTGGAAGGAGCAGGGAGGTTGCACAAACATGCTCCAGCCTGGCGTTTCCTAATCCCAGAGCACTTGACTCTGCAAGTGCAACATGTCTTCCATCCTCCTGTGAATGGGGCAGGGAAACAAGAATGTCTTCTAAGGTTGTAAGAGCCCAGAAGACAAACCCACACTCCAGAATTATACAAGGTTCTCAATCTGTATTTACACTCATCACAAATAGGATCAGGATCTTTCCCAGACCATATGTCATATGTCCTCTGTGTGTATATATATATATAAAATTTTGGAATCTTAGAATCACAAAATTATTTGGGTTGAAAGGAACCTTAAAGATCATCATGTTCTACCCCTTGTAAGGGGCAGGGACACATTCCACTGTCCCAGGTTGCTCCAACCTGGCCTTGAACACTTCCAGAGATGGGCCAGCCACAGCTTCTCTGAGCAATCTGTGCCAGGCCCTCACCACCTTCACGATAAAAAATGTCTTTCTTATATCTAGTCTAAATCTACCCCCTTTTAGTTTAAAACCATCATCCTTTGTCTTATTGTGACAGGCCCTGGTAAGAAGTTTGAACCCAACTTTTTTATATATATATATATATATAAGTATGTGTCATATCTCCTGTATGTGTATATATATATATATATATATATAGACATCTATATAATCTATATCTATGTATATTTTGCAAACAAGACGGGTAGAGTTGAGAATACCAACTACTTCAGACTAGAGCTCATGGTACTCCTGGGTTTAGTGACAAATTAAACCTCAGGCCATTTCTGGGGTGTTTGAGTGGTGACAATAACAATCATGTGATGCTCAAGACAAGAAGTGTGGTCCTGAGAGGAGAAAATCAAATAGTTAGTCCCAGGTCAGGGGTCTGAGGAGTCTGTTTTAAACTAAGGGTTTTGGCATCCTCCTTGAATTTTGGCCAAGGTCCAAAAGAGCAGCATAGACACTCTTCACTTGCCAGGGAAGCAAACACAACCTTTCCCACTCAAGCTTCAGAAACAAAAACAAACCAAACAAAACGAAACAACAAAAAAAAAAATGAAAGCAGTGTTTCATTTATCAGAACAAGAAAATAGAGGAGTGGTGGTGACAAGGATTTTTGGTGCCCCAGCTGGTCAGGGATCAGTGGGACCTGAAATCTCTTCATACCCATTCCCACTCCCTGGGATGCCAGGAGGGAGCAGCGAGATCGTGACTCAGCCTCCACGTGAGCTGGTTTCCTTCCTGCACCACCAGCCTGGGCTTCTGATGTTTTGTTTGCTGTGAAGCTCTGGGAGCCGAGTGGGAGCTCCTGGAAATCAAAGGGAAAGAACAACATCTTGGGCTTGCCGAGGTGGGGTCCTGGCTGGCTGGGACAGGGGGTGCTGAGAGAAGAAGGGTGGGGGAGACTGGGAGGAGGGCACAGGTCAGGTCCCCAGCATGGGTCTTCTTATTCCCAAACTCTCCTTGCTCCCAGCAGTGCTCCTAGGATTCCCTTCAGCTGCCAGTGGGAACCCTCATGGGTTTCTCAAGCTCTGAGGAGGAAGAAAAGAGGTTCCCCCTCTCTCCTCTCTTCTCAGAGTGTCCTACAGTCCTCCCTCTGACCCGCTGGGTGGGAAATGTGACCCCCCACCAGTTCCTTATGGATTGAAATGGGAGTGGCAGGCAGCTCAGCCCTTGTTAATCCCGCTGGACAGAAAATACACAGATTTTCTCTGTTTTCAGACTTCACGACATTGATGCCAAAGACAAAACTCTCAATCAGAAGTTGTTCAGTGTTTGGGCATGAGGTCCCTGGGTTGGTCTGGCCACATTCAAAGCAGGCGATCACAGCCAAACTTTCACCATGAATTCCTGCCCCCCTGGGGTTGGGGCAGGACTTGCTGTCCCGGGCACTGCTGTGCTGGGGCCTGGGGTACTTGCAGGGTGGATGGCAGCGCTTGAGGGCTGAGGGTCTTCTCTGTCCTGATTTCTTGACCTGTCTAAGTCTAAACCAGGTCTCTCTGTGTCCCTTCCAGCATCCAGAGATGACCCTGAACGTGTACCAACCTTCAGGCAGCGCAGAGGTTTTGGCTTCAGCCTTGTGGATGGTCCCAGAAGGGACCCCCCCCTCTGCCTCAGCCAGTTGGGCACTGCTGGGCCAGCAGACCAAATTTTCCATCCATCTCCCCATTTCCAACATCTGTGACTCCCTGGATGGCAGAGACGGGCAGGACCTCCAACTGGGTGGCCTTGGCTCGTGCCATGAAGGGGCTCATCTGAGCAAGTCCTAACTGGGGGCTGGATCTCTTCCAGGTGGGCAGGCTGGATTTGGCCAAGGAGGGTCTGGATTGATGCTGAGCCTGATCCCACAGCGCTGAGCCTGCACTATCCAGCCCCAAACTCTTCTCCCCGTTTCGTCCTTTGCCGTGGCACCTTCCTGCCCCATTCCCAGCGGGCAGGGAGAGACCCCCAACCTGCCCACAGCCCTCCTTCCCCTTCTTCCCCATCACCCACCTCCATCCCCTCGCCCCTGTTTTCCTATTCCCAGCATTTACCCTCCCGCACGTAGCCCTGGGGGAGCCAGAGGATTGTACACAGAGGGGAGAAGTTATTTTTCCTTGACATAAACATCCAAGCCTTTCCTCGGCCCCTTCGCTTGAAACGTGGAGGTAGGACCTGGACTCATAACATCCTGCAGGAGGGGTTGGCCTTATCTGCCAGGAAACACTCAGCTCCGGATACATCCTCCCCTGCTCCCGGCACCCCAAGCAGCTCCCATTGGCAGTGCCGGGCAGGAAACCACTCAGCAGCTTGTCTCATTCCCTCCTCTGGAGAGACGGGAGGGAGGGTCTGATCCTGTCCTCCTCGTGTGGCTCCCTGTAGGGTGCGGCNGATCATTTGTGTGCAGAAAGGGATTGATGGGGACAAAAAGGGATTTGGGGGAGTCGGTCCTGTGGAGGGTCTCCCTAGGCTTTGTCACTGATTTATAGGGTGATCTCAGTCAAGTCACCTCACCCTCTTCTCTGCCTTTACTTCCCTCCCCTGGTTCTGCTTTGAAAAAACAGGGAAAGAATAATCTCCCAGGTCATTTTGTACCAGATCCATGTCCCTTGCACGGGGTAGGGACCCCCCCGTGCTAAGGGCAGCACAAGCACTTGGACCTGTTCAAAATCTTGGGAAGAGACAGGTCATGTCCCAGTGCTGGTCAGAGAAAGGACAGGAGGGAAGGAAGTATTATCTCTGTTTTTCAAACTGGGAAACTGAGGCATGGAACAACCACGTGGCTGCTTGTCACCAGGGTCCACCCCTGTCCAGTGGATCTGGGACAAGGAGATGTGGTCACTGGAGTGGGAACTGAGAGGAACCACCAACCACCTGCTCAAGGGATGCGAAGGAAATTGCCCGGGGCATGACACACAGCACAGCTCCGGGCCAGCCCAAATCCCAGTGCTATCCGGGAAGGTGACCTCATCCCTGCTCCCCAGGCCCGGCCCCATGACCTGCACAGCCTCGGGGGCCAAGGACTGGCCAGGGCCACCGGACACCGGGGGCAGAGGGCTCCCACCCTAGTCACCTCCTGGCAAGGAGACCCCCTTGTCCTGACCCAATCTGACACGCTGAGCAGGAGCAGGAGCTCAGATGTGGTGTGAGGCCATTTTATCCCTTCCTGCAGCCCTGATTTGATTTTCCTGCTGGTTCCCAGCCCATCCCAGCTTGGGGACAGCATGCCACAAACCACAAGGCTCCTTGGTGTGCACAAGAGACAGCCCTGGGCTCCTGGGTTTGTAAAGGGGAGGGAGGGGAAATATGCCCAGGGCTGATGCAGAATGAGTCCTGCTTGGGATGAAGACCCCCCCCAACATCCCTAAACCATCATGGCCATCAGTCTTCCGCATGGATGTCCACTTGCCAAATGAAAAATATCTCCTCCCCACCTCTGTCAGCCCCTCACTTTCTGGCCGGTCCCTGCAGCAATGCCCCTCATCCCTAAAGAATTGCTGTTAGTAAGAGGGGTTGACCTGTAGCATTGCATTTTCCACCCCACCAGAGAAGGGGCGGATGGTTTTACTCCTGACTTTCATCTCGGCTGCCGGTGTCCTGGAGGTGGAAGCCGGCTGCTCCCGGCGCTGGGCGTGTGCCCGGATCCGGCCGTGGAGTCCTGGCTCCCAGGGAGCCGCACCTCGCCTTGGCTGCAGCTCCCAAAGCCCTCAGGGGGCCCCAGCTCCTGGTTGGGGCCTGTAGCTGTTCCTGGCGTGCAGAGAACACAGGGACACGATCCCACCTCTCCTCACGTGGCTCCAGGTTGAGCAAGTAGGGACAGGCGCAGCTGGTGGGACTCTCCGTTTATCCCAGGCTCCTCAGGGCTGGGATGCATGGAGAAACCTCTTTTCCTGGGGAAATCAGACTCTGGGAACTGCTGCTGGGAGCTCTTGGTTGGGGCTTTGCCTTCACCAACCCCAAATGTGATGAAAGGAAGGAGAGAAAAGGCTCATGGGGTGTTGCAGTTGATCCCATTTCTGCTCGGGGAATGGGAATAAGGAGGAGGCCAGGCAGGAATACCAGTGTCCCAGGGAGAGGGTCCTATCAGGGTAAGAATGTGACAGCCCAAATAAGGCTGGTGGCATTACCTAGAGCTGATTTTATTGGCGGGCTGGGATGGCTGAGCCTCCTCCTCAAGGCCGTTTAAAACTCTTTACACCTTTCCCAGCTGCCCCTCACTCCTGAGGCACCACAAAGATTGATGGCAGATGTGGAGAAGGGAGAAGCAGGAATTCTCCAGCCCCATTCCTGCTCCTGGCATGGTCCCATGTGATTCATTGCTGCTGGGCAGAGAGGCCAGACAGGCTCGTGGCACCTCCCTCCCTCCAGCCCCATCGGGCTGGCTCACAAAGCCTCTTGGAAAAATCATATTTGGGGTGAGCCACTCCACTCTGGGAACCACCAGAGTGCCTGGGGCCAGCAGGACAACCAAAGGTATCCCTTTCTTTACCCCTCAAAGGGAAAATACCTGCACGTGGCCAAGGGTGAGTTCTTGTGTCTGAGTGATGAGTGAAGGAATAGGCTCTGTGTGGGACAGAAGAGCTGAATCCAGGGGGCACAAAAGCGGGATGGAGCACCTTAAGCACAGGACAGAAGAATATTGGTGCCTCCTCAAACACTCACTCAGCCTTCCACCTTCTGGGCCCATGGGCTCCCTGAGTCAGAGATAAGTCATTTATGGGAGGCAAACCAGCCCAGATGGTTGGGTTGGGTTGGGTAAGTGACCTCTGGAGACCCCTTTCAGCCAACACAGGGACAGGCATCACAAAAACATGCTAGGAAACTTGCTCCTCTAGTTTTTGGGGCCAAGCAGCAGGACCCAGCCTGGGAGGACACTGCTTTGGGGAGATGTTTACCCTGCTTTGGCAGGGGGGTTGGAATAGATGGTCTCCAGACATCCCTTCCAACCCTAACAATTCTGGGATCCTGTGTTCATGCTTAACCTCAAGGACCACATCTGGCAAGAATAGGATGTGATATTTGTCCATGGAAGACAAAACAGATGAAGACTTTCTCTTTGCTGGCCAGGCCTGGAGACCATCACTCATCATCCACCTTGACATAGATCCCCAAATTTGACCCACACATTTCTGAGCCCTCGCTGCCTTGATCTGCACCTGGCCAGAGGAGCCTTTACGTGACACTCACAGTTTGGAACACCTTAAATGGTGCATCAGCACAAACTGGGAAAGACAGCCTCAAATGTGAATAAAATCCATGCTCCAGGCACTGGCACTCGCTTCACAAATTGGCAACATCCTTTGTGCTCGCCAAGACACCAAAGGCAAAGCTCTGCCTGAACTTCACTAATAGCAGCACAGGACCTGGTGTTAAAACATCATATTTGAGAGATGACAAAAGCAAGATCAAGGCCACCAAAGTGACTTGTTGCCCCCAAAACACACCATGAAAAGCGAAGGTAGGAACTCGTCATTCCTCACGTCAGTTTGTTAGAAAGCAATCCACAATTTGTAAAGATAACCACAGGTCTTTGTTTTATTTTAAAAAAATGGAAGTAGAAAAATTCGGCTGAAAATACCAACAACAACAACAACAACAAAAAATAGCACTCGAATGGGAAATGTTTCTGTTTTAAAACTTTTGTCAATAGTGACAGCAATTTAAATCATCGAACAATCATCGTATAAAAACATATTTATTTAAATTAAATATTTTATGCAAACTCGTATCTACACTCATTCAAAATGCATAGAGTCACACAAAAGAGATGGAATGTATTAGCTTAAAAACTGGAGAAGTTTTGAGTTTGTTTTTTTAAAGTATTATTTGCCATTATTATTAATACATTTTGGGGACTGAAACCAGGAAATCATAACCACGCTACTAACTAATCATTACCAAGTGCCATACAGTAAACACTAAGATTAATCATGTCATATAACTGATTTAAAATAAAGCTTCATCTTTATGAAAAGGAGAACTTGAGCAATACAAAATCTGAGGGTGGGGGGAATAATGGAAGGAATAAATCAATGTACAGCTTTATTACAAGCAATAATATGCTGGAGTTAGGAGAGGAATTGGGCACTGCAGCTCCAAACGTGGAGCCTTCGCCTTCAAAAGATGTTTGATAAAAAAAGTGTCTGCTACATCATCACCTCTTGGCCAAAATGTTCAACCCAGGAGCTGTTCCCAGGGGTGGATGCAGGATGGATCCTGCCTGTCCAAGCCCTGATCTTACCCTTCTCCAGAACATACAGGCTGGGCACTCTCAAGGCTGGCTGCCCCCCTGTCCTGGCTGGAGTCCCATCCCTTCTGGGGTTTCCCAAGGGATGAAGCCCCCAGTCCATGCTCTGGGGATGGGGAGTTTAATCCCTGCTGCTGTGGTCGGGCAGGTCAGGGTGGCTGCAGCAGCACCGACACCAGAACCCAAGAACAGCTCACAGACCGTGTGCTCCTTCACTAAAACCTTCCCTTTTCCTCCCGTCCCTGCTATTCCCCTTCCAGAGGGACTTCAGACCTGATGTTTCTGGGACGCTGCCGCACTCCTGGCTCCAAAGCAGAGCTGAGAACGCCACAAAATGAGGGGCAGCCTTCCCCTGCTCCCAGGAGCACCTTTGAAGAGGGACTTGGCCAAAGGGCTTTGGCATCGGGAAGTGCCCCCTGGCCTCATTCGGAGCCACTCGAGGCTTCGCACCGGTGGTGACCCAACAACCAAAATCCTTTACCTACGGCACCAAGGAGACTCCACGACCCTCGAGGTTCGGCCTCAGTCACCCTGAGGGGTTGGTGAGCGATGGCCCTGGGGAGAAACACCCCATAACACTGTGTCAGGTCCTTCCTCAGCCGGTCCAGGTGGCCCCAGCTGGGCTTCTAGGACACGCTGTAGTTATTGTAGTAGGTGGCCGTGGCATCAGCCAGGACGGAGATGAGGCTGTTCTCAGAAACGTGGGAGCTGCCGGATGCCGGGACGTGTCCGTTGCCCAAGGCCCCACCGTGGTGGTCGCCGTGGCCGGGGTTGTTGAGATACTGGTCAAACTCGTTGCGGTCCATCTCCCCCAGGAGCTCTGCCTGGCTCAGCTGGTCCAAGGTGTCAAAGCCGTGGTGGTCGGGCGGCGGGGAGAGCTGGCCCAGGTGGGCATGGAGGCTGGGGTGGGGCAGGGAGGGGAAGGCGGGTGTGTAGTAGGTGGGAGGAGGAGGAGGAGGAAGGGGAGGGCAGCTGGAGGCCGGGGGGATCATGCAGGTGGCCGGCTGTGACATGGGGCTGAGGGGGTGGTGGTTGCACGGGAGGGAGTTCCCCGTGTACTCCGGGGTGTAGGTGGCTCCGGCCAGGTGGGAGCGGTGATGCTCGTCGGGGCAGGGCGAGGAGAAGAAGCTCTGCTCGGGGTCTATGGCGTCCAGCGGAGACATCTCCGGGGGGGTGGGCAGCCCATAAGGGTAGGTGTCCACGCTGGTGCTGCTGCCGCCGCCGCTGCCCGGAGCATCCCTGTATCCCCGCACTGCCGGCAGCCCCGGGCGAGGCGGGTACTCACCCGGCCCCTCTTTCTCTGCCGCGGCCCGGCTGCAGTTCCGCTTCTCCGGCATGGCGTTTTGGTCCCGTGTCAAGCTGCCCAGCAAAAAGCCGGGGTCCACCCTCTTGCCGATCCGCTTGACCTGCTTCTTCCGCCGGGGCCGGTACTTGTAGTTGGGGTAATCTTGCATGTGCTTCACCCGCAGCCGCTCGGCCTCCTCCACGTAGGGACGCTTCTGCGAGAGGCTCAGCGCCTTCCAGGACTTCCCTGTAAGGGAGAACACATTCCCTTAGAACCCGCCCTGGGGCTGGAGGGAAGGGGTTGCCTCCCAGAGCTTGCAGGTACTCAAGCCAAGGGCAAGGTGGGGGCTCCCAATATCCGAGCTGGACACATCCCACAAACCTCTCAGGGGGATGAGATGGCGGCGAGAGGAGGGAAAAGGAAGGGACAGAGTCCAGTCTGTAGGTTCTACAACTCCCACCATCTCAAGTCTCTGGACAGGGTGGGCTCAGGATTGACTGAGACCTACTGCAAATAATTCTGTGCAAGTAAACACTCCCAGCTCCCTGGCCCGGGACACAGAGCCCAGCTGTGGAGCAGGGAGAGCCAAGGCCATGCCTGGCTGAGCAGGGGGTCAGGACGTGGTGTCCTTTAATGTGGCTCAGCCTGTGCCCTGCCAGGAGTTGTACCAGGGCGTAAGGAAACCTGGGCATTGTGACACCTGGGCTGAGCAACCTGGTCTGGTGGAAGGTGTCCCTGCCCATAGCAGGGGGCTTTGAGCCAGATGATCTTTAATCATTCCAGGATTCTAGGATTCTATGACCCTGCTGTTCTGTGTTTGAGATACACAAAATGTCCCCAAGAAACAGGACAGAGGAGCAGTGCCGGGGAGGAGGGGTTGTATCCCATGGTGAGGCTGTCCCAGGCTGCTCCTCAGGGTAAAGGGGAGAAATTAGGATACAGATCAAAGCGTTTGATGCCTTCCCATGGCCTGAAACAGCAGAAATTACACTAACAAGCTGAGATGCTGCATGGCAAAGCAGCGAGGAGAAAACCCAAACCACCAAAGAAAACACCACAGAACTGTCCAGGGAAACACAAACTTTGGATAAGAGGTTGGGCAGCAAAGCTGTGTTGCAATTTGGGCAGCTCTTTCTCAGGCTGTCTGGGCTGGTTATTTCGGTTTGCCCTCTTGGTTTCACTTCAAAAATGGGGATTGGGAGAAGGGAAAAATAGGGATGGGGAGTGGGAAAGAAATGTGTGTTCAAAATGGATTGTGATCTCCCAAAAGAAACAGAAATACCAAATGCACACAAACACACACTCCCCAGCTTTGCAGCATTGAGTGGGTGAGTGAGTTTGGGTACAAAGAGGACAGGGAAATTTGGGGGCCCCTCTTTGCACAGCAAAGCGGCACCTGCAGGGTTTGTACCAGAGGAGTGGCAGGGTGTGCACACGGGTGTCTGTCCCCTGGGGTGCAGGTCATTTACATTCCCAAGGCATTCCAGGGGATATTGCCCCAGGGTGCTGGACCCAGGTTGGCTTTGCACCCCACAGCACGGCCAGGGAGGTGCAGAGGTGCCCATCTGCTGGGTGCCAGACCAGGTCCCAGTCTGGGCAGAGTTTGGGTCTTCACGGATGGCCAAAGGTGCATGAGTTCCCAGCCCGGGATACTGGATTTGGATGGGATTTGCATCCCTGGGGATGAGCAGGTGGGTGCCTGGATGCCCATCCCGGGTTACTGAATCTAAATGGGATTTGCAGCCCATGGGACGTCTGGGTGAGTTCCTGGGTGCCCACTCCGGGACACTGGATTTAGACGGGATTTGCACCCCGAGGTGGCCGGAGGGTGCCTTGGTGCCTACCCCAAGGAATCGAATCTGGACAGGGCTTTCATTCCAGGGATGCCTGGGTAGGTGTGCGGGTGCCTACCCCGGGGCATTGAATCCGGGCACGCTTTGCACCCCTGGGAATGCCCCGGTGGGCACACGGGTGCCCACGCCGGGGCACTGAATTCTGAAGGGGTTTGCACCCCCAGGGATCGCCGGTGGCTGCGTGGGCGCCGCGGGGGGGGGTGTGCACCGAACCCTGACAGGGTTTGCTCCTGGGTGGGTGGGTGCCTGGGTGCCCACCCCGAGGCACCGAATCCGGACGGGATTTGCACCCCATGGGACGCCTGGGTGTGTGCCCACCGCGAAGCACCGGATCCGGGCAGGGTTTGCAGCCCAGAGTTTGTCGGTGGGTGCCTGGGTGCCCACCCCGGGCAGGATTTGCACCCCGAGGGATGCTCGAGTGGNCCCTGCTGGGCTCGGGGGGGGGGCCCCGGGGGCAACCCCTCGCCCGCGTCCCCCTCCAGCCGCTCCGGCCAGGGGAAGGTGCTGAGCAGCGCAGCCATGGCCCCCCCGGCCCCCCCTGCGCTGCCCTCGGGGTCCCCGCGCAGTCCCAGCCTCCTGCCCGGCCTCTCCCGTATTTATGAGCTCCTTGGAAAAAGCCTCCTCCAATGACACCGAAGGGACTCGCTGCTCCTCCTTGTTTGCAAACTCCTCAGCCCCGGCCGGGATGGTGCGGGGAGAAAACTTCTCCCCACCCTCTGCCCGGCACCCCTGGGAAGGGGGGGGAGAGCACCCTCCAACCCCCCCCTGATCCTTCTCGCCCTCCCCCCCCCCTCCTTCCCCTGATTATTGTTGGGTTTCCTTATTTTGCCGCCGAAAGGGAGCGAAGAGGGAGCTGGAAATGTCCCTGCCCCCTCAAACAGCCTCGCTGTCCCCACGCGTCAGAGATTCTCAACTTTAAAGGCTGGGGGGTTACACACAGAGAGCAGATGAGGGCACTGAAAACTTGGAAAGAAAATGAAAATGGCCCCAAAAGAAGGACCCCGGCGGGGTGCAAAAGGTCCCCCCCAGTCCCCTCCCCAGGATTTGCGAGCTGCAGGGTCCCTCTTTGCCAGGAGAAATCAAGGCAAGGATCCACAGACAGGGACCCCTTTTCCCTACTCCTCCCGCTTTAACCACAAGTCCAGTCTGTGCTTTGCCATCCTGTGGGGGTTTTCACCCCGAATTCCCAGGTACCCTCCTATGAGATGGAAACTGGGATGCAGTGAAAATGCTGGCTGGTGCCTGTCCAGCCTGGTTGGGTTCCTGAGGCAGCTTTGCAGGGCCAAATGAGACAGGGACGGGGCTGCATACAGCGGGCTACGACATTCCCAGTTGTTCCCGTACAACTCCCACCCCTGGACACTGGGAGACAAAGGAGCTTTTCCTTGCTGCTGCATTTTATGAAGTGCTGCCCCATCCCAGTCTGGGTGGGATGGAAGCCTCAAAGCCACCCCAGTTGGGCGCTCCAGAGGGTGGGAAAGTCATCCAAGCAGCTTTCCCCTCACTAGGACAAAGGATCTCCAGGAAGGCGATGGGACCGAAAATCCCTAGCTGGCTGCCCTTTCCCGGCTCATCCCAGCAACCTGCCCTGAGGAATATATTTAGTCGCTGGATTCCTTTATGATTCTGACCCTCTGACATGGGCTGCAGGGCTGCAGCAGCTCCGCTTTGACTGATTGTGGATTTCCTCTCCGTGCTGCCAGAAAACCAGCGGGACGGGGTGCGGGATGGGAAGGCATTTCCTCGGGCTGGCCACGACTGCCCCATCCAACCCCCAAACAGGAGGGAAAACCCCGAGCCGGGGTGTTTGTGCAGGTTTCCCACGTGTCTGGGTGTTCCTATTGACTCCTGTCAGATTAGGAGTGATGGACAGAGCGGTGTGTAAATGTGAGCAGGATCCGCCTGGGTTTCCTGGTCTCTCCCCTTCCCTTCGCCCAGGAGCGGACGGTTCTGGTTTCTCATGGATTACAGCGATTTTGGGGTCTGGAGAGCTGGAATCTGCCAACTTCACTGGCGGCAGAAACAAGAACTGCCCTTTCCGAGCTTTTCCCCGGGACCGAATTAAAACCTTGCGGAAGCAACAACATTTTCCAGAGGAACTGATTAAATCTATTAAGCTATTTACAAGTGGGCTTCATCAGAGCTGTGTTATCTGGGAATACAACAGGAAGGCAACTTCTCTTAAATCTAAAAGGCGCAGGAGATTTCCTGGTCTCGGGACAGATTTATAAACCCTTTACACCCCCGCCCCCCTTCCAGGCTGGCCCAGAGCAGCTGCCTTTTATCTGGGTTTTGGAGCTGGGCACGCTCCTGGGGACAGCTTGTCCTGTCCCAGAAGCTCCAGTTCTCTCCCAAAGTCTTGTCTCACGCCTTCAAGTGCCGGGATGGGGCAGGGAGGGAGGATGCCAAACCCTCCATCCTGCCCTGAATTGGTCTCTTGGGTTTCTTTTGCAGACTGGAGCTGCTGCAGCTCCAGGTTGGCAGCGACAAGTTGTGAAGAAAACCTGTAACAGCCTTAATATTTTTGTGTTCCCTTGAATTGGGGTTGAAGAGCCCTAAAAAAGAAGCTACCTGGGGTTGCAGGGTTTTATTTTGAATAGGGCGGTGTTTTGGATATGGTGAATACGGTGCATGGCTCAGCCTTATTTTGGAACCCTCAGGATGCTCAGAGCCTGGACATTATTAATATAAAACCACCATCTCTGTTGAGGCCCCAGAGGCCAGAAACTTATAAGTAGAGTACATCCCCTCCAGGGAAAAGGAAAGGAATGGATGAATTCTACTCAATCCCTTTTACAAGACTGCCTCCACCCTGCCCTGTGTTTCCACACTTTGCAGGATGAGAGGAAAGGTTTAGGGGAGGATAATGCCCTGGGCAGGGACAGGACCTGCATCCACCTCCTGCCTCTGCTGCCCAAGCCTGGAGGCTCTTGGAGCACATCACTGAGTCCTCCTGGTCCTCAATATTCCCTCTGCATTCTGGGGGTAACATTTGAGCTCCCATTATAGGGGTCACCTCTTGGCATTCCAGAGTCTCCCTGAGTCACCCATGTGGTCCCAGCATGAAGAAGCCCAGCAAAATATTCCTCATTTGGATTTTCTCCCTTCCCAGGGCACCCACGGATTTCTAAGTGCAAACACCAATAATAACCACTTTTTTTCTGCCCCTCTCCCACAGCACCTGGCATTCTGATGGCATTAGTAAGAAGGGATTCATTCTGCACCCTGCCTAAAATGCTGGTTAAACCTGTCCTGTGGGAAGCTCCTGTGTTACATAAAGACAGCTGGGCCATGTGAAAATGCCACCTCTCCACTGCCACCCTATCACGGTAATAATTAGTCTGGAAAAACTCAGCATCCCCTTTTCCTGCTCACCTTCCCTGCTGTGGTGAGAGGCTTCACCTGTATCTGGGGCACAGGAAGCAGCAGAGCTCTCCCAGGGCTTTGGGAACAGGGAAATTACGGCTACAAGCTAAAATAGATGGAGCAGACAAAGGGGGGAAGAAAGCTTTGTTCTCCCCATTTTCACGGATGGGGAACAGTGGCAGCAACTCCCAAGGGTCAGGCAGAAAATTAGCGACTGATCCCAGTATGGAATGACCATCCTCACCCTTTAAAAACATCCCTTTTTTTTTTTTACTTTTTTTTNCTCATGTTTATTTTCACCACCAACTCCCCCCCCCCCAACCTTCAGGGACATTAAAATGTGTGAGAAAGTGCAAATCCCAAATTAGCTCAATATTCACATGTTCCTTAATTATTGATGAAACTCTTGGCTCCCAAGGGAAGTTTTTGCAGAGACAGCTGGGGGTTCCCAGCAGAAGAGCTGCAGTTCCCATCCCTGCCCACTGCCCATCCTCCCTGATTCCACCAGGTTTTCCCCAAGGATCACTACCTGGACCATTTGTTTTCTAGGAAAAAACCCCTAGAGCTTTCCCACAATACAAAAAACTGCAGACAAAAACCCCAAAGATGCTAAAATTTTTAACAAGCACTCATGGTGCTGAATATTTCTGCTCTTACTATTGTTATTATGCAGTTTTAAGTTAAAAAATATATATTTTAGTGCCTTTAGGTTAAAAGGAACTAGTAAGAGTTTCCCTCTCACAGTTTAAAATTCATAAAAATCGATTGAGATAAGGAAAACAATTTCTTTGACTGACTCAGAAGCGGATTTTAAGTTTTGGCTTGCTGAGAAATGGAGCTTCAATTTGTTTTGTAATATTCCTGCTTCTTCCACCACAAAAATGAATATTTTTACTATATTTCCCCATTTCCACATCACTAAAAGTTTGCTGATCCAAGAAAAAATTGTCTTATCCCTTGGATGGAGCAGGTACAGAGACAAGAGCCTAGGTTATTGTCTCAAGTTCTCTGAGTTCTGGTATTTCCTGGGGGTTCCAGCTCAGGAATGAGGAGGAATTAAACAAAGGATGGCTTTGGATGCCCTCAGTCCTCAGGCTGCTCGAGGATACACCATTCCAGGAGCTTTTATTCAGCTAGGCGTGATGCTGGGCAGTGTTTCCAATAGACTTTGTGTGGTTTTCCTCTCTTCTTGGAGCTTCCTTCCTCCTCTTGGTATTGGCAGGTTCGGAGGTTTCGTGACGTAAACGGAGCCTTTTGAAGGTAGATGCTGCAAGAACTTCAATCTCGTGTGTTTAAAGAGGAGAAAACTGGGGAATTGCAGCGGCACAGGCTGCTCATTCCCTCACTGAGAGCTCCTATCTGCAGGCAGGGAACACTGGGGCTGCTTGAAGGGGAATTGCAGCAATGGACACGATGCTGAGCTGTCCCCAAATGCATTTCATGGAATCACAGAATTGTTTAGGTCGGAAAAACCCTCTGGGATCACTGAGTCCAACCATTCCCCAGCACTGCCAAGGCCACCACTGATCATGTCCCCAAATGCCACATCCACATGGTTTTTAAATCCCTCCAGGGATGGGGACTCCACCACTGCCTTGGGCAGCTGTGTCAGGGCTGGACAAGCCTTTCTGCGACGGAATTGTTCCAATATCCAACCTAAACCTCCCCTGGTGCAACTAGAGCCATTTCCTCTCATCCCATCTCTTGTTCCCTGGGAGCAGAGCTCGACCTCCACCTGGCTCCTCCCTCCTGTCAGGGAGTTGGAGAGAATTCCAGGTCCCTCCTGAGCCTCCTTTTCTCCAGGCTGAGCCCCCTCAGCTCCCTCAGCTGCTCCTGGTGCTGCAGCCCCTTCCCCAGCTCTGTTCCCTTCCCTGGACATGCTCCAGCACCTTCAATTCACAACCTTCAGCTGCATTTTGGACACCATCAAATGGGCTCAAATTCACTTAGACTCAAGGACAGGTGGTTCTGAACTCTTTAATAGTGTCTTGCATTTATGCTTTAAATTAACCCTGGTTGTTACTACAGGGCACTTGGGGACATGGGGCAGTGGTGGCCTTGGCAGTGCTGGGGAATAGTTGGACTTCATGATCTTGGAGGGCTTCTCTAACCTTAAGAATTCCATGATTCTATGATGCCACTTCCACTTTACACTGGCTGTGTGTAAAGCACTGGAATTAGAAAATCTTGGAAGGAAATTCAAGGAATGGTGCCTGTTCCACACACCTGGGCTGTCCCTCAGCCTGCCCCAGTGTGGTGTCCCATCCCTGGCTCCAAGGAAAGCTCCACAGTCACACACACCAAGACCAAAACTCCTAAAGCCCATAAAGCTCACACAGATTTTGGTCTGATGATGATGCCAGGACTACTTTTCCATGGCTCTACTTCCAAGGATAGTTCAGTGCTTGCAGGTTTTTCCAAGCACTAACACCGCACATGCAAACCACATCATGGCCGTGCAGCCCACAGTGAATTCCGAGGAGCAAAGCACGGGACAACCCCTATACCAGCAAAGAATGGAATAACTCACAAGCAACCATCATCTTGGAAAGTTCCCAGTGCCAAAAGGAAAATTTTCTTCTTTCACTGGTGACCTGGGGTTACTAAAACTGAAAGCATTTTAATATCTCTGCTGCACAGGCATCGTTCTCCATTTGGGTGTGAAAGCAGAGTCTCATTTTGCTTAGTTTTTAGGTAATTTCACTTGGAGGAACATCATTTTGTGCTGCAATGTGGGAGCACAATGGATAAATTAAGTACAATGGATAAATGTATAACAAAAGGCCTTGCAGTTTAAAAGTACAATTTTCGTGGAAATGAAACCAAGTCGTTCCTTTGTGCTCACACTCTGCTAATTCCACCACTTGGGCAATGATGTCATCCTGCTTCTTATGCTTTCTAAAAAAGACCTTCTTGCCAAACCAGAGTTTGGTTGAAACTGAACTCACAACCCACTATAAACAACAACAACAAAAAAATATAATTTATTACTTTGAAAAATGTTCCTGTTGTTCCAATCCTCCATTTCACTTCACAGTATCTTGTAAGAAGAGCTTTCCATTGAGTAACACAGTGAGGGCTGACCACTAACACAGAGCAGAGCAATTAAATGAATTGCTTGTGTCAAATACAAGCAATCTGTGATTTATGATTATTTATTTATTTATTATGATTTTTCCCCCCCTACAACCACATGCAGAGCTTGGGGCACATTAAAATCCTACATTTCCTAGGACAAAGTGTCACGTATTTCTTTTAGGGACTCTCCCATCTGTAGCTGATACTTCCATCTGAGCCAGATTTAAATCCTGGGTATACTGTACTTAATTGGAGAAACACCACGAATTTAAAGATTTATTCCTGGTTTTACTCTTTCTATAACTGGCACTGGAATCTGGCCAAACATCCATAAGAATTAGGACATAGAAATCCATGGAAGATTAACAGAGGGAACAAACACAAACCAGCTCAGCAGTATTTGGGGAAGGAAACCTTATACCTTGAACTAGCACCTTCCTACACTGAAATCCCAGAGAGGCCATGAAGTTCAGCTGCTTAAGAGTTAAAAAAAATTAATTGCAAACAATCAGACTTTTGGATTTTCCTAATAAACAGCAATTCAAACTTGTGGTGAGCAAGATGTACCATAAAACGTTATTTTGCTGCCTTTTTCCATTGGGAAGTTTATTTTTTCACCTCTGTCATGGAGTTCACTCCCAATTTAAAGTGACCTGATGGTATTCAGGGGTAGTTCATTCAAAGGAGCCAGGAACAAGCAGGATTATATAATAATATAGGATAATAACTGCACAGCCCTGAAAAGGAGATGCTACAAGGGTTAAAAACCACTGGCATGTGACCTGAAACACCAAGAAAGGCATCTTGTTCTCACATACAATGAGTAAAACTACAGTAACTTTGCTGCAATGAATGAGCATGTCCTGAGGGCAAAAAAAAAAAAGGTGCACTGGAAACCAGGAGACCTTAAAAAGGAAGAGTTCAGCTGCAACTAAAACATCCTGAGCCATGTGGTTTGTGCTGCAGATGAAGTTCCTTCCACTGGACAATACAGGCATTTGAGGGGAATTTTTTTCGTATTAACATCTGCATCTTGACAATGTTTTTCAAACCATCTTAAGCAACTCCACTGAGCTGAAACAATATAAAAATGTCCCCATTTTCTTCAGCAGAGCAGCCAATGGGATGTTTTAGATTTACACTGATGAGACACAGCCAGGCCTGAATGAAATGGGCAGCCAGTGGATTTGAATTCTGGATTATGCCAGGATAACTGGCTGGTTTTCAGGGCTGTGCTGTCAATTTGCTGTGGCCAAAGGAATTTCAGAACAGGACACCAGGATGGTGTGAATCCTTCCTCCCATCCCACCACTTCAAAGCTCACCCATCTCTCCTGACAGCTCATAACTGAGTGATACTAACACACCAAAATTCATGCTGAATGTTTAAGATCTCACACAAAACTTCTCCTGCCAGTGCTGAGTTCCATCATTGCTCATTCCCAGGCTCACAATTAGAAACAAGCTCTAATTTGGTTATAAATCTAAACTGCAAGTTTTCAGTGTGTAAGTGGCCATCTTAATGCATCTGACTGTGCTTTTAAAACCAATCCTTGTTCTATCCAAGACAACTTCCTGAATGCTACATGCATCACTGTAGAGACCCTGGACACTGCCTGGGAATCAAAGATTTAGATATGGTTAATAAATTATATTGTTAATGCAAAGTTCTTTTAGCTTTGGTGCAAAGTTACAACTGCTTGACAACTGGTTTGGACACACAGGGAGGTATTTTTATTTCATCCTTAGGTACTGACACTCAGCTGTAAACCTTTAATCAGAGTAAATATTTTGGGAAGAAACAACATTGATTTTATATGTAAAAGGAGATCAGTGAAAAAATTAAGACACCACGTTGCAAAAATCAGTGAAAAAATACAGATTTGCAAAGCTCCTCCTGCTTCCAGGGCTCTCACAAGTGAAAACAACTTTCATAGTAAAGGCAGCTGTAGAGTGACTTTTTTGTTATTTTTTCCTGGATTGAGAGGAACACAGTCAGTGGGAAGCAGGAGAAGGTAATTCCCTGCCTTTCAGAGTCTGAAGCGTGTGTTAGCCCTACACATGGCTCCCTTTTTAAGGTGGCACTGAAGCTCAAGCTGGCCCACCAACTCCTTCTCCCTTAGAAAAGACACTTCAGCCCTGTGGTCTGTGGTCCCAGCTGGAGGAGGGACCGTGTTCTGTCCTGGAGCACAACGTGTTTGCTGCTGTGTTTACACAGAGTCCTCCCCTGACTCACCTCAGAGTCCCAGCCTGACTCTGAAATGGTTAAATGTGCTTGCAACGCTTCTTTTTCTTTCTGGGGGCTCCTTCCACACCCTCATCCACCTCCTCTTTTTGCCTTTTGTGTTTCCTCTTACGATGTTTCTTCTCCTTCACCTCGTGGCGCTTTCCACCGACATCCTCCCTATCAGATATTCCTGCACAAATTTCTCCATTACCCATATTTTCATCACAACTGATGTTTTCCCCTTCGTGCTGCTCTCTGTGTCTCCTTTTCTTTTTCCCTTTGTGACATTCATTTAATGGAGCATCCAGTTCCTTCCCATTCCAACCACCTTTCTCAGGCTGTTTCCCGTTGGGTGTCTCACGATGCTCTGACCTCTCTGCCTCCTCATCTCTCTTCTGTTTCTTCTTCTTCTTCTTCTTGACTTTGGTTTCCAGCTCTTCTAAAGGCTCCAAAGCTTCCTCAGCTGTTGGGCTGGAATTATCTACCTTTGTTTCTGGTTCCTTCTGGGATCCCTTCAGCTTTGCCATGCGCTTGGCAAAATATTCCTGCACAGTGAGAACACTCTTCACTGTATTGCAACCATCCACAGGGTCAGGGAGACAGTGGTTCCTCTCCTTCTCTTCCTGAGATTCAGTATCAGTAACATCCTCCTGCAAGAGAACAAATTGGAGGAGGAGTGAGAGTCAGGAATAATGGTTTTAAATATGCTATTTTTTGCACACTAGTAAGAAAAGTATTGAAGTGTGGTGCTTTGAAAATTAACTGCAAAAATCTAGATTTAGGTGGAGTGAGACAACTCAATGTAAAATATAATGTAGGTTGAGAGGTGGGAGTGTGGAGCCACAAGGGAACACAAAACCAGACAATTTTCAGTTGATTTGAATTCCTTGGTTTACCTACTCTCGTGCTACTCACGCAGGTTGTGTGTACTCCCACCATCCTCAGTGTATTACACTCACTTTGCAAAGGCACTTGTCTCTACAAGACATAAACCAGCAGGAAAAGATCATCCAGCACAATCTCTTAGCCCGTGGCACAAAGGAAAATCCCATGCCTGGAATCCCTCTCCAGCACAGGACTCCTCATCCAGGGAGCAATCCAGCACTGAGGCATCTCTTCCATCTTATCTGCTCTTCAGAAATGTTTGTCTGTAGCTGCTTTACTGTCATTGTGTCCCAGATGTTGTTATTTAAACACACTCCATTTGATCACACGTTATCAGATGGCAAAAACAACATCACAGGTTACATCTTACAAGGCTTCTGCAGACATGGAAGTGAAGGGCTGCTGAACTCTAGTTGCAGGTGAAGAGTTATTAAAAGAGTCTTGTAGCTAGAAAGGAAATATAAAAGCAAAAGCAAAGTACAGCTGTGGGGTTGGATGTTTTGTATGGCACAAAGAGAATTGATTCTGAAAAAGCAACAAATACCAACAAGTTGGAAATATATAATTTGCTAAATTGTCAGGGATTTACAAAACAAACAAGCCAAACAGGCAGCTGAAATTAAGGCTTGTTCACATACATACCAAAGCACCCAAAAAAAAAGCCTTTGTGGTATATCTTTTTGCTTGGCAAAAGTCACAAATGACTCTTGGAAGTGTCCCAGATTTTTACAGAATCACAGAATCAGTTAAATTGAAAAAAACCTCCAAGATCATCCAGTCCAACATTTGACCAATGAACTAGACCTTGTCCCCCAGCCCAGAGCACTGAGTGCAACATCCAATTGTTCCTTGGACATCTCCAGGGATGAGAACTCCACCACCTCCCTGGGCAGCCCCTTCCAAGGCCTGACCACCCTTTCCAGGAAGAAATTCCTCCTGTTGTCCTACGTGAATGTCCCTTGGTGCAGTTTGAGTCTCTGACTTCTTGTCCTGTCCCTTGTTCCCTGTGAGCAGAGCTCGACCCCCACAACATTTCAGAGAGTTGTGAAGAGCCAGAAGAACCCCCTTAAGCCTCCTTTTCTCCAGGATGAGTCCCCTCCAGCTCATTAATTTATTTTAAAGCCTTGTTCACACTGCAGGTAACCAGGCACACCCCTCTGGGTGGCAAAAACTGAGCAGGTGAATTCTGGTGTAGAATCCTCATCAACATCTGGCCTACAACCCATTCTTGAAGTGGGGATGACCCCCAGCTCTTAGACTCCAATGTGGTGAGTACTACAGAGATAATTCCCTGGTTTTCCATTCATAAATGTACAGAGGGATAAAAGCATCCACTCTGCCCATGCATCCTGTGAACTGAAGGGACTATAAACCACCACCAAACCAGAGCAGTAATATTTCACAGCCACTTTTAGTGACCTAAACTGATACCCAGGGAAGGCCAGCAGAGAACTGGGAGATATAAAGCCACTTATCTCAGCCCTTTATAGTTATTGCACGATGGTGGAGATAAGTGATCTGGCTCTTCAGGGCATCGTTACACTTGCTGGCTGAAGTGGAGTTTATTAGGGTTTGTGAGCAAGGTTTTCCAGGTCTGACTCCTTCTGCATCCATAAGCTTAACTCACATGAGCAGGAATGCAAAAATTGGTGCCATTAGTGATGCACCAGGAGTAGAGATTTCCTCATACATCTGCTTTCAAGAGAGCTATTCCAGTGGAACGAAAGTAAGGCTGCTCTTGAGATTCCAGGAATGTTTGTGTGGGCACTTATCAAAATTAGGTACTTTTCTTGTAGGAATATGTTGTAGGTTTATGAAGTAACTGAAACTATGTGACTTCTGGCAAAGAAGCCTGCAAAGAGATGTTGAGCATGGGGGAAAACAGGATGGATCCACACAAATCTACATACAGGTGACATTTGAAAGGGGAGCTGCAGCAGAAGTTTGACAGGACAGGATTCTCAGGATGATTGGATTGAGCTATGGTTATAGTAACACTGCTTTTAATACGACCTAACCCAACTAGCACAGAATCAATGAGGTTGGAAAAGACCTCCAACATCATCGAGTCCAACCTGTATCCAATCCCCACCTTGTCCCCCAGCCCAGGGCACTGAGTGCCACCTCCAGTCCTTCCTTGGACACCTCCAGGGATGGGGACTCCAAACCTCCCTGGGCAGCCCCTTCCAAGGCCTGATCATCCCTTCAGTGAAGCAATTCTTCCTGATGTCCAACCTGAACCTCCCCTGGCACAGTTTGAGGCTGTTTCCTCTTGTCTTGTCCCTTGTTCCCTGGGAGCAAAGCCCAAGCTCCTCTGGCTCCCCCCTCCTGTCAGGGAGTTGGAGAGAATTCCAGGTGCCCCCGAGCCTCCTTTTCTCCAGGCTGAGCCCCCCCAGCTCCCTCAGCTGCTCCTGGTGCTCCAGCCTCTTCCCCAGCTCTGTTCCCTTCCCTAGACATGCTCCAGTCCCTTGTCTCTTGTCTGAGGGTCTCAGGACTGGAGGTGTCCCAGCAGTGCCAGTACAGGGACAGTCACTGCCCTGGGCCTGCTGGTCACACTGTTGCTGGGACAGCCCAAGTGCCCTTTGCCTCCTTGGCCACCTGGGCACACCCTGGTTCATGTTCAGCCACTGTCACCAGCACCCTCAGGTCCTTTTCCAGCTTTCCAGCCACTCTGCCCCAGCCTGGAGGTGCAGGGGGTTGTTGTGACAAGTGCAGGACCCGGCACTTGGCCCTGTTGACCCTCACACCGTTGGCCTTAGTGTGGGTCAGAAACTGCTGCCCTGCTAAAGCTCAGTGAAACAGGTCATTTTCCTTCTACCCACAGCAGCATTTTGACACCCTGTATTGCAAAAGGACAAACAGTCTCCCAGGTTTCCAGCCAGAACAGTTTCCCTCCCCACCCCAATATGTAAAACACTCTTGGGACCAGAACACCAGTTACCCCCTGGCCAAGGAGGAAAGGATTTTCTCATTCCCTTGGTGACTTCAAGTCCTGACAACTTAATTACTGTAATTGAAGGCAAATATTACTTGAACTCTGCACGTTTCTTTTTATAAAATACATTGGGCATAAAAACAAATGTTCCTTTGGTTAAGCAGAGGAGTTCAGAAGGTTTGCCTGAGCCCAGAAAATAAGAACCTTGCTCAGAAACTCCTTTATTGATAAGAATTTTAATAACCACGGGCCACTGAGCGCAGAACTAACAGGGCATGGAGACAAGCAAAGAGGTGCCAACCCTAGAAAACCTCTTGGTTTAGGAAAAGCTTATGTAAAACCATAAATCACCTGGAAGGGCTGTTAAATGCCAAAGCGTTCCCGCTTCCGTGATGTACCTGTCCCAGTAGCCATGGGAACACTGCTCAACTCTAACCAGGGGTTTTCTCCAACCTCTCACAGTTTATGCAATTCCTCCCCTTCTTTACACAACACAGAGAAAGATTTCAAAGAAAAATAAGACATACATCCTTAAATGTGTAGCGTGACGCTGCCACTTCTGAAAAGCAATTTATTACAAGATTAAAGACACTCCTGCTCCAAAGAACTGATCATCCTGTAAAAGGGAGAGAGCAATTGTGCTGTAACTGGGGGGGAAATCTGAAGGTTGGGCTTTGGAGGAAATATGAGACACGTTTGCCCACGCCATGAGTTCCGAAATTGTCGATGGAGTTGAGCTGAGAAGATGAAGGAATTGGGAATCCTGGCTACCAGGGAATTGGTGGGATGGTCCTGAGCAAGAGAAAACAACAGCTTGAAACACGGTGTTAAATATGGAATGATTAAGGGGAAACAATAGGAAAATTCAAGGAGAGGTTGGGAAGGGCACAGGAAAAGATGAAGGTCAATTACAGGCAGAAGGTCCCTGTAAATATCATCTGTTTATGTAATTAGTTAAATGTATGGAAAATTATTTGAAGGACATAAAGCACTTTATGTACCACCGTGTTTTCTTCACTTGCTGATTTAATCATTAGTACACTAAACTTACAGAGGGAAATCCTGGATCCCTTGAGTCCTGCAGGATCAGGATTGCATCTCTAAGGCACCACAGCCCCAGAGCACCTTTCAGCCACAGTTATTTATGCAGAAAAGAAGTGGATTATGGTCAATTATGAAAACAATTCACATCACATCGGGAAAACAGTCTGGCAAGAGCACAAGCCTAAAGTAGGAAGGATTTAAACACCCCATGAAATCATAAGAGTTTGAAACCCAAACTGATCTAGTGGAAAGTGCCCCTGCCCATGGCAGGGGGTTGATCTTTAAACTCCTTTCAGGCCCAAACCATTCAGTGATTCAATGGTAATGAATAATCAAAAAGAAAAACTCCATCTGCACTGCTCTGGGAGGAAAAGTGTCAGTACATGAGCAACAGAAGCAGCTTGGATTAATTCAGAGACTCTTCAGAATGGAACTATTTCTTTTTTAGCACTTAACAGCTCAGAACAGGGGCATAAAATATCTCCTCTATAGTCTCAGATCTGCCACATATGAACTACTATTACTTAAGCCTTTGCTTCCTCATTTGAAAACGAGGGGGTGCTAATTCACACCAATTTTGTGAGCTCCAATTCACAAAAATGACACAAAAGGCAAAGGCAGAATGAAGCTAAACTCTAATTTCAGCAGATTCTCACTTAACTTATGGAAAATGGGCTGGATGAAGGACATGGAGCCTGAATCATATGGGAAAAATATGATCATTCACAGCTTTAAAATGCAACCACCCCTTTGTGGCTGAAGCACAGCCATCACCTACTTTCTGGTTGAGGAACTGTAACAATAAGATTAAGATAATCCAGTTGTGTTTCTTCCACTTTGGATCCTCACTGAGAGGTGCTTTGGGATGACCCCCATGCAGTGCACAAAACCTGACAGGGAAGGACTGAGGGCATCCCTGTATCTTTCTAACCCAGGAATGGCTGCAGATTGTTCCTGGATGGAGCTTTGCAGACATCAAGGATGACAGTCTTGCTTTAAGGAGCTGACAACTTCAAGTTAAGCATGAGCATAAACATTTGGATTGGGATCAAACAGGCAAGAGAGTGAACAAAGACTTGTAGCATGATGAGTTTAAGCAGGATTAAAATAAATGCATGCATAAATAAGGCCACATCCCATCAGTTCTGAACTCAGTTCTGACATCAGAGCAGGTACCCAGGAGGCTCTAATGGTTTTAATTTACCTGATTAAGACTGGTGTGCTGGAGACAGTATCTTGTGAAGAAATAATAACAGACTTCCAGTAAAGAAAGGGAAAATGGGACAATTTTCCCAATGCTCATGAGGAAAAGGACAAGCAGCAACAAATGTAAATCACTCACATGAAACTTTGCCAGTAGGAGAAATCACTCCTTGTGTGTAGCCTCAACAACCACTGGGAGTCCCAACCATTGAAAGCAACTCTCAGGAACGAGTTAGGCAGAGTTAATCCTTGCTTGGAATGGGAAATGGAGGATCTGGACTCCAGACACATCTTTCAGCCCTTTAGTGCTTTAAAAACTTAAACAGGGATAGAATTTGACCTCTTGGTAATCACAGAATCATTAAGGATGGAAAAAGGCCTCAAGATCAAGCTCAACCAATCCCCAGCACTGCCAAGCCCACCACTAACCCATGTCCCCAAGTGCCACAGCTACACATATTTTAAATCCCTCCAGGGATGGCACTCCCACCACTTCCATGGGCAGCCTGTTATAACAAATAAGGGTTAAATGAAAGAGATGAGCAACAGCAACATTCAACATGGAAAAAATGGTACAAATTCAGGTTCCCTGTAATCTCTGGCTTTTGTTGACTGGTGGTGTAACCACCAGGGCACCTCACAGAACCACAGCAAGGTTTAATTCTACTACAATTTATCCTGAGTGCCAATAAAGCAATGAAGCCACTTATGAAAAACAGAATGAAGTTCCTGAATGTCTAATACCTGTATGACACAACAGCACTTTTTAGAAGGACAAGTCTCAATACTGGAGACAAGCACTTTCCAGACTCCATTAAAATAAGTTCTGTGTTGGAATACACTGAAAAATCACCTGCTGTCTTGCAGCTGGGTATTAACTTTTACATTCCACATGAAGTATCAGTCCTGTCTCTAACCCAACAAGGACAAGGAGAGAGGTTAGGAAGTAATTAATGGAAAGGGGATGAGGAAAAATATTCTTAAAAAAATACACCTTTTTTTTCCCCACAGAATTCTGAAGATCCATTTTTGCTAAATCTGCCTCCATCTGCAGCCACAAAGAGCAGACAAATTGTTCCCCTTGCAATAAAGATGAACCAATTTTATAGAGTAAGTCTCTGCATAGAGTAACTTCCAGGTTATTAATGGAATCTATGACCTCTGGAGGTCTCCAGCCTGGAGCTGGACTATTGTCAGCACTAAACCAGGTCAGCTTTTTGTACCTGAATCCTGGAAACCTCCAAGGACAGAGATCCCACCATCCCCAGGACACCCAAATTCTGGTCACAGAATCCCAGACTGGTTTGGGTTGGGAGGGACCTTGAAGTTCATCTCAGTCCAATCCCCTGCCATGGGCAGGGGCACCTTCCACTATCCCAGTTGTTCCAAGCTCTGGCCTTGGATGTGGCACTGCATCCTAATGAAGTTTCACTACCACAGAACAGCATCTGTTTCATTTCACTGCATAAATCTCTAAGTACTTGGTTTTTAGGTACATTTACAGTGTATTTGCTGATTCCATTTTTTATTTCAGTTTTAAATTCTGTGGTGTTGAGTTCCTGCTAAAACCACAATCGAATTCTCCCAGGTTGTCTTGTGATTCCATTTCATACTTTTTGCCAAAACCTCCTCCTGTACCTCAGAAAGTGGCCAATTTTAGCAATTTCATTCATTCTTTCAACTCACACAACAGAAAGCCCCCACCTCTCTTGCTGAATGCAATCTCTTGCTATCCAAAATGCCATTTGTTTGTCATATAAATGACGTATTTTTAGTGTTTTAGGATGTACTGGAGCCCAGCCTGTTCCCATCAATGAAACAGGAGCTGTACAATGAGCTGTAACACTCAGCCAGGTTTTGCCTTCAGCCCGCAAACAACAGTGTAACAGGAAACAACAGGGTTGCAAAAGTGCAACGGATTAAATTTTGGCCAGAGACTTGATTACAACGATAGCCATGGGGATTCATTCCAGCTGTCATTAGCAGATCCTGGGCAGGCCACAGCACCTGTATTTCCAATGGCAGCTTGGGGACCCTGACACTGTGTTGCACACACTTCCTCCTACTGTTCTTCCACTTTTCAGGAAAAAAAAAAAAAAAAAAAAGGCATTTTTTATCTTTTTTCTCCNAAAAAGAAGGCATTTATTTAAGTTTTAGCACAACAAAGGCAGTAAAATCCAGGAGCTGAGGATAAGGGGGAATACACACGGTGAGGCAACAGCCAGGAGGTGCAGAAGGTTGAAGGCATTGTAGAGGAAGAGTTAAAAAACCCAGCACACAGCAGAGAAAATCCTTTCCATATCTTGAGAGACACTTTGATATCTTTGTGACATCTCACTTTACTCCAGCCTAGTGCTGAGACCAGCAAAACCTCTTTTCCTTTGCATTTCCTCGCAAATTACATCTGTGCCTTACACTGAACATAAACAAAAGTAGAGGAAGAGATTTCCCCCAGGATCTCTCTACTGGCACAGCACAAACATCCAAACACAGTGACTTCATCTTCCCAGAAGCACCTAAATCGGTTCTAACAGTTCTGTTCTCACCTTGAACAACAGAGGAAGTACAGGCCAGCAAGGCGAGCACAGGACTGGGAAGGTCACGTTTCCCAAGTTCTTTTCCCAGCTGGTGGGAAACCCTGGAGAAGTTATTCCCTCCAGCTCTGGCACAGGTTATCAAAGCACAAAACGTGCCTGATCAACTGTATGAAACTCACAGCAGAGCTCAGGGTTTCATGAAGTGTTTGCAAAGTGCTTTGAGATCCTCCAAAGAGGTATCCCAGAGGTACAAGGCACCATGAAAGGATGGAAATAATCCTGTTGTCACCTGGCTCTGCTACAGGACTGGACACTCAATGGAGAACAGACACAGCACCACTTTGGTCTGTTCTGTGACATAACCTGAACATGATCCAATCACCAAGAGACTCTCAAATACAGTATTTCAAAGGAGTGGGCAGGAATATAATCATGGAATGGTTACTCCAACACACCTTGTTCCAACCCTCCGCTGTGACAGCAGCTCCCCACCCTCACAGCCAAGAATTTCTTCCCAAGATCCCATCTCTCCCTGCCTTCTGGTAGTGGGAAGCCATTCCCTGTGTCCTGTCCCTCCATCCCTTGGCCCAAGTCCCTCTCCCTGTTTTTACTGGAGCCCCTTCAGGCTCTGGAAGGGGCTCCAAGCTCTCCCTGGATCCTTCCCTTCTCCAGATGAACAACCCCAGCTCTCCCAGCCTGTCTCCAGAGCAGAGGGGCTCCAGCCCTTGGATCATCTCCGTGGCTTCCTCTGGACTCTCTCCAGCAGCTCCAGGTCCTTCTGCTGTTGTTCCCCAGGTCTGGAGGCAGCTCTGCAGGTGGGGTCACATCTGAGGGGACAGAATCCCCCCCTCCCCTGCTGTCATGCTGTGGGATGAGCTCAGGATGGTCCCATCCATGCAGAGTGGTCTTTTTATCCTGTATCCACACTCCAGATGTCAATGCCTTCAAAGATCCAGGACAGTGACCCAGTGCAGTAGGTGTTGTCACATGGCACTGGTACTGCAAGGCAAGTTCAGAAGAAATGCAGCTCTTCTCCACATGTCATGTCATTCCATGGGCAGTTTTCATTATCCCCCTGTAACGTGTTTGGAACAGGCAGCTGCTAATCAGGACTTGGAAGACAAAAACCCTTCCTGATTCTTGAGTTCAGGATTTTTAACTCTTCTCCACAGACACAGAAGAACTGAGTGAATCACAAGGGAACCTGGGCAGCCAAACTGCCAATATAAGGTATTAACAAGGGCTCTGAAGGTTTAAGATGCCAAGATAAGCCACTGAGAGAAAGGATGCAATAAAAACCATTGGAAATATCCACAGGAGAGAAAGGAGTTCTGGTAGCAATTCCAAGAGCAAGCACAGTCAGCATCCCAGCCTGGCTTCTGCCAGAGGAAACTACACATGCTTCAAAGTCTCAAAATAGCACCTGCCTGTGTGAAACTCCTCTTCTAGCTCTTTTCTAATAACAAAAGTAGAAAAGCAAATATGTGTATAAATAAAGTGCTTCTAGGAGCACTCAAAGCAGATAATTTAAACCAAACCTTCATTCCTTTCCCCTTCCCCTTAGAAAACACTTCTCAGAAGGAAAATACACACTTGAAACTTTTCTGTTTCTCTGCTCTGAGAGGGTGAAACGCTGGAAAGCTGATCCATGGATTGAAACCAACACAGAGCTCTGGGCAAGGGGACAGATATTTCCTGTTTTTCAGTACCAGCAGTGGCTGAGGGGCTGCTGAGAAATACCTTGTGTCACTTCTGAGTCCCTTTTCAGTGTGCCTTTATCACACTTGGTTCCTTTGCTCTAAGCAGGTGTGAAGGGGCATTCACAGCACAGGAAAATGAATCAGAACATCACAATTTTGAGCAGCACAGACCATAAATATCAACAGGGCCCTCCTGTGCAGACTAAAAGACAGATGTAGAAACACAAGACAAACAGTGAGAATTAGATTTGAAACACAACAGCATGGATGTGGATCCATGTTTTTTGTTTCTCTCCCATCTACAAGGGTCTGAAAAACCAGTTTTTGTGAGGAAAGGGTTTTATTTTTCAAGGAATTTCACTCATGCAGTGTTCGTAAGGATCCTTGTCAGAGATACACACAGTATAACCCTGTGACTATAACCCAGCCAGGTCCAATCTCCCTGCAGCCTTCTTTCATAAATTCTTTATTTCCTCTTAATTTCTGCCTTCAGTTTTGGTATTTCCTTAAAAAACTCTTCTGACAAGTCATCTCTTCAGGTCAGTTCCGATTAGGACTCATCCCCCGTCCCACAAACCAGCCCAACTCTTCTCCTCCAAGCTTCCTAATGCTGCTCCCTGTGCTTCACTAACCACGTTGCCCGTGTCCTACCTTACCCTCTTCCCATCGGAGATGTGTAACATCCTGCCCTTGTTCTGTCCATCATTTCATTGTAAGCTCTCTGGGGAAGCAATTAGCCCACTTGTGAGCACTCTATAACATAATTAACAAATAATAACCACTGAGAAATGTAGGCCAAAAAAGCAAAGTTATCACAGCACCATTTCTGCAGAGACTTGTATTGTTCTGTGCTCACCTGCAGATTCCAAGTTCCTGGAGGCACATTTTCAACTCCAAGCAGCACAAAAGCAAAGGTGAACATTGTGCTTTAAAGAAGACATAAGATGTTCTGACTTTATTTGTATTTACAGGCTTTGCTGCTTTTCCCCACTCATTAACACGACCAGTTGTATTTACACGGAACACAACAAGTTTCAGAATTGGAAGGGAAAGGCTCATAATTTGGATCTAAATTAACTTTGGCAATGAGAGCTTCAAAGGAAGGAAAGACAGGATGACTGTAACCATGAGCAAGATGCAACACAAACATTGCAATGACATCATTTAGAATGAAAAACTACCTGAGGAGGCAAGGACAGAACCTCTGTTGTTGGGTATTCATCCACACACTCCACAACAGCCAGTAGGGAATGGCAACAGTTACCAGGGAAAGACTAAAAACTTCCTCTTATGCCAGCAGGAAACATTTTATTTCCAATTCCTGAGGCTTCCTACTGTAAAGCAGCTCTTCCAGCCTCTTGTCTTGCTAGAAAGTGTAACAAGTCCTGGGTATCCCTTCAATGCTGCCTCTACTCCCTTGATATTGAAAAATAAGTCTGGCTGTTCAGGTGCCAAAGCAATTAGACAAAGGTTTCTATAAGGGCTGAAGCAGAATTCCTACTTCATGGGGACCTTAGAAGCTAAGGGAGTGTAAAGGAGGATGAAAAAAGAGAAAAAAAGGATAAATGATCAGTTTGGAGTGATTATTGGGGTGAAGAAATATGGCATTTGGAATGTACAGAAGAAGAAGAATGTGATTACACCTCCACATTTCTCCTCCTTGAGCACGTCAGCAACAGTGACTGCACTCTTAAATACAGATTTTAGATCCAGCCATCATTGATCCTGCCCTGAAACACCAAATAAAGGTTGTCCCTACTGAGGACAAGACTGGGAACAGAACATTCCAGCCACCTAGCAGGTGGAAAACCTGCCATGGAGTAGCTGGAACTAGTTTACGTGCAATCCCTGGAGACAACAAGTGCCAACAGGACCTACTCAGCCTTGTAGCCCGAGCAAGAAGGAACATGTTTCCTGTGACCTGTGACAAAGACTTTTGACGGTCAGTTTGTGAAACCTGCAATCTCTGGCAGAACTTTGGCTCTGTCAACCTGCAAAACCCCTCACCTGGTTTAACCTTGTCAGGTCACCTGAGGAGAGAACAGCTCAGATCAGCATGTGCAGCGTCTGCATCTTCAAGGCCTTTGATGGCAAAGTCTTAATTATCCCAGAGAAGACAGGTCCTGTGCTTCAAAACTGACAGATTGCCATGGCAGGGGGTTTGGAACTAGATCTCGAAGGTCCCTTCCAACTCAAACTACTCTGTGATTCAGTGATCCATTAACACTGAGACAGTCTGTAGCCTCAGTTGGGGTCTTATCTCAGCTTTTCTGTTCATGGAGAATCCAGCTCTGATCTCTCAAGCACTGAAGGTGAAAAAATTTGGTTTATTTATGTTTCACATCCATATCTGTCCAGACTGCTCTGAGGATTACATCAATTTCCTCTCCTGGGAGTTAAGAGCCTCCTTTCCACCTTCAAACCCATCCTCAGACTGTATTTTCTTTGGCTTGCTTTCCATGGCCAACTTTCTGCTCAGCTTTTCACAGAATCACAAATGTGGCCTTAAAGTTCATCTTGTTCCAATCCCCAGCCATGGGCAGGGACACCTTCCACCATCCCAGGTTGCTCCAAGCCCTGTCCAACCTGGCCTTGGACACTTCCAGGGATGGGGCAGGGATGCTTCCCTTCCTTCTTCCCTTTTTTTTTGTTTTAGTGATGATTCCTTCCATATTTTTGACCTGGGTAAGTTTTAAAGACACACACATCTTTCACTACACTAAGTATTACCTTTATGGTACTGCATAAAGCTTTAGTGGTAATGCAAAAAAACAACAATGAGAAAATCCCCGTGCCTGTAATTCCAAACACATTTCCTAGGATTTTATTATTAACACTTTCTACAATGCCCTGAGGGCATCCAAGTACTCTGTGGTTGCCCAGTGAACCCCACAAAACACACAGCCTGTGCCTCAAGGGCCTTGCAGGTTAAAGCTCTGGGTGGGTACAAAACAAGAGAAATAATTGCCAGGTCGGCAATCCCGCAGGCAGCCTGTGTGTTCCAAGCTGGAACGTCTCCTGGCACAGGAGCTTTGAAAAAGCACTGGGAATGGGATGCTTATCATGGCTTAATAGCAAACTGCTTGAGGAATAAGCAGCAAAATGAAGACTCAAGAGGAAATGTCAGATTAAAGGAAAGACCAATTTGTTCCCAATGTCTCATTTGCTCCTAATGCTCTGCGGTTTGCAGGGAAGCAAAGGCAAGGGAATCATGGAATCATTTAGGTTGGAAAAGACCTCCAAGATTACTGAGTCCAACCATCCCCCAGCACTGCCAAGGCCACCACTGACCCGTGTCCCCAAGTACCACATCCACATGGCTTTTAAACCACTCCAGGGATGGGGACTCCACCACTGCCCTGGACAGCTGTGCCAGGGCTGGAGAACCCTTTCCATGAAGAAGTATCTCCTAATATCCAACCTAAACCTCCCCTGGTTCAACTTGAGGCCTTCTCCTCTGTCACTTGTTCCCTGGGAGCAAGAGTTGACCCTGCCCTGGCTCCACCTTCCTGCCAGGAGTGTAACATCCTAACAGAGCTGCCACCCCCAGTCCCTCAGCCTTGTCATGGAAGTTGTCCTGATGAGAGGGAAGTGCTGTTCGTTGGGGTCTTTAACCCTTAGTGGAAGGCCTGGATTAGTTCCCTGAGATGTCCCAACTGCACTAAAGCAGAAAGAAATCAGATACCAATCAGCAAAGAAAACCTTGTGCGAGCTGAGCACCAAAAGGGTGTAGAGAAGAAAGAGAAAAAGAATCACAGGATGGTTTGGGTTGGAAGGGACCTTAAAAATCACCCAGTTCCAAGCCCCTGCCATGGGCAGGGACACCTCCCACTATCCCAGGTTGCTCAGAACCCCAACCCACCTGGCCTTGAACACCTCCAGGGATGGGGAGTGTCCCCTCCTCCAACAGGCCCAGTATTCAGCAGGAGAACAGAAGTTCTTAAAGAAATTATTCCAAGCACAAGTGCAGGTCACAGCTGGAGTTTCAGCTAGAAAAGGATGGCTGTAGAAACTTTAAGCAAAGAAACTTGACTCCCTGTAGCTTTGCATCTTGTGGCTGGATGATCCTGTACCTCTTAAGTGCAAGTTCTGGTAGAAGCTGTTCCTGTGGTCAGAGAGTTTGTAATGGCTTTGCTCTGTGTGGATTCTCTGGTGTCTAATAATACAGTTGGGCCCAGCTGGGAAAACAACTGGTCTTTCCTTTTCATGTGACCATTTATTTTCACAAAGAATAAAAACTTAATATGTGTAAGGCTGCTGTCTGCCAATGTAATATGCTGAAATTCAGCGAGAAAGGATGGAATACATAAAGAAATCATGGAATCACTAAGGTTGGAAAAGACCTTTAAGATCATCAAGTCCCACTGTCAACCCAGCACCATCATGTTCACCTATAAACTGTGTCCTTAAGTGCCACATCCACATGTTTTTTGAACAATCCCGGGGATGATGGGTGTTCAAAAATACAAAATAATCACATATGCTTTAACTGACCTGGAAGCCAGGCTGAAAATGAAGCTGTCCTTTAAGTAGTTGAAATAATAACAAAATAAATTCAGTGTTAACAAACATAAAGAAATGCACTTGGGTGAAAAAGAACCTGACATTAAACAGTGCAAAAACTAGGAAGTCAGGACGTATTTCAGCAGTTCATCCAGCCTGTTAGTGGATTTTATTGATAGCTCTGCATGTCTAAGGTACCACATACGTGAGGAGCTGGACAGCTTAGAAAGCAGCATATCACACAGAGAAAGGTTAAAAAGAAAATCCAGCTAATGCTCCCAAAATTCAAGCGTGCTAGAACTATTAACTATTAATTCATATGGCCCTTAATCTGGTCTCTCAGACATATCTCATCACCTTCATAAGAACGTGATTTGTGCTAAAAGTAGGTGTTGATTTAAGGAGGAAGCGAGGCTCAATGAGAACTAGAAAAACAGTGACAGTACAAACGACCACTAAAGACCACTTGGAGTGATATTTTGTGCTGAAGCAGATGAGAAGCAGCCACAGAGCTTATTCCAGAGAGGAAATCACCTCTGGAAAAGTGGCAATAACATACAAACGGAGGAGGTGAGGGTAAGGTGAAGATGGCAACCATTAACACAACTCTTTTTGCAGCAATCAACACCTCTTGAAGGAAAAAAGAAAGAATCCATGCTAAGTCATAGGTGATAAGAAGCCAACAAGTCACTGAGGAGGAGGAATTGTTCAATAATTATTCTGCAAAGGCACCGACATCCATGTTACAACCTGTTATCAACCGCAGCAGTTGAAGGGATTAAACACTAAGGACGTGCCACCATTCCTCCTAAAATCCCGTGCCAGGCCAGGGTCTCCCAACTTTCTCAGCTTTAATATCAATTGCAACATCAGCCCAGCACTGTTTGTTCCTAATGAAAGAGGTGATTCACTTTCTTCCAAGGAGCTCCACCGTAACTGTGTGGATTAAAGTGCAAACTACCCCCAAAATTTAAAGCAGAGGGAAAAAGAATAAAAAGTGAGGTGTAAAAGGAGATGGGAATCGAGGAGAAAATCAAAGCAGAGGATTCACCTGGAGGTTGAGATTTTATCAAAGCGATTGGTTCATTAGGCAGAAGATTTGACTGTGCATTAACACAGTACAATGGGGGTTTTTGTTAGTGAGCTCTTCGGGGCAGACACCTTTGTCTTTCTACTTGTAAAACAACAATTAGTATCTTGAGCGGACTACAAACAAATCCACACTAAAACAAGGCAGTGAAATAGAACCATTTGTATCTCCTGTTGTATCTGGAGTCACCAGGACAGATTGTCTGGAGAGGGACCACATTCTCTATTCTCTCCTAGTCCTGCCTCTGTGTGCTGCTCAGCTGCAGGAGGTAAAAAGCACAAACTTGGATTTATCTCTCTGCTTTGGTCCAGAGGGAGGTCACCATAGGATGCTGCTGTGGGAATTCTTCTCATACATTTCATATGTGTGTAGCCAAGCTGGTTTTAATTTAATACCAGCATAATTCCTGCAAAGCTCACCCAACATTGCACAAGACACACACCACTGCTTTCCCAACATGGTGCCTGTTAAGCATCCTCTGAAGGGCCATTCTTGGGAGTTAGAAGACTGCTGGAAAGGTACTGGAAGACTCTATAGGGTGGAAGAAACCAGACCTGGTCCAGTCTTCTCCACATGGCTGGACTGGGAAGGGCTCCTGGCACTATCTCCCGAAGTTCAAAGGAGGTTTGTCTTGGAGAGAAACAGCTCATTCCCTTCTAAGCAGAGTTTGGGAGGGAATTTACTCCCAGTATTCATGAAGGAAAAGGAAGACCATCTCATATCAGCAAAGGCATACACAGAAACTCAAGAGAACTTAACCCAAAGCCACCACCAGCTTCCCTTCTGTAGAATCACAGAATTGTCAGGGTTGGAAAAGACTTCTGCGATCAAGTCCGACCTTCAACCCAGCACCACCACCATGTTTATCATTAAACCACGTCCCCAAGTGCCACATCCTCACATTTTTTTGAACACTTCCAGGGACTGTGACTCCACCACTGCCCTGGGCACCCTGTTCCAGGGCTGGACAACCCTTTCCATGAAGAAATTGTTCCCAGCATTCCAACCTGTACCTCCTCTGGCACAGCATGAGGCTGTTTCCACTCATCCTGTCCCTTGTTCCCTGGGAGCAGAGCTCAACTCCTGCCTGGCTCCACCCTCCCGTCAGGGAGTTGCTGAGAATTCCAGGTGCCCCCTGAGCCTCCTTTTCCCCAGGATGAGCCCTCCCAGCTTCCTCAGCTGCTCCTGGTGCTCCAGAGCCTTCATCTTTCAACCTGCCCTACCCAATACAGCATCTTCCCCTACTTCCCACACACACTTTCTAAACAGTATTAAATGTCTTTTCCAGTTTAACTCTCTAAAATACGTTCAGAGGAAAGGTCAGACACAGCAGAAATCTGTTGGGTTGTGTAATGGTTAAGATGTCAAACTACAGATCCAGAGCCTGAGCCTTCCATGATTCACGCTAAGGGCTGTTCAGGTTGTACTTGCTCTAAGTACAAAATCAGTAACTTAGCCTTGATGACTGAAAAAACCTGAAAATCTGCCAGTCACATCCCTGCCTGACATGCCAGAAGGTATTGAAACCCTAACCAAGGCTACAGCAAGGAGTGCAAGATTTGGGGATTATGATTCCTGGAGCAACGTTGGTGTCAAAGGGTGGGACAGAACATTGGTCTTCTCCTCCCTATGGTAAAGAAATAATGATCTTACATGCAATCAATAGACATCTAGTTTTTAAGAGCTGGAAAAGCCTTTCCATGTTGAGTCAAGCACACAGGTTGTGCTGAGTCTGTGGGGTTCACGCAAGACAGAACCTAGTCAGTGTTTTTTAAACATATCTATCTGTCAGGGCTCAAGAGAGCAGAGCTGATCCCTCTTGGAGAAAAGGTGATGGATTTGATGAGCCCTTAAGTCCTTTCCTAACCCACCTCCAGTGAAAGAAAACCTGGAGAGCAGCTTGGAAACAGAAAAAGGTGAGATTTATAGATGACATGAAAGGGTTAAAAATTCAAACAGGTTAATATCTGAATTTTGAAAGAATTTGGCCACTGGAGCTACTTCCCTGCAACAGTTGCAAGAAGCTGCTGCCAATGTTAACATCACAGGCAGATACTGACAGGCTTTTTTTGCCCAGTCAGATGCTGGTATTGACACTCATTTAGACAAGCCAGTACAAACAGGAATAAAAGGCCACCTTCTATGGCAACGCTTCTCCAGGGACTAAGGAATTCACCGAGAGCCATGAAATCTCTGGCAGGCAGTGGGGTTCACTTCCCAAATGTCCTGGGGCACGGAAAAGCTGATGAGACTCAGGTAACAACAGTTCCTACCATGCTGCTGAAGCCTGGGGAGATGGGAGAGATGAGTGACAACCCCTGCAATATCTAACAGGAATTACTGGAAGGTGATAACGTGGCCTTTCAGACAGCAGCCAAGGATGGGGGATAAATTACAGTTGCAGGTTGGGCTCCTTCTGAGAGGACAGAAATTCTTGTAGAACCAACAGCTACTTGAATTTTTCTTCAGGCTCAAAAGCAAACAGCAAGTTTCTTTCACAAGAGCTACAGGCCAGGACAGACAGGGCTTGGAGCAATTTGGTCTAGTGGAAGGTGTCCTTGCCTATGGGAGGGGGGTGGAATCAGATCTTCTTTAATGTCTTTTCCACCCCAAACCACCTATAATTCTAATTGCCATCCAAATTTCTGCCTCTGCATTTTATACCCCAGTTCACACCACCTAGGAAGACAACTCTTGGCTGGTGGGGAAGGTAAGGCTGATTCAGAGAGGGGAAACTGAGCTCACTTTGCCAAGTCCAGGGGAAGGGTGAGCTGTGCACAAGGCACAGAATGTTCCCTCACAGACTGGGATCTTCATACCCAGTGCTCAGACCAGTTTTCAGTTTTCCTACCTTGAAGACAAGGGAATGTGGGTGTAAACTTGGACCTGAACTACTGTGCTTCTCAGAAAGCCAACATCAGCATCCCTGCATTTGGATTTTGAATCCAAAATTCAGGCCTTTAGTCCATCACTAGTTTGAAGGCTGCAGAACAAAACCTTCATCTCAACAAATTTAACGTGGTCTCAGATTTGCAGCACTTTAGGAAAAGGTTTTGCAATTTTCCCCGGCGGCTGTGCTTTGTCTTCAAAGCAGAGCTGACAAAAACATGAATCCTGGAGAGCTGAGAGCCATGGAAGAATGACAGTGTAAAGGTTTCAAGGTGATTTTTGGAATATAGAAGTTCTGCATAGATAGCTGAGAGCCTCCTATTGATGACAAATCAGGGTACAATTTGCATCTGATTCACAGGGACTGGAAGAGAACGAGGAAGTTGAGATTATAATGGGATTAATCATATGACTCCAGGGATCCCATTCATCCCACTGCTGAAGGGTCCTAGAGCTTGCTCTGTACTGTCAGAGATGCATTTAGGAAGTTATTTGGGGTTTGCTGGGCCAGGAATATCAGATTGGAAGGAGGCAAGAGACAAAGGTTTGCTGGTTTTCCACTCAAAGCCGGCCTGTATCAAAGTTATGTGACCACAAATCGAGATAAAGGATTGTAATAAACCTCAAATTCCATATTGGAGCTGAAAACCTTTGAGATTTAATGCTGTAATTCCTACAGCTTTTTTTTTTTTTTTTACTAGGAGTGACTGTTAAAAAAATAAAACAAATCAATCATTCTGGAGGAACCGTTCTGCATCCTGAAACAAAAGGAAAGGATGAGATCATTCCTATTTCTTCAGCCTTGCTGAGGTCTCAGAGTTAATATATGGAGCAGATGAGGAGACTTGCCTCAGCAAGGCCTGCCAATGTCAGAGCAATAAATAAATGTGCAAATAATAAGGCTGCACCTTCAGCTGATGTGGCAGCAGAGCTGTCAAACCTGGGCAACTGGAGGGATCCAGGGATCTCGGGGTAATGGGGGGATCCGGCGCCACGTTCACCTGAAGGGAGACTCCAGAGCCCAGCCACTGTGGGAAGGGTTGGGCTGCCAGGCAGGCAGTTAATCAGGAGGGAAATACTTCCCAAGGCTCTTTCCCACTGTGACCTTGTGTATTGAACTTGGCATCACCACGGAGTTCCTGGGCTGTCCCAGCAACAGGCACAACAAGGCCCAGGAAGCAGTGAAGCGGTTTGTCCCAAATTGTTCAGCATCGATATCTGGTGAAGGACTCATGATTTTCTTCCTGGATTTTTCTTCCTGGGCATTGGCCACTGAGATGTATTTCCATATGGGGCCAGAAAAGCATCAAGCTGAGGCTTCTCGTGGTAAAAATGAGGAATGAACTCCAACTACTCAGTGTTACAAAGGAGTTGGTCAAACCAACCCATGGCTGTGTTTGTATTTTTCCAAGAATTGGTTCCTAACACAGAGGCACAGCCTAGACCTTGGCACAGATCCTGAGGTCCAGGCATTCCTGGTGGAAGGTTCTCTTTGCTCCAATTCCCATTCCCTTTGCTTTAGACCCTTCATTTCTAGGTCACACAAAGACAATACAGAAAAGAAAATCTCTGATGTCCATCTATAACAAAACTCACTGTCCAAAGAACTCCTTCCTTGAGGACAGTTTTTGTCTGACCTTTGTGCCAAATCTGATAGCAAAATTCTGAGTTTTATAAAACTCTCTTTAAAAAAAACCCCAACCAGTTAAAGCATTTTTTTTCCCCTTTCTGTTTTTGAACTTAATTCACCTTCTGAGAGAAATCTAAACAAACAACGAGGAGTCATTTTGAATTTATGTCCTTCTGGGGAAAAAAAAAAAAGCCCCACAAAACACCACAATATCTGCAGAGATGTCTATTGACCCAGCAGTTATCAGAAATGGGGGTATTTTTTTTTTAACTTTCTGGCACAAACCCAGCTTTCTAAACACCAGTGACCCACTTTCACCCAGCTGGACTCTGAAGCTGAGAGAAGATTCATACCCTCTAGACTTTGGAGCTCTGTTTGAAGTCACTGCTGTCAGGAGATGGTCAGTTTACGTCTCCTGTCCTAGGACAGGAAAAGGATGCACTCTCAGCTCCATGTGTTGCAGGGAGATAAGCACAAAGATTTCTGTCCTATGCCCTTATCAGCTTTTCCTGCTACTCTCCAGAACAGACACCACCAAGACTGGCAGTAAAAATTAAACTTAAGCAAAAGGGAAAAAAAAAAAGATCCAAGTATTTCTCATAATTGTAATTCAAAAGGTTGGTGTTTTGGGAAAAAAAATCATGCTGGGATTTTTAGGAGTCTTGAAAACTACCTAAAATCTTTTGTATCCTCAGTGTCAACTGATCTCCTCCTCCAACACACACAGGATGACTCAGGGTTTCAAACATACCTCATTAGTTAAATATTCTTTACTACATGAAAGATAGAAATAGTCACCTTGTAAATATGAAAGATAGAAATAGTCACCTTGTAAATAAAACCTATTAGCTGGCCAAAGGACATTCCCTGCATATGGAAATAATCATGGAATCACAGAATGGATTGGGTAGGAAGGCACCTTAAAACACACCTTGTTCCAACCCCCTGCCCTGGGCAGAACACCTTCCACTTGAACAGTGGAATAATTTTATATATTAATATTTTTATTTCTTGGTTTCCTGGTTGGCTTTTCCTTCTCTTTCTGCTGCTCCCTCTTTATGTTACTTCAGTTCTTCCACCTCATTTTCTCAGTGTGCAGAGAACAGGATAGACAGAACTTCCAAGGATCTTCCTTTATCTCCCATCTTCCCATCTCCTGCCCACACAGGATATAATTTATGGGTGCTGCAACCTCCACCCTGTATAAAACTGGTGATACTTGTTAAAACATCCACAACTGAGATGGATTCAGCATCACTTCAGGAAGCATCTCCAAGTAAGACTTGAACAGAGGGGTGATAAATAAACTTTCCAGATGGAAACCAAGTGTCCAGCTCTCCACAAAGCCCCACTCTGATCCAACAAGCTACAGCAAACCAAAATCCATTTAGGATATACCCACATATATTAGAAACCTCAGCAATTGCTCTTATGCTCCTCAGCCTTCAAAATACATCATAATTAAAATTATGACTCCTGACCATCTATTCCTGCCTTTCTGAAATACCAAAACTCACGGTAAGAAAATAAATCAGCATGGTCAATTAATAAATTTAAATAATTGCAGAAAATACCCCTCATTTAATTGCAGCTACTAAATACATATCCTAAAAGTCACAGGGTGCCAAAAAAATGGGGAGAGAACTTTATGGATGTGGATGGAAAGTACCACTGCAAGGCAGTTCACAGAAAGTCCTTCAGTAGTTCAGGATTCCCAACTTTTAGACTCAATTCTGCTACTAATTTCTTCTAGGACAAGGTATTTTGGGTGAAGCTTAAAAGAACAGTCCAATTTCATCTTTAAAAACACACAAAATCCTAAAATACATTCACTTTGCAAGTGATTGAAAGACCTACTTAGGTATCTACACAGAAGAACATCAGGAGACCCAAAACCAACCTACAATCCATGTATTGTTTTTTTAGGCAAAGCAGAACTTCCCTGTTGGAAGTTCCTGTTCTTCCTCCTCCTTAAAAGAAGCTTCTAAAATTTTGCTATGAAAATTAACAGCTTCCTGATACATTTTAGCCTTAAACCTGATTTAGTATCCTCATTAAAGCAAAAAACCCATTTCTCTGCATCCATGGAATACTCAAACTTAGTTTGTTACTCTTACTGCTATTGAGTGAAGTTTTTAAATGGAAAACTGTGATATATCAGCACTTCTCCAAGTCATTCTGCCATTTCTCTTAAAGTTCTACTTCAATAAAGTAAAGTTGACACCCTCAAATCCCCTGCAATTAATATGAAAACATGGAAATGAAGATGAAATGCTCCTTGGGCAAGATGAGAACTCTGGTGATGGCATCAAAAATGTCAAATATTCCTTCTAACTGGAAAGAAACAAGTATTTTAAGCCTCTAATCAGATGAAAGCAGCAAGAGCATGAAGCCCAGCATTCTGGATAAAGCAGTGTGTGTGTGGATGTGTCTGGGTGTGTTTATCCCTAGATATCAGACAGGACAGGAAAGGAAGAGTTGAAACACTTGTCCAGAAAATGCTCAGAAAGAAAACACAGCCAGGACAAATTTAGAAGCTGTCCTGAGTTGTGATATCAAAGGCAGAGCTGCCTGGAAAAGCAACCACCTCTCAAGAATGGCAAAATAAACTTAAGAGGAGTCTCGAGAGGAAAACACGGATCAGAGGCTGGATATTGTTCACTGCTCCTGTTTTGGTTAAGTGAGGTCCTTTTTGACACTGCTGAGATAGTCTTGTCAAAGAACAACAAAAATGAAAAGCACACAAAAAAAGGACAAAAAGACACCAGGCATTTCAGGGGAATCTGTTTGGCAAAGTGGCTTTGAGCTCGTGTCTGAAGAAACAAAACTCAGGATGAACTTCCTAAAGCATTTCTTTTTTTTTTTTTTTTTCCCCCTTTTGCTCTCCTTTGGAAAGGCAAATTTCAATGGGCTGATTGGCAACTTGTTTTTTGATCAAAGCTAAATTCTGAAACACATCTGAAATAGACTTTCTGAAAAAAAAAAGCATTTCATGCTCAATTCAGAAGAAAGTTTCCCAAGCAGAAACTAGGCTACGAAAATTTTATTTTTTTTTTAAAAAGAAGGTTTCCATCAACTAAAATGAATCAAAAGAGACACATTTTGATAACTTCTGTCTTAAAGTCATGCAAACCATTACCTGGATATAATACCAGTGTATTGAAATCATGGTTTGAAACTGTGACTTCCTATAACAAGTATATTAATTTGCTTCTTTTTCTGAAGAGAATTTACCTCAGACTCGGAAAAACATCTGGATTCTTCTCTTATAGAAACCATAATCACACTTTCATGCTCAGAAATAGCGTGTATTTAGATGGGAGGGTGGCATCTGCCAAAAAAAAAAGAAGGAAAAAGGAAAACAACTTTTCCAACTGTTGCCTCTTCACCTGGGGAAGTCCTGCTGAAGGATTTAGTAAAGCAAGTGTGTCAACGTGACATAGACCATCCAATGGATAAAACTGGCTGCAGAGTTCACCCTCTGAGTGCCAAACTCCTGCTGCCTGGATATTCCAAAATTGAAGTGATGTCAAGCAATTTCCCTTGGCTCCCAGTCCTGCCAGCAGACAGACACTCTGACGCCGGGAGAGGATGATGGGGAGATAGTGAATCCCTCTCATTTTCACAAGAACTCCAGGGAACTGCTCCCGTATCTTGGGTAGAATTAATCAAGATAAGTTAATGTGTGATAACATGTATCTCAAGTGCTCTGAAGGGAAGAAAACCTGGGCAGCTTCTGGCTCTCCAGGATTAACTTTCACAGCTCTCCAAGAAACACCAAGCTTTCCTTTTCTGCCCTGATCCAGCCCAAAAGGAGAGTTCAGACTGGGGTAGGAAATGAGGAGGAAAGGATGAAGTATCTTCCAGGAATGATGATATGATGGAGAAGCACCTCATAACACTGACATATTATTGATGCTTTTACACCCTGGCACAAGAGGTTTTACCTGGCCTGCAAATACTCCTCCTGCTGCTACTCTTAAAATACTCCACAGTACTAAAACACACAGAAATTTTCCATCCACAAACATGGACATTTGGAGGTATTTCAGCAAGGCCTAAACTATGTTTTGTTGCTACATTACCAATGTGACAGGTTTTATATTCAATGAGAACACCAGAAACCATTGGGGCATTTGAATTATGGGGAAGTGGGAAACTGGAGAAAGGTTTTGGCTGCATCCAAATAAATTAAGAGTGAAAAGAGACCATTATCTCTGTGCAAACACACACTTTTCTCTCTGCAACTCAAGTGCACTAAGCAAGCTCATTCTTCCCAAGCAGTCCTGCCTTGCATAGGACACAATCAAGATCCCAGAATGGTTTGGGTGAGAAGGGACCTTAAAGACCATCTCGTTCCAACCCCCTGCCATGGGCAGGGACACCTCCCACTATCCCAGGTGGCTCCAAGCCCTGTCCAGCCCGGCCTTGGACACTTCCAGGGATGGGGCAGCCACAGCTTCTCTGGGAAACCTGTGCCAGGGCCTCCCCACCCTCATGGGGAAGGATTTTTAACTCATATCCAATTTAAGCCTGCTCTCTCAGTTTGTCCTGTCACTCCAGGTCAATAGTCTCTCTCCATCTTTCTTGTACGTTCCCTTCAGGTCCTGCAAGGCCACAATTAGGTCACCCCAAAGCTTCTTTTCTCCAGGCTGAACAATCCCAATTCTTTCAGCCTTTCCTCATAGGCTTTCCTCTATCCCTCTGATCATCTTGGTGCCTTGCCTGGACTCATTCCAACAGCTCCATGTCCTTCCTTTTCTGGGGACCCCAGGGCTGGAGGCAGCTCTGCAGGCGGGGTCTAAGCTGAGTGGGGCAGAGGGGTAGAGTCCCCTCCCTCCACCTCCTGTGATGCTCCTTTTTATTCTTCAAAATGGTCTTTTCATGAAAACAGAACAGAAAGGTGAGTTTGACTTTTTCCTTTCTCTGTAACCAAGATGTTATCCCTGGGAGTGTTTAAGGCCAGGTTGGATGGGGCTTGGAGCAATCTGGGATAGTGGACGGTGTCCCTGCCCATGGCTAGGAGTGGAACAAGACGGTCTTTTAGGTCCCTTCCAACCCAAATCATTCTATGATGCTGTTTTGTGGGCCATGGCTTGATTGCAAACCCCACCTTCAATCTGCCACACTCATGGGGACAAGACTCTGCCACAGGCAAGAACCAATTCCCCACAGCACTCAGAACCCAGTTAAAAAGCCAACAGAAACAGTAAAGTGAGGGGTTTGGACAACAACACGCTTTGGTACCTCTCTGTCCCCCAGCTGCCAAACCTTTGGAGGTGGGACAGTGCAGGATCCTGCTCTCCGAGGGGCCGTGGTGCTTTGATTAAGAGCTGGAGCAGCTCCATCCTCCCCAGTGTAACACAGCAATTAACACAGTTCTCCACCAGCTCTCAGGTCGAAAGACTCTCTCTCTCTGTGTACCTTTATCCCTCCCAAATGAGGTATTTTGCAGTCTCAAAGTCTTCCAGCCACACGACAGCGAGGAACGCGCCGGGAATCACAGGCGAGCAAGCAAATCTCTGCATGGAGTGCTTTGAAGTGTTCACAGGGAATTCCCAATGAGTGCAATCAATTAGATCTAATTAATAAACCATGCTGGCAAGACAAGGGCTGTCTGTTTGTGCTCACAGTCCCTTCCAGGCACATCCAGGCACACAGGCATGTACATTATAAACAGAGATATCATGTAGAGAATCAGGCAGGCAAAGGGGGCTAAAAATATCACCTGGTATTTTTACAGAGAACATTGAATGGCAAGCTCTCGTGCTCCATTTTCTCACCTGCACAAGGTGACATATAAAAGCACATCCCTGATGGCATGGATTAATGGAGCAACTCCAGAGGCTGAGTTCCCAGCCAGGTATTTATATCACTTCTCATTGTTGAGCTGACTCGACTTATATAAGAAACTGCAACCCCCCAAAAAATAAGGCAGAAGTGTCAATACATCAAAAAAAAAAAAGAAATTCAATAGGAAAAAAGTTCCAAATTTGTCTGTTTTGTTGGCAGACATGTTGGACAGGGAATAGCCTTCTAAATGAAAAGTGGTGTGATCTGCATATTTCCCTGAGGGATAATTTGCCTCTCTAATAAAAGAGTAATTGTCATGATAATAGCACCTGAAATAATGCCTAATTCTTTAATCCAGGAATACATGGAAGAGGAGGAAAGCATTCCCATGTATAACAAATGAACAACAAAGGATCAGGGCTGACATCAAAACCTGCCTCTTCCTTAGTATTTTAAAGTTCTCTCACCAGAGACTCACAGTGAAAATCCAAAACCTTCCAGCTCCAGGCGTGTGAACCTGGGTTCAAACTCCATCATTTGGAGCAATATGAGACTAAAAGGAGCTCAGGTCTTGGCTGTCTCAACCTGCAAACTCACAATCAGTAGACATTATTCTTGCACAAAATGGGGCAGCTGCACCCAAGTTACCTCCTAGAAGAGATCCTGGTGTGTGCTGATTTCCTAAAGCAGGCCAGGGTATTGTGTGGAACAATCATTTGGCCAGTTAAACAGCAAGGAGAATCATAAACCACCAACTTTTTAGTTTACTGTTAAAAACCCCACGGTTTTTAGCTTTGTTGACCAGCAAAAGGTTGGGATTGTACCTCCTCCATCTCACAGCAACGTTGTGAGGCCTGGAACAGGTGAGGGGGGAAGTCTTGCTTAGAAGGCTCCAGATTTTGTCTTGTTCTTTAGGATGTAACAAAGTGTGCTCTACAAGTACCTGAGCTTTTCCCCAGACCACAGAGGAAACTGAAAAGAAGGGATGTGGACACAAATAATGTAGAAAGCCAGCAAGAAAATTCACAATTCTGTCTTCTGAGCAGCATTTGAATTGTAATAAATAAAGACCAAGGACCCACCCTAAATGAAAACAAAATACTGAATAGCTGTTCATTATGTGAGTGCCATTTCCAAAGAAATGAACAGTACATAATTATGTAATTAACAATTATGATTGTCTAAATAATCTCATTGTAGGATTGCAGCGACTCGAGTTACATGATTGATCTCAGATTCAGCATTTCTAGTTTGTGCAGTAATTACACAAATTGGTATTTGAATTAGGTTCAATGTAACATATTCTGTACTGAGAAATGATATTATACAGTGCAGGAAAAGGATGAAATAAACTTTAAACTCCTGACTGTACAAGAAGTGCACGAAATGAAGATCTCTAGGAGACACTCAAACCAACTACAATCACATCCACACTCAGCAGCCAAGCCAAAAGCTCTGTGAGAACATGCAATCCCAACCTGATGGAAATACAAGCTTGACATTATCATGACACCTTGAACATTCCCTGTGGAGGGAAAACCTCCAGAACTGTGATGGATTTTTTTTCATTGGTGTTCAGGGCCTGGTGGATGAGGCTCTGGTCTGGTTGGAGGTATCTCTGCCCATGGCAGATAAGCTTTAAAGGTCCTTCCAACCCAAACCATTCTGTGATTCTATTTATTCAAATATTTAAAAGACAGCCTAAAGAAACAGATGCAAACTTTTTAAAGACATCAAAAAGTCTGCTAAACTTTGCCATAAAACCCCAAGAGTAACATCCTCTCCCTCAAACAAATAATTTTCAAATACAGTCCTTATGACACCAGGCAGTAATTGTGAAACATTTTAGAATTCTGAGCACAATCAAAACTCAAACACAGACTTTATTAAAATCCAATTGGAAGAAATCTGCAGTGGAACATGAGTGAAACTCACTTATTTCAAATACACAGAAGCCAAGAGAAATTCACATACAGAGAAGTTAAGATAATAAATACCAACACAATATTTCAGCCTGCACTGAAATTTAGGAAGCCACCCTACATATGTTGTGGTTTAGATTAGATATGAGGTTTGGATTAGATATTAGGAAGAAATTCTTTACTATAAAAGTGGTGAGGCCCTGGCACAGGTTTCCCAGAGAAGCTGTGGCTGCCCCATCCCTGGAAGTGTCCAAGGCCAGGCTGGATGGGGCTTGGACCAGCCTGGCAGGGGGGTGGAATCAGATGAACTTTAAGGTCCCTCCCAACTCAAACCATTCTGTGATTCTATGACTCTATGTTGAAGCAATAATGTTTTTTACAAGTATTCCATTGTCCACATTACAAATCAATTCTTGTTGTCAAATGCCCCTTTAAGAATTTTCTGAGGGCAATAAATTGTTTAGTCTCCTGCTTTCCACTTTGCAGTGGACAAACCCCAACTTTTCCTGTGGATAAAGCCTCAGTTATTCCTCCAGGCACTGACATTCCCTCTGAACCAGCCAGCCAGGAACTGTAATCAGTGCTGCAGGACTTGCAAAACACAAAGTCACTTCCCACTCAGAAGGTTCAAACCTGTCTGGAGCCTGTTGGACTCCTCAGAGCAACTGGATGCTCCAATAGTTTTGGCAATGCATGTTCCCATTTTCTGTGGGGTTAGCCAGAACAAGATTAAACCACATTCCTGTTGGCCAGCAGGTAATCTGTGCTTGTGTAAGCTCAGGTACAAAGGCAGAAGTTTATCTCGCTCTGCAGAATCATCTGCAGTGAAAAGGGCAGCACCAGAACACACCTCCAAAAAACAGCAGCCCCCTGGGACAAGGTTTTTATTGCAGGAAGATCCTGGCAATGAAATTCATCCACTCAGGAAAACACACCTGGCTGCAGCTCCCAGAAATCCACTTACACCTTCAAACAACTCAATAGTTTGCTCACACAGAAAGAGCAGGAGAAGGTAAAGCAGGAGAACAAATTATTCCTTCACATTTAATGAGGAAGAAGAACTAAAATGATATTAAAATGCTTTTAAAGTGTTCAAGAATGGTTTTACCAAGAACTAGAGGAAGCACTTTAACTTTTGGAAGTTGATCTGTCCTCCAACCAGAGAACAGATGCTGGGAGGTATCAACCCAACCCCAGTGACCTCGTGAATAGGAAGTTAACCAAGGATAAAATCAATGGGTGGGTTGGAAAGGACCTTTAAGACCACCTCATTCCAACCCCCTGCTACAGCCAGGGACACCTTCCACTATCCCAAGTTGCTCCAAGCCCTGTCTAACTTTGCCTTGGACACTTCCAGGGATGGGGCAGCCACAGCTTCTCTGGGCAACCTGTGCCAGGGCCTTCCCACCTCTGAGTGATATTATTAGATAATACTGGATAATAATGTCAGAGTAAGATGTAGCAAACCCTATTAACGCTTTTAAATGTGCCTTTTTGCTTATGTATGGAAAGCTGACTGAAGAGCTCAGGTCCTTTCCAGCTGGCTACAGGGCAGGGGTACATTATACAGCCATATTCAACATAAAATTCTCCCTAGCAATTAAAAAAAATAATATGGAAAAGACACTTTGGTTCCAGCTAAAGCCAAAATGACCATCTTTCTAAACAATTACTATAGAGAGGTTTTTCTTGGTTGAGAAGCCACAGTCTTGTGTTATGAGCTTTAATCAGCCTCCCATCTCCATTCTCTCAAACACTTGCCTTCCAGGACAGCCATGGGAATCCCATGGGAATTAAACCAGTGTGCCTCAGTTTCCCTGAGTGGAGAGAATCAGCAAGTGTATTGCAGGGCTATTAAAGAGTTAATTAGGTCGTGCTTTGTGTATCACAGCTCCACTGCTCCAGCAAGTCTCTTTTAACACCTAATTAACAAATCTTTGATGAGCTGTTTCTTAGAGAGCTCAGCATTGGTGCTCCATGGAGATCTTTACCATGCCAGCCCTGCTGCCCCTTGCTGAGGGTATACCCTGATCCTTCTGGCTGGATTTAAGCTGTCATTCATACCCCCCCTCTCAATAAAAGTCTATTTACTAAACTTTGGAGCATTTCGTACACAGCAAAACCCAGGCAGCTACATCAAAGCCTCCCTATTATCACTCCCTAGTGAACTGTGAAAATATAAATTCAAAGCTGACAAGCTAGTTAGACTTTTAACTAAAATCTGGGGGCAATTAACTTTAACCATGCCACTCTCTGCTGTATTTCTGGCACCAGCTTTGAGAAGTGGCCCAAATTCTTCTGAGGAACAGAAAGACCATTTATCTACTCTATTTATTCAGGGCAAACCTCCTCCTCCTCCGTGTCAAGTTGGGAATGTAGCATTGCTGACTGTGACTGGCAGTGATAAAGGAGCTGGTATGATTTCCAAATGAGTAGCATGTCCTGCTTTCCCAAATGTTGGAGAAAAGTGAATAATAAGCCCTCCTAAATAAGAGCCAGCTACAGATTCAGAGCTGTACGCTGGGGAAAAGGTGCCTATAAATTCCTGGACATGTAAGAAGGACTTCTGCTCCAATTCCCAACATAAAGCTAATTTTACTTGCAGAAGTTGATAAAGAAAAGTGATCAGAGATGATAGAAGGAATTTTATATTTACATATATTATATTTATGGAAAAGTTAGGAAATGACATTAATTTACAGAATAATTTGTAGACACATTCACTTCCAAGGTTCCTTGAGGCCCTTTTTGTTACTGAATCCTTTCAGTAGGACCAAAAACAGGTGTCCCTGACCATGACAAGGGGTTGGAATGACCTATCTTTAAGGTCCCTTCCAACCCAACCCAACCCAACCCAACCCAACCCAACCCACTCTGTGATTCTATTCTATGAAAAATGTAAGACAGAAACTGTCAAAACTATGCCTTATTTAAGCACCCATATGGAAAAGAAAATAATATAAGGCTTTTATAGATTTGCAATATATGCATATAAACCAAGAGCTCTGTACCTAAAGCCCAAACCAAATATTTCTATTTAGTGGAAGCTTTAAATCTGGACTCTCAAATCATCATATTCAATGGAGAGAGGTGACCCTCAAAGGCACAGGTCACACTTTAAGCAGGTTAAATGGCCCCTCACTGGGGCTCTTCTCTTCTCCAGTCTCTCAGATGTTACATCACTATATTTAACCTCTCAGCCAGGATTAATCTCCCTCTACTTCAAGCATTTAGCTTAACTCTGAAACAATTGCAGAATATTGCCTTGAATCCACCAGTAGCAGCAAATCTCCACAGCAACAAGAGACCCTGGAGGACAGAGCAGGAAAGCTAAGTGGGCACCTCTTGCATGACACCCTGAAGCTGATTGTGTGTCAGGGCTCTTAAGTGGTGTTAAATCCCAGGACTCTCCCTTGAGAGCAATCTCATGTTTTCTTTCAAGGACATCAGACCTGGAAAAAGAGAGCATTCTCCTACCAGCCTGTCAATAAAAGTTGCAGAAAAATTGGCTACTAATTAGGACAAGAGAACTTCGCAGCTTTTAACTCAAAACTTTTAACCATAAAAGCTTCTTGGAAAAGTAAGTACAAAAAGTGCTTCACAAGTGTCATGGCAAAATTCTAATCTTTTACTGCCTGGCATCAACTTGAGATTATTTTTCCTAGTTCCCAACCTTCCTGAGTGTGACCAGTTCCCATCCCTTCAGCCATTCTGTGCTCAGGGGAAGAGCATTTTTTTCTGGAAAGAAAGAAGCTTCAAGACTAAATGAGCTTTAATTCAGTGACTGGCACAGTGTCTGCAATAGCTTTAGGGATGATCACAGCTGGGGAGGTACAGAGGGAGCAGAGGGGCTCTACAAGCCAGGCTGTGAGTTCTGCCATCCCCCTGGGGGTTAGAGCACAGGGGCAGCATCTCCACCACACTGGAAGATTCCCAGAAAGCAGGAGCAGGCCTGGACTGGGCACGGAGCCCTTTATTGTTATCAGTGTTTTTGTAAAGTCAGTTGCCAGGAGTGACAAGCCCCTGTTTTCTAGTAGCAAGTGTTAAAATCAGAACACCCAGACTCCTCCTGCTGCTGAGGAGTGACACCCATTTCCCTACGACAACGCAGGGAAAAGGAACAGGCCACATTTCGTGCCTTTGGATGAGATCCATCCCAGTTGCTACACGCAGCATTCCTTTGCCGTTTGGTAACTGACAAACACGAGGCTTTTTAAAACAGGGGAGGGAAAAAAAAAACCCCACAAAAAAAAAGCCCTGGTTGGTAAGGTCTGGTCAGGAGAGGTCTGGAATGAAAGGATGTCAGGGAATCAGCAGCCCAAGTGCTACATTAAGTCCTGGCTGTCAAAACAAGGGCTGCTGCTCCACTTGACCAGGAGTGACCACTTCAACAAACACTCCTGCAGGTAAAGACACTTCAGCTCTTGCCTGCCCTCAGGTTCCCAAGATCCACAAACCTCCAGGGTCACACACCCCTAGCCTGGGTTGTCTCTCAGGTGATGCTCAGGAGCACAGCCCCCCACTCCCACCCAGATTTTATGTAAACAGCTTTGCTTTTGCAGGGATTTCAGAAAAGCTGGAGAGAGTCACACTTCAGGAACCTCTGAAGGCTTAATTAAGTTGCAATATATTAGAACCACAATTTAGGCACCATGGCTGTGCAGTTCAAAAGGTAAACAGGGAAGCATGGATAGAACACTTCAAACAGCTCTTCCAGCTCTCCAGGAATGACCATCAGGAAAAAGTGAACCAGTGTGATGCACTTTGCACTTCCCAATTCTCAATTATCATCTGAATATTTCAGTGCACTTCATGGACAACTAACATTTAACACAAATTAGGCTGATATCACTTACACGGGGTGAATCATCCCCATCATCACCCAGATTCAGGCACTGGGAAAACGGGATGCAGGGAAGTAACTCGACCCAAGGCTGCACAGCACGTGTGAAAGGGAAAAGAGCCCTGACTCCAGGCTGGCTGTGCCTCACCTGAGCCACATTCCTGGGATCCACTGTGGGGTGGTTTGTCCTCTGCAAACAGATCACATGCTCAAATCCAGAGGGGATGGGAGACAGGAGTTTAAAAGCAGTGATTAATTGGAGGCTTAACAAGGCAGAAGTTAAAATAGGGACATTGTGCCTTCTCAGTGTGCAAGTTCCAACAAAAAAACTTCCTCTTCCAGTCTCTTGCTGACGTGTAGGATTGCACAATTCTCTCTCATCACCTCCGAGTTTGGCCCAGCATTCTCAGTGCTTTTAAGATGAAATGTAAATGAAGGCTTAAGCTCCCAGCACCAGTCACAGGTATTAAAAGGCTGGATTCAGGTCACTTTGGCCAGCTCTGAATCGCTCCCCAGAGAACATTCTTCTTTCAGTTCAGGAGGAGAAGCATTTTTAGGCAGAGCAAATTTGAGAACTGGATAACCCAGAGTCAGGTGTTTTGTTATATCACTGCCCCAGATTCGGGCTGAGTGGCACCAAGAGGTTTCTCATGGAACAACTGGAGTTTGGAATTGGTGTCATCACTGCACTCACAGAAAAGGAAGATATTTAGAAAACTTAATAACCCACCAGGCTGATCTTAAAGATCTCTCAAAGGTCTTTTCCAACCTAGTTAATTCTGTGATTTCTGCTCACAAGCTGATTAAGGACCTGATACTGGGAAAGCTGAGCCAGGCAAGTAAATAAAGGTTTAAAGCTCAAAAATAATTTGGGAATTGTGGGAGGAAACAGCTTTTGCTTGGATGGGACAGCAGGGACATAGGGAGCAGCCCCTGAAATTCTGTGCAGAAAAACAGAATTCGGGAGGTTGCATTTGAGATCTTTCACACCAAATTTCTTAGTGTCTTAATAAATTAGGAGTTGCAGAGAAATTCCACATCCACAGCTATCCAGAGGGCTTTACATCTATTTTACTAAACCTGGGAAGTGTTCCAGCACCTTGGAGTGTTTGGTACAGACTAAGGTGTTTTCTGAATACAGTTAAGAGTTAAAGGAGTGGATGAGAAGTGGGGAGAATCAACAAAAACCTTCTGCCTAATTACTTAAGTATTACTAAATTACTTAAGTATTACTTAAGTTCCCCTTTTTTCTCCACATACTGATATTATGAGACATCAAATGAATATATATAAACAAAGGGTTACCTGAAATAACAAATAAAATGGCTTTTTTCCCTCATCTAAGATTTTTTACTCCACTATGAGATAGAGTGGTTTAATGAAAAATAATAATAAAAAACCACCTGCAAGCTTCTACTTTACCACAACAAGATGTTCGTAGCAAATACTATTTTCCTAACTGCAAACATTCATTGCAAAACATACAAGTTGAGTATTTGAAATGAAACTTTTGGCTTTTTAGAAATTTAAAAAAAAAAATTGATGATATTTTCTGTGAACTAGAAAACATTTCCTAATTAGCATTAGCCTTTGACTACCTTGTACTACAGTAACTTTCTTCTACTCCCAAGCTCAGATATTTCTTTGTAAAAAAAATATTGAGAATAAATAATTTTCTTTCAAGTATTGAAGTACTGAGTGACACTTAAATTCTTCAATATTCTGGAAAACAGGATTTTAGGGCAGACAATATTTTTGATCTTCTCTTCATTTGTTAAAAAACAACCTGTAACACACAGGTGATCTAGTCAGCCCCAGCTGGATTGGATTCTGCTGTCAAAAACACATCCCTGCACTTGGAAGAAGTCAGTTTTTGGTGAGAACAGGTTTAAAATAAACCTCAGCAAACCAGAAATAATTAGGAAGAATTAAATCAGAAGTCTGTAAAGCTGTGGACAGGCACACTTCTCACCCTCTGTCCATTCTCCTATCCATGGGCAAATCACTCCTAGTCTTGCCCTTTTCATGGGAGCTTAAAGTTGATCCAACAAAGTGTTAGAGCTTCACTTTAGCTGAGGTTGTTCCAAGCTGGTCACCAAAATAGCCCTGGTCATTCTGGATCCTGAGGGACAAACTCCTAATGGTAGAACCTTCCCAAGGTCCATCACAGGCCACAACAAACTTCCATGGAAATGAATTTCCACATCCAGCATCACCTTCAGCTCCAAAGCCACAGCTCACCCCTGGGTTTGTATTATCCAGAGTCTGCCAGACCCAAAGCCCTGAAAGCACAACCAATTTCCTCTGAGGAGAGAAAGAACCAACCCTGCACAACAGATGGACATCACATCCCTTAACCCAGTGCAGGGAAATGCTCAGAAACTGTTACATGCTTGGGAATTTTGGAGTCTGACAGTAGAGCACCCACTCAGCAAAACTCAGGTTTGCTTGACCTCCCCTTCGTTGCCTTTTCTGTTGCTTATTTCATCTCTTGTCGCAGAAAGGTTTGGATTGGAAGGGACCTTAAAGATCATCTGGTTCCGCCAGACCAGGTTGATCCAAACCCAATCCAACCTGGCCCTGGACACTTCCAGGGATGGGGCAGCCACAGCTTCTCTGGGCAACCTGTGCCAGGGCCTGCCCACCCTCACAGCCAAGAATTCCTCCCCAATATCCCATCTCTCCCTGCCTTCTGCCAGTAGGAAGCCATTCCCTGGGTCCTGTCCCTCTATCCCTTGTCCCCAGTCCCTCTCCAGCTCTCCTGGAGCCCCTTTGGGCTCTGGAAGGGGCTCCAAGCTCTCCCTGGATCCTTCCCTTCTCCAGCTGAACACCCCCAGCTCTCCCAGCCTGGCTCCAGAGCAGAGGGGCTCCAAGCCATGGAGCATCTCCTTGGTCCCCCTCTGGATCCATTCTAAGAGGTCCTTGCTTCCTTGCTCTCTCCTCTCATCAAAATTGGTCAATATTCATCCCTAACACCAAATCTGAGGCTCTTCCCACACAGTATTCCCTGGTGGAGAACAGCAAACCATCATCATCAAGACACTGACAACTGACACAGCATCTTAAAGATGATGGTAAAGCCAACACAGCACAGAAGGTACAAATTATTCCACTCCATGATTGGCTTCCCTCTTTTCTTAGCTGGGGGATATGTGCAGTTCTTAGAAGATGGTTGAATTAGTGATATCGGTCATCAGGTCACATTTCATTAATTTCATATTTTTATGTATATATATATATATATGTCAACACCATGGCTATTGAAAGGAGACACTGGGATTGGTGATGGTTTGCAGAGTGAAGCTGTAGATGTAGGGAAAAGCAGACAATGGATTTCTTAAACTTGTCTTAACTCTGGGAAAGCTCAAACAAGCCCTAAGAAAATTCAAATTGCCACATTTACAAACTTGTCCAGCAGCTGAAAGAGGTCAGACAGAGGAGCGACCAGCTCAGACACTGATGGGAGAGTTCACCACCAACTCACACTCCAGCACCAGATGTTGGTCCTGATAGGAGGGGAAAGAGAGCAAATGGTCACAGCTGAAGAAAGAAGAAGAAGCAGAGAAGCTGAAATACTGGGCTGGAAGCAGAAAAGCTTGTTTCTTTGATTTTAAGCTCTTTCTCAGGCTGAATCATTTCTTTTGCTCCAGCTTCTGGTTTGCTCAACCCACCTGAACCAACCAGCAGTTTCATAACCAGTTTGAGGAGCCAAAAATCAGAAGTCACCCTTGGAGAAAGGTTAGACACCCTTTAATAACTCAAAGTCAGCAAAAATCAGACTGTGCTATGCAGATCCAGCAGCCACCTTAGAGGGTAATGGAATATATTCTATTCCCTGATTCCTGGGACAGAACACACACTGCTCTTTCCCTCCCATTCCCACAGCAAGATGGCAATCCCAAATTCCACCCCACACTATCCCTCCTCCTCCAGCCAGGAATAAGCTCCTTTGGGCAAAGGACCATCCCCTTGGCTCTGAGCTCCAGCAGCAGAAGGGAAGAGCGGGCAGCACATTCCTGCAGCAGGGAAACCAGGGCAGGTACCAGCCTGTGAGATCAGCTCCTCCTCCAGAACTTGCCCACCTGGCTTCAAAATCAACAGGAAACCACCTGCTTAGTTCACACTTCCATATACAAATCCTGTTATGATAGGATCAAAAAAAATGTACTTTTCCTTGTTTTGAACTGCTGCACTGGAATTTTTTTCCTTTTTCTTTTTTTAAGAAAGCTCTTTGATCAGACAAATATTTTTAAAAGGAAAAACAAAACAAGGCTGGTCTCTAAAGCACAGGCCCATGGCAAAGGCTGCTTGGGAGGAAGGGATTACACATGATAAAAATCCAGTTTATTGCCTAAGCAGCCAAACCCATATTCTTAGGTACTGGGAAGTGCTTTTCTCCCAGTATACACAGCTTCAAAAAAGGAAAAAAAGAAAAAAAGGAAAAAAGGAAGAAAAAATGCAAGAAAAAACCCAAGAAAAAGGTAAGGAAAAAAGTAAAATAAGAAAGCAAGTAAAGAAAAGCAAGAAAAAAGAAAAAAAAATACAAGCAAGAAAAAAGAAAAAAAAAACAAGCAAGAAAAATGCACAGTGAGGATTTGATTGAACACCCAGTTAAACAGCTATACCAAATATTATTGTTTTATGGTTCCTTACATGACTACAGTTTTAACCCCTTTTACCCAAAGTATAAGAGTGTTTCTAGATCACATTTTTATACAATTAAATTTAGAGCTGGATTTCCTCCCTCCATTTTTCTTTTTTTTTTATCCCCCTTCTTTTTTTTCCTTCAGCTCTCACAGAAGATCCGCCTGGGGAACCACCTCTACAGGACAAGGTGTTATAAAATACACAGATGACAAGGTCCAGCTTAGAGATGCCAAAAGCCACTACTAAATCAGGACAGTTAAAGCCTTTTACCAAGCCAGAATTGCATCTCACTCCATCTATTTTCCCCAATTATTTCATTTTGGGATGTCAGCTTTGTCCATGCAGTGCCTGAGGACTGGACAGGACCCACTGAGCAGCTTTAGTGTATTTAAATGACAAAACCCTACAAACCATTCTCATCACAGACCCTCTCCATCTCAACACAAAGCCACGATTCCCCTGTCTTTGTGGGGGGAAAAAAAATCCTTGAGGGGTTGTTCTCTAGTTCTGGCAACAGAAGAATTACAATCCTAACAGAGTTCTGACTGGGCTCCTCCTGAAAACATTCCCAACCTAAAAACTCCCACAATACAAAAAGCAAAGGCAGCAAAAATCCACCTCCAAAAACACAGCACAGCTTTCACACCAAGTGGAGTTAAAAAATGACTAAGTTTTCTTGATATATGAATTTGTGGGTAAACCATTTATCAATGACCTGTTTACCTGTGCAGCAGAGTCCCTCAAGCCGAGGGCCATGTCATTCCCCTTTGACTGATTAATTAGCCAATCAAGGGATATTTTTCACTGTGAGGAATGATGGTTTATTCCAGCTAATGCCTGGTCTCTAATGGTAACACATTACAGCCAACTCGGCTCTTTAAGCCTCTGGAAGTGACCAAAAGGGAAGGAGAGAAGATAAATCAAAAGAGCTCCCCCCAGTTTTGTTTCTGTTCCTAACAACCCCCCCAAGGAACTAAGGTGGAAGCAGGACTCTTCTCCAATGAAGAGGGAAGAAAAAGCACCATTTCTTCCAGACTGGGAGATGTCTCCTCCTCTCCCTCTCTGCTGGTACCTGAACAGCAATAATTTATCCTCCAGTTGATTAACAAGGTGCTTATAGAACAGCCAAGGAAACATCAATACTTTGCTCTTCCTCTTTTTATCAAAAGCACTACTAGGACATCATGCTGGATAAAGGAATTTTCCTGGTGTTCCTGAAACAATCTCATCATAAAAATACGGCCCAAATTAACACCTTGAGCCTAATTAATTAATTTTCTGACTTGCTATGTATGGCTTTAGATCTACTTTACACTGGACTGTGCTGCCAGGTTTGCTCTGCCTGTACCACCTGCCCACACTGAAGGTGCAGGGGGTTGGAACAAGATGATCTTTAAGGTCCTTTCCAAGCCAGACTGTTCTGTGATTCCATGATTTCGACCTTATTGCCATGTTGTCCTCCTTGTGAGATTGTGCCACCAACCTGTCCTGGTTGCAAAGGCCTCGAACTTCTAACTGCTGAGGGAATCCAGTTTTGGGGTGGTTTTTCCTCTTCTTTTTGATCCTTCTGGCTGTTAGAGCCTGTGGTGCTCTGCAGAGCAAAACTGGAGAGGTCAAGGAGGTACCTGCAGCATCACAGATGGTATAAAAAACCCTTGCTAATTATTACAGAATCACAGAAGGGTTTGGAATGGAGAGGACCTTAAAGCTCATCTCATTCCACCCCCTGCCATGGGCAGGGACACCTCCCACTGTCCCAGGTCGCTCCAACCTGGCCTTGGACACTTCCAGGGATGAGGCAGCCACAGCTTCTCTGGGCAACCTGTGCCAGGGCTTCCCCATCCCCACAGGCAAGGATTCCTTCCCAATATCCCATCTAAACCCAGGCCCTCTCATCTCAAGACCATTCCCCTTTGTCCTGTCACTCCTTGTCCTTGTGAAAAGTCCCTCTCCAATAATAATTTTAATACATTTCAATCAAAAGGTCAGAAAGAAAAAACACAACACATGAACACACAAACATGAGATCCTCTAAGAGTGATGCTGCAGAGCACAGAGAACTCCCATCCAAGCTCTTATCGAGTTCCTAAGGAAGCCACTGTAGCCTGAGTGTTGGAACTTCCTACATCACAAGACTCAAATTCTGTAGAAGAACATGCTGGCCAAAGTAGCCAAGACTTAGAGGCTGAGACAAATCTCTCTAATCAGAAACAATTTGGGGATACCAAATGCATAACAGCACCACTAGATTGTCTTGCAGACCCTGCCTTAGGTCACCAGTCTCTTCCCACTAACCAAAATTAAAATTAATTTCAAAAATGACCTGTCAAGAGAGTGAGGATAATCACGTGTGAGATCATAGTCAGCTTGTGCACTGACAGAGTATGTTCAGAACAAAACTTCTTGGACAGGACACCTCGCTGATGTCCTCTAAGGCCACTGAAGAGGCACAGATCTATAGGAAGATGCTTCATACAGAATTCCAGAATCATTTATGTTGGAAAAGACCTCCAAGTCATTGAGCCCAACTTGTGCCCCATTCCCCACCTTGCTCCCTAAGCCCAGAGCACTGAGTGCCATGTCCAGTCATTCCTTGGACACCTCCAGGGATGGGGACTCCAAACCTCCCTGAGCAGCTCATTCCAAAGCCTGACCACCCTTCCCATGAAGAAATTCTTCCTGATGTGCTGCCTGAACTTCCCCTTCCCATCTCTGGAGACAGCTGATGTGTCTCTTTGGGCACTTGTGCCTCATTGCTATAAAGGGAGCCTGGAGGAGATGCCTAAATCTTCTCCCAAATCCCACCTTTCTGACACCTATATTCTTTGATTCTTGGTAAACATCATATTCCTTCCTTCAATGAAACGAGCTAAAATGGTCAAGTCCTATATAGGAATAAGCAGTTCTAAATGTTAATCCCAAATCTGACAAACTTTGAGCCTGGGGATAATGATGATATCCAGGCATAGAATAACACCTGTCAAAATGCAATTTTATACTCCCTGACAACGAATGTCTCATAAAGAAAATGAAGGGTTATGAACACTATCTCAGTGTTTTCCTGCTGGGAACACACTGACAGCAATTACATTTTTACTCAGAATTCTTAAGGAAGCAGGTTTTCCATATCTGCCCTGACTTTTGTGTACATTATACTCCCTTTTCTCTCCAGCAACTTTTTAATCCAGCTTAGCAGCACCTTAGGTATTAAGACTCTAAATATTTCATGGAAACAGGCAGCTGGATGGGGAAGGCCAACAGATCCATGTGCACATGGACAGGGATTCCAGCACGAGCCACAAAGAATCCAAGCACAACACAACCACAGGAAGCCAACCTTGAGTACTGGAGCCACTCATGGAGTGACTTGTTGGGAGATGTTTCATTAAACCAATTCATCTCTGCCCATCCCAGCAGGCCCTTAAGTGTTAAATTCACATTTTTTTTCTCAGCATCACTTACTGAGGAGCTGGGATTTCCCTCAGGAGACTCCTCCAGAGCCCTGCTGACATCACTGTGAGGAAGCCTGGGACAAATTAGCTTCTGTCTTCCTTTTTCTAATTGAAGTTCTCACTCCCCAGAACCATTCCTGGCTTTTGCCTGCTCTGATTACTATCCCTTCCCTTCCTCTGCTCCTCCCTCCCTGCGACCCCCAGATATTTATAGGCAGAGAGGTCACTTTTTTCTGCCTCTTTTCTGAGACAAACGTATCCAGTTCCTCCACTCTCTCCTTCTAGGACATGCCCTCTAACCCTGTTGCCCATTTTACTAAATCCTTTTGGACTCTCTCCAGGTTTTTGATGTCTTTTTTTTTTTTTTTTCTGTTCTGCCTCTCAGTCCCAAATACCTTATGCTAGCTGTGGTCTCCAAAGCAGAACGGTGAAAAATCTGTGTTAATTTGTAACTCATTTTTCTCTTCTGCAGTTTTTCTTCTTCCCTGACATTGCTGAAAAAAAGGAACGGCAAATTTATGTGCTACCCCTGCAACAGAAACTTTGGTCACAGGTAAAAAAAAAAAAAAAAGAAAAAGCCCTAAGGTTAAACTTGTACCTTGCCTAAAAGTCACAGTTGTGACACCCCACAAACAACAATATTGACATTTTGCAGAGAGAAAAGTTGAGGTGGAGGGAATGATACCAGTTCACCCAGAGCTTCAGGGAGTCCATGGCAGAGCCAGGCTCTAATGGATTTTCAGTTATGTCCCTGAAGATTAGCCAACATGCTTTTCTGATAAGTGCTGGGAAATATAAGTCAGTTGAGGAAGTTCTGCAAAATGTGTCAGAAGACAATTTCCTGATTAAAAAAAAAAAAACAACCCCAAAAATGAAAAAGCCAAGGGGTGGATCACTCCATTTCCAATGACTAACAAGGAAGAAATCACTGCAAACTTGAGACTTTCGGGCTACTTGGCTTAGGTGGTTTAAGGGAACTTACGCAGGTTTTACATCCAAGTTACACAAATTTGGAGGAAGCAGATTACTCATGGAATGGCCTGAGCCATGGATGAGAGGGATGCAAAACATTCGGGTTTTTATGCACCTCAAGCAGAGTTTGAGCAAATCAGAGCTGCTCCCCCAGCCCCCAGAGTGGAATCAGTGCCAGAATCACGTTGTTCAGCGACCAAGTTGGGACCGTCTGTAACTCATTCCCAAATCCTCAGTCTCACTCAGGAGCATTTTCTCCAGTGATAAGGCTTCATCAGGAAACACAGCTGGATGGAGGAAGGAAATTCTGAGAAGCAAAAAAAATACTGGGGGTTCCAGGAAGTTCAACCAGATAGGAACTAATGGAATTTGTTTTTCTGTCTCCCCAGCTCCCAGTGTTCCTAAGCAAGTGAGAAAATCAAGAGGGAAAAGTGGGGACAAAAAAACAGTCTGGCAGATCTTACCCTGCAAAACAGGTCCTCCCTGCAGGTCCCCAGGGAGCATCATAATTACAATTCAATATTTTCGATCACTTGCTCTCCCTGGGAAGAACTGCAGACGTTTTCAATTTAGGTCCACTCTGAAGCCCAGCCATTGTTTTCTTCCTCCTCCCCTCCCCTCATTTTTTTGACTGTATTTTTTTAAATTTTTTTAAACAAAAGTCCCTGTGTAGTTTATTAAGGAGGTTTGAGTTGGACACATGATTTATCAAAAATAATTAAAAAAAGGACTGTTATGTTTAACGTTGAGGAGAATTAAAGGTTGCAAGTGTGTGTAGTAACACATATCCCACAACTATCAAAACAACAGCTTCAGCTCCTATCTTGCTTTTATTACTTCTAGAGAAACTCCTTTCCACCCTCAGGGGCAAACAGCACTTCCTTCCATATCCTTTGCAATTCCACTCTTTTGCAATCTTTACAATCCTCTAGCCAACTCCCTCTTCCTTTGATAAGGTAGATAATCCAAATTTCAACATTCCCCACTTACTGCAGCAGTGTTGGTGTGAAACAAGAGAAAGGATCCATCAGCCACATCAGACAGTTAAAAAGTGAGACTGAGATCAGCTCGACAGTTAAGGCATCTCAACTTAAGCTTGTGCAAAACATCTCCTGTCAAAGGCTACTCCACAGGTCAAGATCCTAAAATGATTGCTAATGATCACACTGGAAAAGACTGGCCAGGACTAATTGGAACAGTGGCTCTGTGACACATCTGATTGTTGAGACACCGTTTCTCACAGCACCAGGTCAGAGGGGAGGTATTTTTGACAAGGACTTCAGAAGAGCCAGGATTATCTTGCTGGTCCAGACCACGTCACTGAGCCTTGAGTTCTTCCACTAATTTCCCTTCCACCATAAGAACAGATGGAATTCCCTGGATTGTGCTTTTTTTCTTCCCTTTTCCTAAGTTTTAAGTCTGGTATGATCCAGTCAGACCTAGTCCAACACAGGGGAGGTTTAGATTGGCTATTAGGAACAATTCCTTCATGGAAAGAGTTGTCAAGCACTGCAACAGGCTGCCCAGGGCAGTGGTGGAGTCACTATTCCTGGAAGTGTTCAAAAAATATGTGGATGTGGCACCTGAGGACATGATTTAGTGGTGAACATTGTGGTGGGGCTGGTTGATGGTTGGACTTGATGACCTTAGAGGTGTTTTCCAACCTCAGCAATTCCATGATCTTCTGCTCCTTAAGAGATTTTCTTCATCCATCCACTAGATTTTGTTATAGGCTTAAACTGGATGTTTTAAGAAAGGCTGAGAGTCAAAAGTCAGCTGGACAAACCCCTGAGGAACTTGCCATATCTGGGCCTGCTTTGAGCAGGGGGACTGATCTGGAAACCTCCAGGTCTCCCCCAGTCTCAACAATTCTGTGACTCTACAGAAAAGCAGTTCCTGCATCTTTCCATGAAGTAGTACCCGAGACTGTTCCGATCCTGGACTTAAACAACCAGAAATATGGGGAAAAGAATTATGCTGAATACCTCTGTCAAAAGACCAAGAGTGGAATGGCAACACTATTGTGAGCTGAGGTTTGGCCATTCAGTCCAAACCAAATCTGCGCTGGAGGCTTCTCAAACTGCACCTCTGAACAAAGAGGGGGGATCTGATACCTCAGAAAGAACCTTAAAGGCTCCAAGGTATAGAATCATGGAATCATAGAATGACTGGGTTGGAAGGGACCTTAAAGACCATCCAGTTCCAAACCCCTGCCATGGGCAGAGACACCTTCCACCATCCCAGATGGCTCCAACCTGGCTGTGGACACTTCCAAGGATGGGGCAGCCACAGCTTCTCTGGGCAACCTGTGCCAGGGCCTCCCCACTCTCACAGGGAAGAATTCCTTCCCAATATCCCATCCAACCCTGCCCTCTGGCAGTGGGAAGCCATTCCCTGTGTCCTGTCACTCCAGACCCTTGTAAATAATCTCTCTCCATCTTTACTGTAGGCCCTACCCTGGGCTCTGCTGGACAAGGACTCTTCCTTGACATTATCTCCACAGGAACAGATGGCAACAACTCAATTCCAGAGAATGACAGCACCTTCCTGCTCCTGTAGTGAGCTCTCTGCCACACCAGGGAAATACCCAGAGCTCAGGGATTTCAAACACACACAGAGAACTACTGCAAACCCTCCCAGGGCAGCTCCATTTGTGCCACCTTAAGGACCAGGCTCTGGAAGATGATGGAAAGGGATCATGAGTTCATGGGTGCAGTGAAATGAAATCTCTCAGAGCTGGAGGGCCTGAGCAATGCATTTTTGTTCTGTGCAAACTCCACAGATCTCTGATCCATGAAGAAAAGGAGAAGGAGGGGCTGGGGGAGGGAAGCAATTGTGCTGCCTCTGGCACTCTGTCCCTGTGGCTGCTCAGCAGCAGACAGCAGCCAGGGGATGACAATGCAGCTCCAAATGGCATTCCCTCCTGCCTGCATTTGCCTGTGGAAATCTGGGTGCCTGAGAGGGAGGGAACACTCTGTGACTTCTTCTGCCAGAACGTTGAACCATTTCAGCGAGGGGAAAAAGGAAATCTGCACAGTAGCCACCAGCCAACCACTGGGATTTGCAAAAGCATGCACAAAGTTATACATCCTTCATAAGCAGCCTTAAATCCATGTGACCTGCAGTGTCCATCCACCAAAAAAAATGTTCTGTAGGATAAAATCCCAGAAGGAGCAACAAGCACTTCCCAACCCTGAGTTTCAAAAGATGTGGAAAACACAGAGAAAACAAGATCAACCATTTGAGACAACTCATGAGTGGGCAAAGTCTACTCCCTTAAGAACAGCACTGTCGAGTAGCTTTAAACCCCAGGCTATCCTGCTTCCCACTGATCTGACAGCAAGGGAGCCAGGAAGGAGATCCATGGCATATTTAGGTGGTCAGAAGGGTTAAGCAACAGAACTCCTTTGGTGCAAGTTTACCCACAGCATCTGGGACCTCTCACAGCTCTCACAGATTGGAAGTCCCCAAATGCTTCTTTCTTGGCTCCTGAAAGAAGGATCTGTCGTGGCTGATGGCCTGTTCCCAAGCTCTTACCTTTAAAGCTAAACCATGTGAGCTGTAACAAAGGTTCCCACTGTTTTTAGCAGTGGCAGACAAGACAGGGCAGTTCTTACTGCGTTTAAGCTTCTTCCAGTCTCCTGGTTTAATCAGCTCTAAGTATATTTTATGGAGAACTCAGAAGACACACTTGACATCTTTATCTGTCACCAATAAACTTCCCAGTCACTTCAAAATCTACAGCAGTTTCATGGGAATCATGACACAATACGGGATAATGGCACAAGTCCTTCAAGGTGCTCAAGGGAAGATACATCATGGAAGTTTTCTTTATTTTATAGAGGTTTTTTCCTAGGGAAGGATCCCCAGATTCACTATCTAGGGAAGATTAACAATTTCTAGGGAAGAATCCCCAGAAGAGTCATTATTCCTTCTTCACAGGCCTGTCATTCCACCTGGCATTTCACCAGGTAAAAACTTATTATTCCCACTACTATCCTGGATCTCTCAGCACATTCTGCCCTTGTTCCTCTCCTCCCAAAGCTCAGTGGCCCGATGTCAAGTTCCAGAGTAATTTCCAGGAGTACTGCACTAGGAGCAAGGTGTCAAACACACACAAGGTATTCCAGAAACCTCCACTCGGTTTCAAGCCCCATCTTTCCCTCTAAACAAGAGATTTCAGGGAACCCATTCAGAACCAATGGGGCAATTCTTGCAACACATTTATTTGTGCTTTTGCAGATGTTATTTTTTCCAAAGACTTTCCCTGGATCTTTCATGTCACAGTGTGTGTTATTTTATACACTGATATAGCAGGTCTGTTCTCTGCAAGTGCAAAATGCTAATGAATCCATAAATAAAATAAAAGCCTGTGCAAACCTTGATCTCATTACACAAAGTCAGGGGAAAGGTCTTCTCATTAAATATTTATCAGTGTTCAAGCCACCTTTGAATCCTTTGCAGCTGCTCAGCCTTTCCCAATTTTTGTGAAAACAGGGGCAGTTTGTTGAGATTCCCAGGTGCTACTGAGTGTCCCATTTTATTTGGGATATTTATGGATCTTTCCCACAACCATTTAGGTTGGAAAAGACCTCCAAGATCACTGAGTCCACCCTTTGACCTTTCAGATCAAGCAAAGTTCTCCTTTGCGATGTACATTTCCTAAAAAGTGCAAAAATAAAACACTGGAGTTCCCCAACTCCAAAGAAGTTACATCACAGTAATTCCCAAAAATGTGGATTAAAATCATTCTTATACCCTCAGAATTAAAGCCCTTCATGTTTTAAGGGATAATAAGCAAGGAAACAAGAGAAAGGTGAAGCTCTGTGTTTACCTGTGTCTTCCCACTCTTCTGTCTCCTCCCAAATATACAGGACAGATCATGGTCACTGCAGGATGAGAGGTCCTTACCTGGAAGGAATAAAGAGGGGGAAAAAAACCCAAATCTGCACATCTGGTGATGACAATGATATTTTGGTAACACAAACTGATCCACTGAGATGGAGGAATTGTTTTTGGAGGTCAACAAAAATCAGCAAGGCCAGGCTGGATGGGGCTTGGAGCAACCTGGGATAGTGAGAGGTGTCCCTGCCCATGGCAGAGGGGTGGAACTGGATGATCTTTAGGTCCCTTCCAATCCAAACCATTCTGGGAGTCTGATAAAGACACTAAATGAAGGTGCACATGAGGAAATGTGTGTATGTGTAGGGATCTTTGGAGTCTCATGAGGATTCCCTGTCTCTGACAGAATTAGGGAGAATTAGGGAGTTGTAGCTCCTCCACATAATGAAAAAAAATTCATCTTTACTCAGTGGGGACTTTTTTTCAATCCATGTGTTGCCTCTGAGAAGCAAAACCTCCATCTCTGCAACACACTGGACTATTCCAACTAAAACCACCTTAAAGGGTGAAGCAAAGATTTCCAGTAGGACCATAATTCCCACCTGACTGGTGTGTGGCTGGTGGGATATCAGACATAGAGCAGGGAGGGTGTGACGTGATATTCAGAGACAGAGGCAAAACTGTAGCCAATTCCACTGCAGGAACCTTCATATTGGGTTGTCCACTGCTTGGCTCAGAAAATTCTTCTAAAAAAGCTCATCAAGAGTTAAAGAAACAAAATCAGCCCAGAGAGATCTACTTAAAAGGAAACTGCTGGGGTCTTAATCACTTCATTTTCTGATTCCAAAATCACTGACCTCAAAATTAACCTTGTAATGGACATAAAGCCCCCAACAACCCCAAATCTGACTATTCAACCTGGTTTTTTCCTCAGGATCCTTAACTGCCCATCATCAGCCTGGAGGAGAAAGTGTTTCCCAGCTTCCTGTGCCTCCCAGCACAGCCCTGCGTGTCCTTCTCCAAACAAGCTGGATGACACTGGTGGCTGTTTTCAGCCTTATCTTGGCCAGGGCTTGCAACAGGACACCTAAAATCCTCCTGCTCCTCCTCTTACCCTACACCTTCTGTCCTTGCCTTCCCTGCTCCTCTTTCTCCAATGGAAAAGCAACTCAGCTGGCAGCCCAGCACCCCTGAGCAGCTGCTGGAAAAGCAAGTGAAATCAGGGTTTTCATCTCAGGCTGGGGTGTGTTTGCCAGGTCCAGGGGTGGCTGTGTTTGGAGCCTGTGCTCCTCCAGCCCCAGAGGAAGCTGCATTTTGTGTCGTCGCTGTTCCCTTCTCCCCCTTTTGTGTGAGTCTGTCTTGTTTAGTCTGAAAGGAAGCAGGATCAGGCTTGAACAACAAGGGCCACGACAACATGAGCCTTTCTCAAACAACTTTTCCTCTTTCCTTGAAAAAAGGACAATTCCCCTGTTTTACACCACAGAAGGTTCAGGCAAACAGGGGCTGCCCTATGGAAACACGACCAAACAAATAAGGGATATTGTGAATATGAAAGCCTTGATCTGTGTTTTACATGCTCAAAAGACACTTCTTTTTTTTCTCTATATTTAGCAAAAGGTTAAATCCAAATCAAAATAAATCCTCTTTGCTACTCCCTCAAACAGGCCACGGCCTCTGCACTTGTGAGCCCTGAACCAATTCCAGTGTCTAATGTCATGAGGTGGCAGGGTCATGTCAAAGGGCTTCACTTCAAGGTGAAATTATTTCGGCAAAAATCCCAAACCCTGATATCAAACTTTGGCCTCCATCTATTAGCTCTGTTTCAGCAGAGGCATTTGCTGTCAGAAAAAACACCACACTGAGCTCTCAGTTTAATAAATCAGCCATTTGTGGAAACTGTTCCACACCCTGGAACAGGGACACAACCATGGGCATGTGGGGGTGTGAGAGGGGAGCACAGGAAGAGAGAAAGGATTGAAAAATTAGTAAGAGCCAAACCCTGGGATGACTGAAATAATGTCATTACTCTAAACCAGGAAGCAATTCTTCAACTCCATGAGTTTCTGGTACAGTTTTTCTGGCCACCAACCACTGTCCTTGTTTATCCCATAAAGTATCTGGTGGATGTAAGAGGGTTTTCCTCTGCCTTCATTCAGGTTTAATCTGATCCCTGATCTGATCCCCATGATCTCTTAGCAGGGGTTATTGGAGATCTCAGGGGTTAGTGCAGATGCCTAAGTCACTCCATTATCACCTTCCCCCTTCCCTCCCAGCTCCTGCCCACACCCCCATCCCTTGGAATGTTCACTGCTCCTTCATTCAGCTGGTGGCTCCTCCACACAGGAACTGCTTTGTTCAACAACATCAGCCAAAACTCATCCAAGATTGCCCAGAATAAAGAGGGACAGAGCGCTGTAGCTTTAAGAAAGTTGCTGTGGGGGGTATTCCTAAACCAGGATTTCACTTGCCAAATTTAGATTTCAGGAGACAACAGATCACCTTGTGAGGGTTTGTTCTAAGCTTGGCCAGAACTTTTGAAACAACAAAATTCCTCTTACCTTTGGCAAATTTCGTGTAATGGACACGTTTCTTGGAAGATTTGGATTTTTCTTCGAGGCTAAATGTCTTTTTCTGATTTTTCACTGAGAAGTCTAAAAAAAATTCAAAGAAACAGGTTCTGAGGGAAACTGGTAAGTTCAGTTTGAGATAGGTCACTCCTTGATTTTTTTTTTTTGCTCCTTCCCTTCCCAATCCAATATAATTTAAAAAGGCAGATACAGGTACTCCAGGTTTAAGGCAAATCCATCTCTATGGTAAGAAAAGAATAACAGGTCAGAGTTTATTGTGCTGTTTGTTACAAAATATTTCCAGTGCCAGAGACGTAAGAAATAGTAAAAAATAAAATACTGAGCCTGACTGGGTAGAGAAAGGGGGGAAAATCCCAGGATTTCCACTTCCAACCCTTCAAAAAATTCCTTTATTAGGACACAAGCTGATCCATATGTGTAAGGCAACTGAATGGTGGCAGCTAAAATAAACTGCCACATCTCTATTATTTCATTCTCCCACCTTCCAGGAGAAGGATTCCATCTCAGTTGTCCACTGGGAATGGCCTTTGGGGTTGGCTAAATCCCAAATTCACTCAGGAGTAGTTTGGGACAATGTCAGCAGGTTACAGCCACGTGAAGGATGGGTGTCATTATTTAACAGCAGAGCTATCATGTTCCTGAGCTGTGGCAGGTTATTTTAGGGGTATAAACCTTCTTTTTGCAGCCACAGAGACTGTTATTTTACCAAAAAAATTCTCAGGAGGAGACAATCAACCTGCTGTACAGTTAATAACCACTTAATTAATCCTGTCCTGAAAATAGGCCACAGGATTCCCAGCTCTGCAGCTCCAGAAAAGGTTACTCTGGTGAGATGTTTTTTCCCTCCCAGTGGCAACTGGGATGGGTAAGGAAATCAACCCATACCCTGAGGGCCAAGTTGAGTCACCTTTTTTCTATGATCCCACCCTGGAAAGCTTTGCAGCCCAAGCTTTTCTGACACTGGAATTCCAGCACTTCCCTGTTTGATAGGTAGTGCCACCTGATGATGGAATCACTGACCTACACCTGAATTCCTCAGCTTGCAGTGGGAGAGCTGAGTGCCAGAAAGCTGAGATCAACTCTTCCACTTCCACACCAAGCCCTGCTGGGGAAGAGGAAGGACCAGCAAACGCAGATTTAGACAGAAAACCCTCCATAAAAACAGTCTGTGGGGAAAGTAATGATCCCAGCCAAAATATCCTGACGCTTCAAGCCACTTCTCATCTACTTGTACCAAAAGGAGCATTAAACAGCACAGGCTTCCCACAGCACTTCCTCCACGTTATTTTTCCAGGGAAAGGGGCAGCAGCACCGCCTTGTGCCTTCAGGGAGGAATTTCACTCCTGAAACGTGCTGGCACTTGCAATGGGCAGGGAGGTACATCCCTGTGCACTGCAGGGACTGCCAAACCCTCTGACAAACTGAGCAGCTGCTGTAGGAACATCAATGTGCTTCTTAAAGTAATTTGGGCAGAGCAACAAAGCTCTCACGTGTCATTCCTACAGCAAATCTGATACAGATGGATATTCCAAAGCACATTAGAGCCAGGATGGTCTTTCTGGATTTTAAGGATGGGAAAGGCACACAGATTTCATCACTGAGCATCCCAGCAGAAGAGCCAGGAATCATAGAATGGTTTGGGTGGGAAGGGACCTTTAAGATCATCCAGTTCCAACCCTCTTCTACCATCCCAGGTTGCTCCAAGCCCTGTCCAACATGGCCTTGGACACTTCCAGGGATGGGGCAGCCACAGCTTCTCTGGGCAACCTGTGCCAGGGCCACCCCATCCTCACAAAAAATAATTTCTTCGTAACATTCAATCTACTCCAAACCTGCCCTCACTGGGTGCTCAGCTAGAAAAAAAAAAAGGAAAAGAGAGGTAAAACTATGTACACAGAGGGGATTTCAATGCTGGCAAATCAACCCTCACAGGGCCCTTCCTTTCCGACCTCTAATTGCAATCCAGCTCTGGCAGCTCCAGCAGTTCTTTAAGAACAATGAAGTTTTTCAGCTGACTTTTAATGCAGTTTGAAACTGGATGGTGGCCAATAATGTACCATTTGATCCCTCAGCACAGCTGCAGGCAGAGTTTTCTGGATGAGTTTTGCCAGCTCAAACAATTGCCAAAACCCCAAGTTTTCGAGCTTCGTGATTTCTGCAAATCACCAAAAGGGATCGCGACCAGGAATTTTCATTTTGCGCCCAAATGTGATCAAAAGCTTGTCCCAGCTCCGGAAATAACTGAGTAAAACAGGGAGAAACACAGTTCTCATGCAGCTCTTTGCAGCAGGGGTGACCCAGGGAGCACTGCCCAGCCTTGCTCACTGAACCTGCCCCTGTGCTGACTCAGTGTCCCCGGGCAAGTCACTTCAGCTCTCTGCTCAGCACTTTGCAGGTTTCCCACCGGCTACACCTTCCTGATCTTTCCCATGGCTCAAGTTGGAACTTGGGGAGGATTTAGTTGTAAAGGTAGAAAGGAACTTTTGGAATTTCCCTGTGATTTGCTCTTCTACCTCTCGAGGACCTGAGTGCTGTGTGGCCTCAGAGCACAACCAAGGCTCCAGTGCACAGGGACAACTGACACAGCAACTTAAAAAAGGTGGGTTTTTTAAAGCATCAAGCTCAGAATTTTAATCCCAGTTATTAGAAGAACTTCTTGCTGATTTTTCTCTCCTTGCTAACTGATTTTTCTCCTCTTCCTTCTACATTTCCTCTCCCAGAAAACCTTCCGTGCTCAAAGGTTAAGAATGAATGAATGAAGAGTTGCTAACAAACCATCTGATAAACCAACTCTTTCTATAAACTCACACCCACCAGTTTTGCATCGTTTCATTTTTACCAGCCAAGGCCAAGCTGTACAAAGCTTTCCAAAAATGAAATGATTTTAAAAATAGCCCTTTTAGGTCAGTTGTGGTTCCCCCACTTGTGTGTTCAACACCAGGGCTATGAAAACCCCATTATGCCACACTCAAGGCAGAGATGCAGAACTCTGAGTCCAAAGCTGAGCAGCAGCTCTCCAAGGACTGGGAAAGTAGGTATTTAAGAAACCACAGGAGCATGGAAGCCAGGAGTAAAAGGAAGGCAAAGCATTGCAGTGGTGAGTGATTGTTGTGAGCTCTGGATGCTTAATAAAGAAGTAAGTGTTGTTATAGCACAGCCCCTGTATTGTGATCCTGGCTGAAATAAACTTCAACATAAACTTCAACCTTCAACGTTTTATGGTTTTCTTTCCCCAACAAAAAGCCTTTATTTGAGTCCAGAGAGCAAAACTGACCCACTGAGATATGCACATCAAGGCAGAGAAACACATGGCAACACATCCTTTGGCTCCCACTGATCTGGGGGAGAAGGGGGAGTTGTAAGGCTCAGCAAGGAGCCCAAAAACTGGGCCTCAGCTCATCTTTTAGGACACAGAATGGAAACCCTGCTGAGCTTCCAGCATCTGACTGAGCAAAGCATGAACCTACCTGTTTCACCCTGTCCATGGCAATTATTCAGTTCAGCCAGGAGCTGGTTGAAGTCATCCTGATGAGCAATCCAGTTGTCCTGTAAATATCACCCAGGTGAATACAAGGCAAAAGTCTTCAGAACTAACACAGGTTTTGGTAAAACAGATATTAAGTGGTAACTTAGTTGGGAATATTCAATCCTTGTTGGTGGGAGGGACCCTGAGAAGAAAACCAGCAACAGCTCATTCAGTCATTCCAAAATAAAATGAGATTATAAGGGTTGTGTAAATCCTTAAAAAATGCTGTTTGGTACATTCTACCACCAGATGTGACAACAGGTTTCACTAATATTCCATTAAAAAATGGGGCTGTAGCTGAAATGGGAGCCATTCCCTTACCTGGGCCCAGTTCTCACCTCATGGTTGATGGTTGCTCCTAATCCCAGCGTGTTGTTTTTCACCTTAACTCTGATATGTTCTGGATTTCCTTGTTCCTGAGCTCCAAGACCCTAAGGAGGATTTAAGGGTAAAAATGTAAGGATTTTACAGCAGTGACTGAGCAATTTTGTACTGTAAGAAATCCCAACTCACTATTTATTTGCCAGCCTGTAACTGAATTCCTTCCCAGGCTTGAGCACAAAACACTCACTTTTTAAAATTTACTGCTTAAGCCTCCAGCAAAGTATTACAAACACTAAAATAGCAACAAATTTAAGCAGTTGGGTGATTAATCAGGAAGGCACCTGACATTCCCAAGCAAGTCCAAAGTGTTTGCAATTTTAAAACAAGACACTACATACAAAGAACAGGCCTCTCCCCAAAAATACCTGTCACTGGGAAGGCAGCTGTGCAAGACAGATTCACAGGGAAAGTATAATCCAGAACAAATTTAAAATGGCAGGGAAACAGGGAAGGGCAGGGGAGAATCAAGACTGCAGCCAGCAGGACATCAACAACTTATTTCACCTCATTCACACTCATGATTTGATGAAAATACTGGAGCAAACAACTGTGGGGTTTCTCTATCCCAAAATCCACAATCCTTCAAATCTGGGAAGCAGGTCCTGTGTTTTATTTCTTGATTGTATGATCAGAGTTAAAAAAAAATAAGGACAAAGCATTTGGTTTATAATTTTTTTTTCCTGGTATTAACCTGCTTTTTGCCTGCTTTGTCACAAATCATCAGCCAAGTGTGTTGGCTTTAACAGACATTTAATAAACATGGATTTAATAAACATGGGGCAGTGTGGAGAGATATTGGGGCACCGAACATCTGAAGGAATGAGGCATCTTTGGAAAAGGCTGCTGTTATTACAACAGGTGGAGAATTTGCCTTGAAACACCTGCTACCCAAAAAGTTTGGAAGCAAGGAGGACACATCCTGCCCTGATCCAATTCCAACACTGCTAATAACAGGACCAGTGTAAGCAGCTTAATTTCCCTGCACAGATGAGCTTTTGCTCATTAATCTGATCAAGGGGAAGTTCCATTTGTCTGAGTTTGGAGGGGAATGGAGAGATAAATCCAGCTGAAACTGTTGGAAAGGAAGATCCATGTTGTAAGACAACTGAGGCAACAGCAGCTACACTGGGAAATGCAAGAACAGGCTTTAAAGCATTCACAGAATGGAGAATGATCCTAATTTTATTTGTGCTAAGGAGAGGCTGGTTGAGGAATTGTAGGAAAGGAATGAATAAAGGTAGTGAGGGCTTCGTGTGCATTCTGACCACTAAACATGGTGATGTGCAGCCCCAAATCTCAGCCTCCACCTCTATGGAAGTTAAAACTGCTTTTAAGAGGCTGCTGAGCAGTTTGCAGGGTAACCTAAAGGTTCTTCTGAGTGTCAGAAAGCAGTGCCCTCACCCCACAGGCACTGCCTGGAGCTGGGAAGGGACAGAGCTCACAGAATGTTGCTTTTTTGGGGTTCAAGGAACAGAGCAGAAATAACTTTTAAAGTGAAATAATTCCTGGAGTTGCTTTAAATTACCAAAAGCAGGGAGAGAACTGAGGGTTTAAAGGCAACTTAAAGCCTTTAACTATCACCTGATTTAACAGATCTACTCCTGCTCTTGCTTGGGCATATTGATGTGTCAAAGGAGAAAAACTGGAAAGCAGAAAGAAGCCTTTGTAACAAAGTGATAAAACCTAACACTGCTCAAATCCTCTGTGCACCTAAGAGAATAAAACAAATGAGAGACCCCTGGCAGTTTTAGACCCTTCAGCTACACAACTCTCCTTTGGATCCTACCTTTCCTTTGGACCAGCCCATCTTCTCCAGCATCTTCTGGCCAAATTTAGAGTCATCTTTACTCCAGGCACTATTTCGTGGATCCACAGACCACTTCTGCTTTCTACGAGCTGGGACAGGAAGGAAAAAATCAAAACAGGCTCTGCTGACACTTCCACACTGTTCCTGGTGTTGGATCAGTTCAACTAAAGCTCCTTATTGCAAAAAAACCCCATCCCAGAACTTAAACCAGATTGAACATAATTAGGAGGTTAATTTTGCTGAACCTTATAATGCAAAAAAAAGAGAAAGGAAGTGAAAATAGTAATTATTGATGTGAAGAAAGCCAAAGTCAAATTGACATCAGAATCACAGAATGGGTTGGGTTGGAAGCTGTTGTCTCTAAGGATGGGTTGCAGTTCAGGGGAGGCCACCAGGATTACCATGTAGGAGTACAGCCCCAAATTCCATATTTATTCCAATTTTGTTCTACATCTGGTTCAACATGAAACCTACAAGGGAGAAGATTAAGGTGCTCCTTTTAACCAGAATGCAGAAGTTTTAATATTTGCCTCCGTAACAAAAGCCAAATCAAAAATCCAAGTGAAATGGAGAGCACAAACCAGCTTCTGGATCTGCCAAAAATGGTTTATTGGGAGACTGGAGAGCCAGCAGGAATTACAGCAGGAGTTAAGAGATTCAAAAGAGGATCAAGGTTCCTTTGTCCTGTGCAGATTCCTAAAGAAACTCCAGCCCCCCGGGCCCATGTGCCTCTCCCACCAGGAACAGCTTCCTGGAAATCAAGGAAGAAAAGCCAACCCAGTTCACGAGTCCCTTCATGTGTGCACCTAAAGCACAGGCAGGAAGATATCCTAAATAAACAGGACAAACAAAGAATGGGAGGCAGGAAGATTACAACCTTCATTAAACACCATGGGAAACGAGGGATCCCAAATGACCCCTTGACCCAAGGCCACACGAAGTCAGGGAGAAGCCAAAGGCACTGAGGTGTTTCCAACGTAATCAGGAAGTCATCCTTCCCTAAAACACAACATTTGGGATCTGGGCCAGAGGGCCTGCATATCACAGGCGTGTTTGACTCATTTCTTGCCTGGTTTTGCTTCGTTCTTAAAGAACTAACACTGTCAGAACACACAGTGGGGGAGCTTTTTGTAACAAGCTTCCCCAGTTTTGAAGCTCAAAATGGTCCCTAAGAAGATTTTACAGTGGGTTAAATGACCAAGTGCTGGGAGAGGAGTCGACACAGGAAACAACTTATTAACCTTAGAGGCTGTGGCTGCCCCATCCCTGGGAGTGTCCAAGGCCAGGCTGGAGCCACCTGGGACAGTGGGAGGTGTCCCTGCCCAGGGCAGGGGGTTGGAACAAGATGAGCTTTAAGGTCCCTCTCAACCCAAACCATCCCATGATTCCATGATTATTCCAGCCTTCAGAACAGCCTCTACTGCAAGTTCTGCCTGTGCTGCCAAAAAAAAAAAAGGTGGGGAAGCACCAAAAGAAGTAATATCACAGGTTTGGACCAGCCCTGGAGTGTCCCAGCCCCAGGGCAGGGACTGTCCCTGTGCTGGGGCACCTCCAGTGCTGGGGGCACCTCTGGGACCCCCAGCCAAGAGACACTGAGGGGCTGCAGAGTGTCCAGGGAAGGGGCTGAGGGAGCTGGGGGGGCTCAGCCTGGAGAAAAGGAGGCTCAGGGAGCTCCTGGAATTGTCTGCAATCCCTGGCAGGAGGGGGGAGCCAGGGGGGATCAGGCTCTGCTCCCAGGGAACAAGGGATGGGATGAGAAGGAACAGCCTCAGGCTGGGCCAGGGGAGGGACAGGTTGGATATTAGGGAAAAAATCCTCATGGAAAGGGGTGATCGGGCCCTGGCACAACTGCTCAGGGCAGGGATGGATCCCCATCCCTGGAGGGATTTACAACCCCTGGGATGTGGCACTTGGGGACATGGGTCAGTGGTGGCCTTGGCAGTGCCGGGGAAGGGTTGGACTGGAGGATCTCAAAGGGCTTTTCCAACCCAAAAGGTTCTGTGACTCCAGGATTTTACCAGAGTTTATGCTGCCCAGCCAAGCACCTTCTCTCCTTTTCAACCCTATTTCTTGATTTGCCCCTTTGAAATCTCTCCATGAACATCAACTTTCCCTCACTCAGTCACCAAAAGCTGTTCCATCCTTTTCAAATTCCACCACTCTGAGGATGCCCACGCTCTGCCTCACTCTCTGTAACCAGTGCCTGAGGTGGTGACTTTGCAAATCCCAAGAAACTAAATCTGATACAATTCCTACAGCTGTAAAACCACCCCATGGATCTGAGGATTTGTCTGCATCCATGTCAACTGAAGGGGTGGATTTTACAACTTTCAAATTGAGTTGTTTCACAAAATTCAACTGACATAATTTTAAAGTTAATTTCTGATGGTTTTTTCTGAATATTCTTCTGTGGGGAAGCACCTGAGATGTTTTACTCCCAGAGAGAGAAACAAAAGGGTGCTTAATACAGAGATTCCTTAAGCTTGAAATGAAGAGATCTTCCCTTTTCCAGCACTTGCCATCCAAGTATCTCAAACTTCTTAATCCCTTAACACTGTGGGATTAATCCTCATAGGATTTCCACCAGGTTAACAAACTCTTTATTTTTAAATAGGCTAAGATAAGAGGCAGGAAAAAGAAAAGCCCCAACAAAGCTGGTTTCATCTTTAGAAAAGTATTTAAGAAAGGTGGGAACAGCTCCCTGGCACCTACAGCAACTATAAAACCATCCTCCCTTCCCAAAAAAACGCACTGTTTAATCGCTAATTTGTCAGAAATGTTTGGACACTGATGTCTCAAGAGTGAGAAAGGAAACAAGGGACAAACTTCCAGCTAAAAAAATCAGCTCAGAAGTAAAATCAATGCTCTGGCTGCTCCTAAAATGTGATGCAACTGTGGGAGAGCAGCACCATCCAGTGGAGAAAATCATCATTTCCTCAGAGAAACACTGAGGCTGGAGCCCCTCTGCTCTGGAGCCAGGCTGGGAGAGCAGGGAATGTTCAGCTGGAGAAGGGAAGGATCCAGGGAGAGCTTGGAGCCCCTTCCAGAGCCTGAAGGGGCTCCAGGAAAAACAGGGAGAGGGACTTGGGCCAAGGGCTGGAGGGACAGAACCCAGGGAATGGCTTCCCACTGGGAGAGGGCAGGGAGAGCTGGGATCCTGGGATATTGGGATTCCTGGGGCTGGGCTGGAATTGCCAGAGGAGCTGGGGCTGCCCCTGGATCCCTGGGAGTGTCCCAGGAAAGGTTGGAGCCCCCTGGGATGGGGGGAGCTGTCCCTGCCCATGGCAGGGGGTGGAACATCAGAGACTTTAAATTTCCCTTCCACCCCAAATTACGATTATTGACATTTGCAGTGTGCAATTCAAATAATTAACAAATCAGAAAAAAAAAAAAGGCACCAAACTTTGCACCTTAAATAAATAGAAATTCGCACATGCAGATGCAATCTTGTTTTCCTCACTCCACGTCTGTATTTTCCACGGGAAAACATAATTTTTAACTAGTCCTTGTGGCCCCTATTTCCCGTAGTCAAACAACCAACCCCGGAGACCCCGTGCTCTCGTTTGAAGGGGGTCCCAACACCAGCAAAGCTCAACAAAACCCACCAAACTACATTAAAAAAATCCTCCGAAATTAATTACTGTTGCATAGAATCCTGCTGCATTAAAAACCCACAGCTGACCTCATTTTTGTTCTCCTCAAACACTGTTAGAAAAAGGTGCTTCAGAGGGAATGCTGTCCCATAAGATATCCCAGACATTCCTGCTGCTCCTGCCATCCCCCCTTCCCCAAACCCCCTG